>PTEX01000355.1:51007-127319 GCA_003342815.1 Eudromia elegans | reverse complement strand
CGAAAGTGGCGCTGGCCGCGCCGCGGTGCCGCGCGGATTGGCTAGGACCGCAGTATCCATTGGGTGGCAGTAACAGTATCTCCTTTATGACTCGCAGCAAGCCGGGGAATGCATTCAATGCGAGGCGCCGCGCTCGTGGGAACACTGGGATCGTTTATGCACTGCGGTCGCTCGCGCGCGCTCTCCCTCTCTCCTCCTCGGCTCCCTAGGATATTTCGGGTGGATTGTGGTTATCAATCAAGACCTCCTGTTCTTTGCTGAGCACTTGTCATTTGCACTGGGAATTAAGTGCCGTTCGGGGCGAGCGGACAACAGATTGTTGGTATTTTTTTTTTCCTTCCTGCTTTTTCCCTTTGGAGATTTTTATTTTTTAATTATTTTTTTTCTTCTCCCCGCTCCCCCCCGCGCCGCATTTTTGCTTGCGGCGGGCGGTGAGGGTGCTAGGACCAGAGAGACACCCTCCCCCGCCGCGCGCCCCCACCACCACCAGCCCCCCGCCCGCCTCCAGCAGCGCCTTCCCCGTAGCCGCAGAGTACCAGGAAAACCCCGCTGGAGCGGGATACTCCGGAGCGAGGCGGCCGGGATCCGCGGGCGGCGGCGGCAGCGGCGGCGGGGCGCCCCCCGCGGCCGCACCACCCCCCAGCCCCCCCCTCCGCACCTGGATGGTTCCTCCCGCCGGCGGCGCGGGCACTTTCTGAACTAGCCAGGAAGGGGCGACTCCTTGGGGGGCGGGGGGGGCTGGAGGGGGGGCGCTGCCGGAGTCCCTGTATGGAATTACCTGCGCCCGCAGTGAACTTGGCAGCGGCGCTCGGATGGGCATCGCGGCCGCCGCTGGCCCCGCCGGAGGAGTAAAAAAACGTGGATTCTCCGGGAGAGGCGCGCGCACGACCGGCGCCTGACCGCCCGAGCGGAGTCTCTGGGAAGACCTCTCGTGGGTAAGGTCATCTGCGTGGCGGGCGCGAGCGCCGGCGTGGGTCGCTAAACTTGGTGGCGAGCGGTGGTGGCGGCGGGCGGCTGCTGCATTGCACGGAGGCGCGGGGCTCCGGCCATGGCTGGCAGCTGAGTGAAATAACTGCAGTGGGTATTTCGGTGAGTGCCTTCCGTGATAAATCAGACGGGGAAAGAAAAGGAAATCTCCTCCTCCGCCTCCTCTGTTTTCGCACCTTCTTGGTTTGGGAGAGCACCATAGCGGGCCAGGAGACTCATTTTTCCTCCTCTTAATTATTTTTATTTTTTTTCCGAATATGATGTGTTGGGCCGAGAAGATTTATGATAGTAAAGAAGCTCTTAGAGGCAGAATCTCTTCAATACCAAGTCAGATCCTGTCGGCTGGTGGGAAGAAATGTTTGCAACTCTGTGCAGCATTCTGCTGCATTTCATAGCTGCAATGGAGGTAGAGAAACCCCGGGGTTTCCAAGTTGTTAAACTTCACGGTGGCGATTCTTATTAACCGTGGCACAGTGCTGTGGCTCTAAGGGGGTTAAATGCCACTGGTGACTGGGGATTACAACTATTCCTGTAAATCCTGAGAAGAAATTATAAACTGAGATACGGTAAGGGAAAGAAAAAAAAAAAAGAACAACTGCTCTTAATTGTAAAAAAAAATCACAGATGTCACTAGCCTGAAAAATCTCTCATCCACCTGTTCCTATAAAATGCATTTTTTTTTCACCCAATAACTTACCTACTGGAACCTCAGACCACGTGTATGGGAGTTGAAGATTTGCAGAGATCCTATCTTCAGTATTTCATACATATATGCATCTGGCTGGGGGACTGCCTGCAAATTAATTCCTCTGTTAGTTGTGGTGGGAAGAGAGAGGGGGAGAAGAGGAGAGAAATGAGCAGATCAGCCTTTAAAGCACACAAGCAAGCAAGGAAGCACTTCAGCCTTTAGAGAGCTGAAGGGATCCAAGCAATGCACATTCTTAGTCTTTCTCCGTAAAATCAATTTTGATAGAATAGAGGAAGGTTGCGAGAATCAATAATGGTGACGTTGTACAGTGCAAGGCACTGCAATGCTAAAGTTATACAGTGTATGTATGTGAAAATATGTACCCCTATGTACTGCTCGTGGGTTCATGCATAATGGATGGAAGCAGATATGCAGATCTCTCTGTAGGAAGATGGATGTATTTGTGCAAAGACGATGATTATGTAACTTGATTACATCAGTGGCATCAGTCGCCGATAGTGTAATAGTGCACTCATGTAGCATATTGACCACTTGCATTAACTTTGCAACGCTCCTGGCAGCTGGCGAGGGAGACGGGGGCAGAGGAGGGGAGGTTCTCGCTCCGCTCCCGGTGCGGGCGCCCCTTCTGCGGGCTCCCTTCAGCACCAGCTTCCTCGCAGTGGAGTTTCCCCGGGACGGGCTCTTCCCTAGACCACCCCGCTGCCCATGGGGCGACACCAGAGAAGGAGGCTCCCGAAAGCCCCCTGCCACAGTGGGCGTACAAAGGGCCCATTGAGCGGCCCCGGCAGCAGCGCGCTCCTCGGCAAGGTCACACGGGAACCTGCGAGTCAGTACATGGCAACAGCTGAGCGGAGGAGGAACAAAACCCAAATCAAATTTGATCCTCCTCCCTTCCCCCTCGCCGCTACCTCCCTCCAAGCACGTAATCCCGCTGACCCCCTCTTGCAGTCTTCAAGGTAGAACTGACGCTGCCTCACCCTGAGGATGTGCAGATATTGCTGTCTTAGTGTTTGAAATGAATGCCTTGCAGCTTTAGCAGCGTGATTCCCCTGATTTTTAGGGTACAGCATGACAATCTTCTGGGAGAAAAAAAAAAAATCAGATAAACCAGCCTAACCTATCCGTTGCATGTTTAGAAGAACCTCAAATACAGGTCTTCACTCCACTCTTAAACCTCATGAAATGGTAGCACGTTAGCTAATGCATCTCAAAAGTGAGAAACAAAGGTGCCATAAGAGACTCAGCAGTTTAACTCAAAAGGACTTGACAGAATCCTTTTATATTGAGTTGTCCCCAGAAAAAGAAATATCATGATATATTTTATTTTCATACCCATTTTAGAATCACAAACTACTATTCCTACCTGCTGTGGATGAGGGGCGGGGAGTACTCCTTGAAAAAGCACTGCTGAAGTCCCATACTTCTAATGGATGTGTTTTTGGGAAAAAAAAAAAAAAAAAAAAGGCTGATTATAGTTTTATAGAGCTAAAATGAGTGATCTTATCATCACTGGCCTGTGACCTTCCCCTTTTCTCTCTGGATTAATTCTAGCAAGAGTTCACCAAACGGCTTCTCGCTTGGTAAGAGGTGAGGGGGGGAGTGGGGTTTGCATCTCTTGATAAATGTAATCTCTGTATACTTTGCCTTTTGTCAGACTTAATGCACTAGCAAACTCACAGTAACTTTACCATGGCACAGGCCTGAGGAATCTTTCTTTTCTATGCTTCCCTGAAAACATCAGCATTTTAAAGTTAGTTTACCATTAGTTCAGGACGTTTCTCATATTTCTTGCAAATAAGTGTGGATAAGAACTAACAAATCCCCCTAATGTAGTTTAGAATTTGACATTCCCAGAGTGTACCGAATAAATCAGGAAAAACGGATATGAAGTTAACTCTGTTTCTATCCTTCAGGGGTCAGAATAACACTATGGCAGCTCCAGTGCATTGCTGCAGCTCTTACAATTTTCAGAAATGTCCATGGCATACTCTTTTTCATTGTGCACAATTACAGGCACACTCTTTCCTTTTAATTACTTACAGGGCTTCTGGTGACACACATGCACCTACACTGTCCATCTTGAGAAAGCACCATTGTGAAGAGGTCTATAAAGCTGTTTCTTTGAGACAGTCGGCATTCACAGTGTAAGGATGTATTTATGGCAGGATAGATGTGAATTGGCATGCGGTATGGAAGGATTTGCAAATTTGCGGGTAATAAAGAGCAGTAAGCAACCACATTTTATATATAGTTTAATTTAATTGTTAACAACACCTGCTTCATAAAAAGAAAGAGGGTTTCAGCTCCATTACGATATCTGTTTAGTTTTCACCAGATGTAGCCTTTTTAAGAGGAAATTTTCCTTGCTTAAGTTAAATTGCAAATGTCTCGGACAAATGAAGAGAAAATGCGAAGAGAAAATATTTACATAGAACCTTCCCAGGCTCCAAACCTCACACCACTGAAAGCAGTGAGAGTTTCTCCCTCACTGCACAGTAACACTGGGAAGCCAGTTCTCTTTAGAGAGAACAGCAGTGCATGAGGAGCAATCTCAGTGCCTCCCTCTGAAAGAGCAGCCTTCTGACTCTTGTAGACTTGTTTTATTGCTGATAGGAAATTTTGAAACACATAGGGCAGATCTTAATGAAACCTTCTTACAGCTCACTACTCTTCTTGTAATGTATTCAGAAAACATGCTGTGGCTATTGCATTGACCCCATATACTAATCAGTTACACATTTTTTTTTGCTTTGTTTTAAGGTTTTCTTTCACTATTTTTGCATTATCAAGCAAGTATTTGAATATACTTTTATGTTTCACAACAGATATGATCTTTAGTGGCTGGGATTTTTTCTTTTTTTTTTTAATAGTGTACACTATTTGATAATATATGGCAACTGAAACATCCAACCACTGATTAATATGATTAAAAACTAGCAACTTATCTAGTGGTGCTCAAGTTATAAAGTTCAATTACAGCGGGACCATTTGCGCAGCTACAGATAAGGTTGTGTCAGCATTTCTATTATAAACCTCTATCTTGTTGCCATCCATTGTGCCAACAGTCCGTGAAATAAGACGAATTTATAGTAGAGACCATAACGGTGATTTTGGATTACTGTTATGGCCTGTCAGGTCAATAATCCATGAGTTTCTTTAAGTCCTTACATGCACATCTACAACAGCACCAAGGCAGCCATTATGTTCTATCAAGTTCAAGTATGCATTTGGTTTATTTTAAAATCTAATTATATATGAGGTGGTGGACCACAGCGACTCAGGAAGGATTATCTGCCCTGTCATTTTGCATGCACTTTCATGATGCTTTCACATTTTTAAAACAAAACAACTCAAAGGCAACAGTGGTTTTGATTGTGATACCTTAAAATTGATTCAAATTTGGCAGAAGGTTTCTTTTGGAGAGGGAAAAGGGAAAGAGTGAAAGATTGAGATTTTCTTATGAAAAGTTCCAAACTTCAGATGTTTCTCTAGTGTAGTTACACATGGAACTCCAACAGATTGTCAAAGGGGAAATTCTTTTTTTTTTTTTCCTTTTTTTTTTTTTCCTTTTTTTTTTTGCCCCTGCTCTATAAAACCTGAGCAGGGAAATAAAAATTTAATGCTTGTTCTCTGTTTTAATCCTGGGTACTCTGTTTTCTAGGTCTCACTGTACCTGTGTGTTATAGGTACTCCTGGGTCATTTCATGGTGTTATATAGCACACTATTTATGCCTCAATAACTAGGTCTGAAGAAATGAACCAAGGACATAAGTCTTACTGCTTTTCTGTGCTTGGGAAAGTCATATTTATAAGAACAACCTACATGCAACAGTCTTTCTGTGGCCATAACACCAACTGCATCAATTTCCCACATATATTTTTTGTATGTGGATGAGAGAAGGATGATGAGAGAGGGAGAAAATGAGAATGCTTAGATTTCTGTCAATGGGATAGATATTTAGTTTTGAGGGAATTACTTAGCAAATGCTCAATGTAGTTCTTTAAAAGAAATAGGAGAGGGATTTGGTATCGCGAGAAGACCTATGCGATCCATACCAATCTATACAATCAGCAGGCGGAGGGGGGGTGATTGGCTGATGAGTAGTTTTGGGAAGCTTTCCCGTTCTCTTGTCTTTCACAGCTGTCCTTGGTGAACGGTGTGCTATCAAAAAGGAGGAAGATGCAGACTAGCAGAAGGGGTTGCAAAGGGGCCAGCAAAGCAAATGGCAATGCAGAGGTTGGCAAAGTAGCAAGCGTGCTCCTGTCTTTTAGGAAACAAGGCTTATTTTGATATACCTTTTATCTGTTCTTCACAAGTAGGAGCTCATGCTCAAAGCTATTATGGTTCCTAAATTCCACTGCTCAGTTATCAGTAAACTGAATCCCAGGCAAAAGTTTAGCCTGTTTCAAAGAAAATGAAGACGCAGTAATGTACATCATTATAATGCACATGGAAAGGCTTCTGCTGGCAAAGTTAGAAATGAGTTTAAATGGTACTGATCTGTCTGCATTCCCAGACCAATTGCCTCAGACTGAATTGCTATGCAGGAGCGGTGTGAGAGGCCTTCGTGTACATTTGTCCCTGCCTATGTCTCTTTGGCAGTGCTCCTCTTCTAGATTTGACTCTGAAGTTGGGATCAAATGGCTCAAGGATATTTTCTACATCAAGAAGATCTCTTGATATGACAGAAACCTTGGGATAGAGCCACTGTGTCTGAGGAGGAAAGTGTTTGGCCTGGATGCTTCTGTGTGGCACTGATCTCTGGCAGCAATGTTAGCCCCCCCGTGCCTGTCATGTTGCTGCTCAGTGCACACATATTCAATATGGGAGCAGAACACAGATGTTACCATATAGCACCTTGGCATTCCCCCATGCTCAGCTTCTCTGCTGGAAGGCTTTTTTGGCAGTTTCCTACCGAATTTAAACTTTTTGCAGGAAATCTTACCTCTGTAGGTTTTTTTCCTCTCTCTCTCTCTCTCTCTTTTTTTTTTTTTTGTCCTTGGGATTAACATAACTACTAGTATGGCATTTCCTTGCAAGCTGTCTGTGTGGTAGAGGGTGGAGATGTGTGTATATGCACCGATGGAGCCATCTATATGCACCGATGGAGCCATCTATCAGTAATATCTGCATAGTCATTGCAGAGCTCACCTTATTCTCCTCCTGAAGAACACAAAAGGCCTGATTGTCAGCTTTCTACTAATTTGTTTGTGGGCTCCCATAGCTGGTCAGCATCAGAAAAGAAGACTGAGAGTCTGTGTGCCCCACTTGCTAACGTCCAATGATAATGCAATCAATGGATATGTGCTCCTGTTATTTCTGAAGTGTTAAAGGAGTCTTCTTGCAAAGGATCTGCTACTGGCTTTCCTGGATGTCTGCTGTCTGAGTAGATGGACCCTAAGTGCAGGCCTGTGACCATAGTTCTTCATTGCCTATTCAGTTTACGAGGCTGGCAGTTGAAGTGCTGCTTAATAAAGGGTTTATTGGTGCTGACTGGGCAACCTCATTTGGCTGTCGAAGTCCCCAGTACTAAAGCCCTGATCCAAAACCCACTGAAGGACATGGAAAGGTGCCCACTGCATTCAATTGTTTTGGATCAATCACCAGGAGCTTTGCACATAGCTTTATCACCTAATTTCCTCATTTTTGTTCCTTTTCCTGAAAAACCTAATGCTACTTGCCTTTAATTGGTTAACATTGATTAAAAAAGGAAATCTTCCAAATTGTAGTAGAAATCAATAAACTTTTACTACGTTATTGATACTTAGAGAGTCCCATCACTTTCCATCATGAGAAGATGTACAACACTCATATTTTTTTGTTTCTCTATAAGAAGGAATGTGTAGATTCTTGAAGAGATGTGCGACCATTTCTTTTAAGTGCTATGATGGGACTATTCTAAAACCCTTTGAAAATAATTGTTAAAAATATATGCAGTATTAATTTATAGGCTGAGCTACTTTGTTCTAAAAAAATCAGGAAATTAAATAAAAACCTATAAATATATTTTAATCTTTAGTTAGATTAATATATCATCCTTTTGATGCGCTAGTGCTTTATAATGCATATTCTATTAAAGGACAACCACACGACTAAATGAACAAACACTGTCCATTACTTCCGGCTGTTAACTTACAAAGGAATTTCCTTAATTAGTGGCTTTTTTGGACTGTGCATTTTTTCAGTAATACTAATGATTGACTTCTCGGTTAATTAATGTAATTTTTATTACTATTTTTTGGGCATCTTAAAATTAATTCTGCACGTTTGGAACAAAAGCTGTAGAAATAGATTACGTAGCAAAATAAGATGGTTGCTCACGAAGGCTTACAAAGCTGGAGGTTTCCTCTGTAGCTGCTAGAAGGTGATGTGTCTTTTTCAGAGGCAACTTGGAGCAGGAAGCTAACTTTTGGATCCTCTGTGTGACTATACGCGTTTTACCCTTTCCGAATACTCCTGATAATAACAAAAGAAAACAATTATTGGCAATGAGCTTTAAATACTTCAAAATAAGCCAAGTAAAAATAAAATTATAAATGACATTTGATTACAGTTGCTACTTTACCACACCTGTTTCCTGCGACCATTGATACTTAATTCACTTAAAGGTATTGGACCGGAAGGACCTGAAATCATTCCCTATCACCTTCAAATATTTCTTTCCTGTAAGAACTTATTTAACTTAGCCATGCTTCCAAGTCCCATTTCTAAACTCTGGAAGATAAAAAACACTTGCTGCCCTCTTATCTTTTTTACTGTTTTATCCCTTTATTTTATAAACTACTTAAGGTTTCTCTTTTATTATGTATGCAATAGGGTTAAAGGAAAAGTTAATGCCAGTTTGTTCTCCCCACCCCAGTAAAAATGCAGTCTTTTATAAGCCCTTGAAAATCAAGCAAAGCATTTGCTTTCCTTTAGGGAAAAACAACAACAACAACAAAAAAGTGTTTAAGTGATTTCCACTTTGGATGACATTTTCTTTTTTTTCTTCTTTTTTTTTTCCTTTTGTATTTAGCTTAAGCTTGGTGGTGGCGGTAAATGTGTTCAATCAAAAGATGAAGTTTTACACTTAGAATTTTGATGAAAACATTTTCTTTTTCAGTAGAAAATTAAATCAGTGAAGACAAGATAATTTCTGAGTACTGAATGTATGCTGTGAGCAGAACAGGACTCTCATCTAAGGTCTTCAGATGCTAAATAATACAAATATGAAAATAGTACCATGAGTCATACAGCTGGGGGTGTCTGGGTCATCTGATTGTTTCCTAAATACCAATCAGTCTTTTTAATTTAAGATAACCTCAGTAATTCATCTTCTTCTTCTTCCACGTTGCCTGAACAGATTGTATATGAAATATGGATAGGTAAAATCACAGTCAGCTTGTGTTTGCCCTTTTGTCCAGGATTTGGTGGTATCCCACTCTAATTAACAACACAGACATAGCCACAGATCTTTCTGATGCTCTGATGTTTTGTCCCTGTGCTTGCTCCTCGTCGTGAGCCCCTCGTCCAGTGCCCCGCGAGTGCCTCGGAAGGCTGCTCTTGGTATCGGTGTACAGGGCACTGGATTTTGGGGTCATGAAACCTATGCGGTGAATTTCTCTCGCTTCCTTTGTGCAGTGCTTTTGTCCATCCATGCAGGATGGTCCCCTGCTGCCCACTCGCGGGTGCTGCTTTCATGACGGGTGTCTTCCCAGAAGGGGAAATTGGGGCTGGGCAGCTCCCGTTTCTTTGGGAGAAGACCCCAGAGGCCGATGGAGCACCGGATTTGCACGCGAAACCTGTCGCATGTCCTTTTAAGCCTTAACTCCTGGGAATGACAGGCCCATGGTTGCACCGCGCGTGGTGCCGCCAGTTGGGTTAATCCCAGTTGACGGCTTTCGTCTGAGACACGGCCGCAGGGCTCGGCATGGCCGCCGTGAGCCCTTCCTCGCTGCAGCAACCAACGTGTCGAGCCCGGAGGAGCGGGACCTGCTTGATGCAGCATGAGTGGCAAGGCCTGGGGCGGCGGCACTCGCTGCGTGACCCACGGCCCCGGACCTGAGCCTGCTGCTCCCGCACGGCCCTCCATGGCCCTGCTCGGCGCGGGGCGTCTTTGCCTGCTCCGAGGGCACTGGTGCTCACTGATGGGGAACCGGAGCAAGCGAGGCAAGGGTAAACCGATTTCACACAGAGACTCCAGCCTGGTTGAGCTCTGTGTTGCATCAAGAGGCAGCTTAGGGCAACTCTCGCGACGGCAGCTTCGTTCAGCTTGCCAGGCTGAGTCCAGCATGAATCTCCATCGTCGCTATTATTGCATTAATTTTAATGAATAAAGATCACAGACACATTACTTATTTAATTAACATAGCAAAACCCATTGTCAGAGAGCAAAGGAGTTATATTGTACAGCCTCTCTAATGCAATCAAAAAGAGTATATTTTATGACTGCGAGAATATAATTTTCTTGTTAAAAACTTGTGATGTCTCATTAAACATATAAGAACACAGGAAACATGTAAATAAGGCCTGCAGCCATTTCCGTTGTCCCATTTCAAAATAAGTCTTTAGCTTTAGTTTGTGTTTCTTCTGATCTCTTTCAAATAATGATATGTATATATAGATATACATAAACATATATACAAAAATGTATATATGTTTTGTATTAGAAACTAACAAATGATAATGTTAAAAAATGTAACTGTGATGTCGCTTTTCACGTGCCACTGTTACTGCTTATTTTTATCTTTACACTTACACAAGTTAAGGGGCACAACTGCAACGAGGGCCACTTTTCTTGAGCTGTTCTATCTGTTCTGACTCACTGCTGGAAAGGAAGAAACCCTTTAACTTGTGCTCATGCAGTTCAGGAGCATCAATATGGACATTGCAGTACTGTAGTTGACCAGGACTTACTGCATAATCTGGTCTAGTATGTCTAGTTTAACATGTGTATGTTTTTCCATCTGAGGTCCTTCATGCATTGCCATATGAGCTGGTTCAAAGTTTCTAAGATTCAAGGTGTCAGGATGCCACCAGTCAGCTGAATGACACTATCTTGACATGTGCAAGATAGGCTATTGGCACTGCGTTTGTACTGAATTCATAACTCAGAGGGTGTCTGTGTCTCACAAAGTAGGGGAAGCTGCAGACACTGTATCTTGTAGATTGGCAGGAATTGCTTGCTGTGTAGATGGGTTTAAATTACAGTTGAAGTCAAGATTTTAACACATATTTTGGCGTGCTTGGTCTCACACGGACAGGGCCTGTAAAAAAAAAAAAGAAGAAAAAGCTGCTTAAAAGCCATGTAGGTATAGTCGGACTGCAGTTTATCTGATAACAAAATCTTAACGCAAAAACTTAAATGTAAATACAGTACAAAATTTTGTAGTACGATATGTATCAGGTGACATATGAATAATAATTAGAAATAACTAATATTACTGTTTTTATGGCAGGAACTGCAGTTCTACTGTTCTTGTTTTTTGTTATTATTTTCTACTGCCGTGCTTTTAGACCTGCAGAGTGCTCTCAAACAAGCTTTTAACATTATGCTTTCTTTTGATGAGTATCCTGTAGCACTATCTTGCAGTTTTTCTATCACATAGGCAATGTGTTCTTAGCTTGAAAAAGAATTCTGATCTTCTGTTTTACTGAAGTGAAGGTTTAGAATCTGCAGATTATTGCAGAATAGATGAAAAACAAGAGTAAGCCTATGCTCAAATAGGCCAGTTTCCAGGCCTCATAGGCTTTTGATTTTCTTTTCTTTCAAGGATGATGTATTAAGACTTAAAAAAGAAAAGAAGTGATGACAAGAGAAAGGGACACATCTAAAACAGGTGACATTTGTAAGTAGATTTGAAATTAAATTTAAATATGCATTTCTTTAATTCTTTTGATTAGATTTAAAACACACATTATCATTATGCCTACAGTTATATCCAGATCTTCCCTGTTGTCATTTTAAGCTTATATTTAAAACAACTTCACTGTTGAAGGAATCTATCTTTTACCCCGACAGTATCAGAAAACAAAACAAACTGCTATTCTGCAACGCTTACTTCCCTTTAGATGTCCAGAAACAGTTAAAATACAGAAGGAGGTACTGTTGTTTATTTCAGTTCCAAAGGAATGTATGCATCTATGTGATTCCATGAAATTTAGCTTAATGAACTCAAACAGAAGTTCTGTAACACATGGAGTTGTTGGTGCACAGCATATGGAATTGCCAGTTTCAACCAAAGGTTATGTTTTGTGGGTGCCTGGTTATCTAATCCACTTTTCCCATTACATGATGGGTACAGAGCACAGCTTTTAAGGTCACCAGTGTCCATAGCCATTGGATGAAACAAGAACTGTTTTATCAGTTCCATGAGTAAGCAGGATCTTTACAGTTTGCGTCTGTCCACATATCTCTTTTAATGAACGCTGATTATTTGTTTGTAAACATAAAGCCATAGTGCACAAAATATCCCTAAATGATCCCTATTTTATATGCTTACTGTGTGTTGCACAAGGATATTACTTGTGCTCAGTAGTGTGGTGTTTATTTAGCTCTATCAGCTAGGACACTCTGACACCAATGGTTGATGATGAGAATGACCCATTTTGCACACATTGAATTATGTTATACAATAATACAGTATTTATCTAGTATGTTGTTTCTGAGACTTAATAAGCCCATCAGGAACTGAGATGGATATATGAGCTGTAGCCAGTTGAAATAATGTGAGCTCTTCAGTTCAAGTCCCTAGTTGACTTTGCCAAGGTCCATCCTCTTGCTAAAGGTGGGTAGTGCGCTGGCAGTGCCTGACTGAGAGGACTCCGACAAGTCAATGTCTGTTAGAAAAGATTATTATGAATTAAGGAACTGAGCAATCCTGGCTGTCAGTCGTGGGCTCCTTGTGTGATACTGGTCCCGTCCCTTGGGACGCCCGTGCTCATGGTGCCCAGAGCTGGTCCACTCTGCAGCAGGCTGACCATGGCCACAGTCATGGCCAGATTGTTTAATCTTGGGTCCTTCTTCAGCCACAAATGGTGATTCCAAAACCAAGTTGTTATGTTCTGTAGTGTTTGGGGTTTTTTTTTTAAACTTCAGATTGTCTGCAGTGAGGACTATGCTGCAGGCCACCAGAGTGGTATTTTTTTTCATGCACAAATCAGATAGCAGGAGCTAAATATTCTAGACAATATCCAGGAATATGCTTGGGAATACACAGCTTGCTTGGATGACATGAGAGGAGGAGTCAAGGTAGAACCTGTTACTCTGCTGTTAACAGTGGTCCTTGTGAATTATCTTCACTAGTCTGTTAATGCTGAAAGAGAAAAACCTAAGAGATGCAGATGATCTGGGACCTGTGTGAGGGTGTTTACTCAAGAACTTCATTATTTGGCAGTGCAGATGTTTTCTCTGACTTTAATTCCCATGAGCAGAATAGAGTGATAGCACTGCTTACCTCACAGGCTTGCTGTGGGAATAAATACATTAAAGGCTGTGAGATGCTAAGATATGGTAAGATACAATGTTTTATTGTGTGAGGAGAGCAGAAGAGACAGGCTGCTATCTGAGGAGATGGATGAGTTTCTTTTGGCAAAACATTATTATGATGTTTGTGTGCTGTATTCCTCGTTGGAAATGTGAGCTAATAATCACAACTTATGCAGTTGTTTCTGGGGATTTTGTTATGCAGATGGCACTTTCTAATTATTACAGTGTAAAACTGATGCACACGTGAAGAGGAAGAGAGAGATGGAGAGGGGCTAATATAAGTAAACATGAAAGGCATGTTTATAAACAGTTATTACCTGCTCTCCCTGCAAATAAATTATCTCAATTTTACCCTTACAACTTGGACCTCTGCCTGGCTGTATCCGTGCTTGGAAGATGCTTGTGCTTCTTTATTTATTGTCCTTTCAAAAACCTCAGAGCTCCAGCCCCCAGCAGCAGCAGCATTGCCAGAGTGCAGAGGCAGGGTAATGCTGGTCTGGGCAGGCACCACCTGCCCCTGCACCCTGCGCTGTTTCACCCCCATCGTGACAAACAGGCGAACTGCTGCGGCTATCAAAATCAGGGCTGGGAAGGCAATCAGTCTGCGGTACAGATCTGCTTCTGGGTATCGCTCTGAAACGTAGCTGCTCTTTAAACCTGAGCAGTAAGCTACAGGCTTTTTGGTCTTTACACTCTTCTCCAGGAACTGTCAAGTCACGTCAAAGAAAAGCTTTGGTGAAAATATCCTTTTGGAAAAAAAAAATGTCACAGCTGTATTTCTTTTGCTGGGGTTGTATTGCTCATTGCAGGAAAACTGAAATGCACTTAGCACTCCAGCAGCTAATGTATGTGCAGCAGATTTCATTTTAGGGTGTAACTGCTTTTTTTAAGGCCAAGCCTGACTTTTTCCACAATAGATTTCTTTCTTTCTTTTCCTTACTTAACTCCACACCGTAAGTTTATGCAGTACATCTGCCTCTACACCTAAAAAGTTTTTAGGTTGAAGTTCTGGAAAAAATAAAAAAAAGAGAGAGAGAGATAAAAGGTAGGTAGAGATAGCTGGGGAACAAAAGTAATAATAAAACTCATAAAATCCTATCCATAGCACTACCAATAGCAGCCATCAGCTACCACTTCCTTCTCATTTTTTTTTGTAGACATTGCAGTAGAGAAAGGGATTTGAAGGAACAGAGGTTGGAGTTCACTTCCTTTCAAAAAGTCTGCTTGAATGATTGGGGAAGGCTATAAAAAGCCACCTTGGGCTTAATCTTATAACAGCCAATTCTCAATAACAGAGCGTCTCTGTAGGAAGAGCACAAAGCTTCTGCGATGCCAGACCACCTGCATGTCACCTAAGAGGCAGCAATCAACAGCCTAGTTTTCACTGGGCTATCTAAAGAATTGAGTTCCTCAAGATTGTGTAAAACTTCTGTAGGATTATATAACCTACAGGAGAAGAAGTTCCTACACACTCTGTGAGAACTCTATGGAATAAATTTCTTATTCTTTCAGTGGAATTCCAGCAGAATTTCTTATTACTAGAGTATTAATAGTATTTAAATAAATTATTTGAGCTCTCAATTGAATGGGGAAACCTGGCCTCTTATTAATAAGCAAGTTTTAATCTATTTGAATCTGAAGGATGTTTAATTTTTAATGCTGATTTTTGTGTCATTTTACTTAATAATCAGAAGGTCACATGATATCAAGTGAAACACCTCCTGACAGTCTAAATTGAATACATCATCATTATTACCTTTATCGGCCGGAAAGAATTGATTGGATTGTTACTGTTGCTCATAGATCATCGTGTCTTCTTCTGAAAAATGCATTGACCTATAAAATGTCCTCCAACAGCCATCTGCAGTCGAGACAAGAGTTACTACAGGAAATTGGTAGAAAGATGTCTTCTGGATGATGGGTGTTTGCACAGTAAAGCTAAGTAAGAAAAAGGCTGAGGCTTTTCAAAGCCTTTTTAGAAGGTTTTTTTTTTTGTACAATCATAAAAAACAGTTTTCTATTTCCAGCATCAGTTAGCATAATTCACTAATAAGATATATTTAACTTCTTTTGTTATTTCTGCATAAAGCAGAACACAAATAGAACATGTACGGACCATCAAAAGAGTTCATACATGCCTGTTCCTGTTTCTGTACTAATTTTTACCCAATGTTCAGCAAAATTTTTCTGAAGATAAATAACTGCTGGAAATGGTTATCTTTGTATTCTTTTAAGATTTATTTTACAACAATTTAAAAATTTTAATTGGGAATTCATGTTTTGTAAGTGCTGTAATTTGCCACTAAAGTTTATCTCCTGGTCTGGATGTATGTGCCAGTCCTTAGGAATAGCCGACAGGAACTTATTGTTATGGAGTCCAGGCTCTACTTCCTCATAAAACCAGTTTTATTTGGGGTTTGTCCTTCTCTTCTGGTTTGTGCTTTCAAGGTCAATATAACTTCTGGGCAGCTCACATTTAGTGCCCTTTAAAATAAATGAATTTTCTCCTTTCCTTATGCATGTTTCCAGATGGTATAAAGAAAGCAGTCAAAGCAGTCATGATGTGGCTGTTAGATTCTTTTTTTATCACAATAAGAAAGGCAAGATTTTTGAATCTATTTAAACTTCCTTCTGCCTTGGTAAACTTAGCCGTTTGCATTGCACTTGTGATCCGAGTTCTTCCTGAGTATGCAGGCTGGAGAACTTAGGTGCTGTGTCAGAATATGTCTTACTTGTGCCTTACATGATTGATCTCCCACATACCTGTCTTAGCTGATAGCTCCCACGTAGCTATCTTAGCTCCCACATACCTTACAGAAGCTGAATTAGCAGCCATCCAGTAATGTATTATCCTGATATGATGGTTTTGTTATTTATTAGATTTTGTTCGTGTACTTTTTTCTAACATATGGAATAAAATGGCAGTTCTACCTTAACAGGAATCTATAGCTGTTCCAGGCAATCCAGAATGCTTTATCCCTTTAAGTATACATTGAATGCTAAGAGTTTGTCTTGAATCTGAACAAGAGCCAGCAGTATTATTCTCGCTATTCATACAAGTGTCCTTAACAGTGGTCAATGATCTTAATTGTTCATGGATAAGCATGCTTAAAATTCATCCTGGTACCAGAAGGACTGAGGATTTCAGTGCTATTTCCTACATATATAGAATATCACTGTAGCTAATAATATACAGATATTTAAAAGTGGACAGGTCAGTTGTACTGTATGAAAATGAGCACATTCACTATATTGCCATAAATAATGATAGACAAGATGCAGAGACAAAACCACATGGTAAATCATAGATTTAAGACAATACAGTGCATTTTTCATTGGTTCTTTTTCATTGGACCACTTACCATTCAAAAATCCTCTCCTCTCAAATAAAAAACCCAGTATGCAAATCTGACTTTCCAATGCAAGTTACAAATGCAGCTTCACAAAGAAAAATATTGATTTTTCTTTCTTTCAGACTAGCAGAATTTTCACATATCACATGCTTAGAACAAGCAATGTTCAGTTTCATTATTGTCAAAAAAGTAAAGAAATGGAAGAATAATACTACTGACATTAGAAAACTACTCACTTCTGAAGAAGAGAGTCATCAATGATGGTGACGTGCTAGACACAAAGATACAAATAAAGTAGAAACCTCAATTTTCTTTCTTGTATGATTTCAAATGAGCACACTAGTGTTCAAAAAAAACCTACAGTTAAGTACACAGTGTTGCAATATGACTTTTAAGTACAGGAAAAAGATTGGGAGGGGTATCAGATAGTTTAGACTAGGAATTGGGGGTTGGATACCATCAGGAAAAGTGACTGTGGCTCATTAAAGGCTTATTAAAATATAAGTGGCTTATACTGCAAAATAAAGTAGGGCCTGGTGTCTTTCCCTGAGGCCAAGTAACTAGCTAGGTCATTTTTTTTTGCTATGTAACTTGTGGTCCAAAGTGATAATTCTGTGAAGATACTGTTGTCTAAGATGCATTTTTTTTCTCTTTGTGTATGTGTGTGGGGTGTTTTTCCAGTTCAGAGTTTTGTACGTCATTGTGAGAACACTGTTGCAGTTTACCAGGTTGGTGTTTTCATAGCATAAATTAGAGTTTTTATTGTTTAATATGATGACCTGTAGGGATATTTGTGTGCAAAACTTCGTGTGTATTGGTGGGGGTCTGTGGAAGTCAGGAGTCAGATTGAGTGCGTTCACACTAACTGCCAGCTCCATGTGCTACCCCCTGCACCAAGCCCAGACATTGGGATAGGGAGCCTTAGCTGACACAAGCCAAAGCCACACCAGGGAGTGTGTGCATAGATAGGGGCTATGGACAGCTGTGGATCCAGCTCTTGAGCTTTCTTCCTCTCTTAATCTTATTTAGCCATGAGTGGGGAGCCAATGAGTCCGGCTGACTATATCCGAATGCAAAATGTATAATATACAGTTGGTTTAAAAAGCACTGCAGAACACCTGCTTTATGCCACCTTCTATGTTACAAGCTTCAAACTAATAGTTCCCAACTTTGTGTAATTAATTTGAGTAAAACAAGCCCCAGAAATGGTAATGTGCCACAGAAAGAGAGCAGGAGAAATCAAGGGCATTAGGGATGTCCTAGTATATATATATGGTGCAGCAATGAGAATATCAGTGCAACATTCTTTATTAAAGTAAATTAGTTCTAAAGAAGAAGGTGTAATATAGGGACAAGTCCCATGTTGCATTAAAATAGCCTCACTTTTCTCCATTAATATGTAGAGTGGGAAAGGGCAGAAAAAAAAGCAGCCCAGAAATGATAGGTTCTTGCCTAGAACAGACAGAGGGGAGCCAAATGCGACACATCCCTACTGGAAACACCTTCAGAGAACCTTCTGCCCCAATACTGGCTGCTTAGAAATTTTTTTTTTTTTTTTTTTTTTTAACTAATCTCAAGCATATTTAATTGACCAGCCAAAGATTCTGGCATAAGCAGCAATAATTCCCTGAGGAAGAGGGAGGGAAGAGGGCTTGCTTCAAGGCAGTTATTGCATAGCTGTGAAGAACCTAGCCAGGGGTGAAATAGTGTTTCCAAAAATGGAAGGCCAGTAATTTTTCAGGCTTGTGTCTTGTCCCCTCTCCTTAGGTGAAAATATTTTGTCACCTTCAACTAACCTAGTCATCCCAAATGAATCTCCCCAGCCGTGATCTGAAGAAAGACCTCAGGAGAAAGATACAGCAATATTTGCTGAATTTTATTTTCATTTGGGTTTACTTTACTGTTGCTCGTTTAGTCGAGCTAATAAATGTGAGGTTTTCCTAATCATGGCATTTACACATCATTTTGAATATTTTCAAGATAAACAACACCTACATTTCCATATCGCTAGAGAAAACAGACTACATGAAGAATGCAGGATGAGTATGTTTCCCCAAGCAGCAATTTTACAATATTTCTTTTGCAGTTTGTAAAGATGAGAGAGGTTTTATATTGCTCAGTGAAGTGGAGTTTAAACTGCAAGAAAACGTGAAGTGCAGTATTGCAGATGAAGAATATCGTAGATCATTTTTTCCGTACATAAGATTCTAAGGTGAACTAATATAGTTCTCACTCAGAAATAATTTCTTGAAAATTAATAAATGGAAAGAATGCAGTGCTCCAAAGAACCAAAAAAAAAAAAAAAAAGAAAACATGTCTGAACATGTGGTGATTCTGAAGAAATGTAGCTATGAGCTGAAGAGTTTAAGTTAAACGAATATCCCTATGTTCTCAGATACATTGATGTCTTTGACATTTTGGTTTGAAGCAATGACACTGTTTTGAAGCAAATCCGTCAGATGTCCATACTTCCCATTCGTTTGATCGGTTTTCAAAGCAGTTCTTGGCACATGCAAACTAGTGGCCCTTTGCACAGAGAACTGCTTTGAAAACCCACCTGAGGGTTTTGGGATGTCCACCTCTGCCCCAAGTGGGTTGCTGCAAATGGGCATGTAAGGGTCAAAACCGATGAACAAACCTTTGAACGACCTCGGACTGGTTTCAAGGTCCCGGTTAAATCTAACCTGAAATCCAGCCTACTGCACAATCTTAGAAATTGGAGTTGCCATGCCACATGCTTTGATCTGTTTATTACTTCACTGTTGCTGCAGTAGATCAGCTGATAATATAGAAGTATCTTCCTGCTGATATGAAGCTAGAGCAAGTGAAGAGACAAATTGTGGGGATCATGGTAAATGCATGAAGGGTATCACATATGGGCTGATAAAATAAATCAGAGTAAGTCAAAAGAACAACCACATAAATAAATAAATAAATAAATAAATAAGTAGGTTTCATATTAAAAGATAAAAATGAGTAATAGTTAATAGGTGATATTACTTTTCTCATAATCCTGTAAAACCATCTGTCTTGAAGGGTAATAAAAAATTGACAAGGTTTTGCCATTCAGGTTAGTCTTTTTAAAAGTGCTAGTGCTCGTCCTGCAGCAGCAGTTTGTTTCTAGTGCTCCCTTTGCACCTCAGAAAAGCTTGGTGTGAGCATGTCCTAGCTGTCCTCTCCTATACCACGAAGGAAAGGCACCTTCGATGTCTTCAGCTGACATCCAAATATCTTAAGCAGAAACTCTCTGTTGAGTTTGACTCAGTTTTGCAGATACTTTTTAAAAAGCTAAAATTATACTTTTTGCACAAGAAGAGGAAAAATAAATAAGCTTAGAACAGGAGATCAGCACATTTTATAGCACTCTTTTGCTACATTTCTTCAAAATTCATTATTTAATATGGCCCTTTAATCCATTATGGTATTAAAAATAATTATTTTCCCATTTTGTGCTTTCCTCTGAGGCTTTTTCAGTACATATCCCATTGTTTGTGTTGTCTTGCATTGTTTAGTAAAATCCTCAGATACTGAACAGCTGTTTTGTGATTTTGACCTGCAACATTAGAATAACAGCATTACAAAGACTACAGATTTTGGCTGCTGTAAGCTGTGTACAGCTCAACTATGATATTGGCAATTAATATGTTACTTGCAAATTTGCATCTGCTTGTTTTCATTCCTTATTGTCTTTTGAGTATCACCACTTACTAAAATCTTCAAAGACTGAAGAAATTTTGGAGGTGCATATGCAGTTACATAATAAGTTTACATTTCTTTGCATTATACATTTCCTATCCAAATTTAAACCTGGAGTCCTAAATTGATCTATCTGTGGATTAGGTCCACGTGGATTTTAGGAACAGTAGAACTATCTTAGTAGTAAAAATGAGAATCATGTGTTATTTTTAACTTTTCTTCAGTAGAGGCATTATTAGCTATCTCTATATATATATATTTATATATATTTTCAATTTGTTATTGTTATTTAAATTGCATCATTGTTATTTAAATTTGAGTCATTGCTTTACTGAGTGTCACAAGCAAAGTCCAGATGCAGTTATGTCAATCTAAAGGTATTTTGCGCATATGAATTTTGAGAGGACAAAATCTGTTTGCCACTTAACTGTAAAATGCCATTTGTCTTAATAGGGTTAGTTGACGGTCATTCCTTTACGAAAGGGAAGCTGGGGGAAGAGCTGAAACTGGGAGATGGCGACTCAAGGAGACTTCGCCAGCTGCGGAGACAAACAAGGCCTACTTTATTATTGCCTTAATAAAAGCTATTGAGCCTGCGTACATAGTAGTTTCTTGGCACCTCGTACCCTGTGTGCATGGAACATCCGATTCTCCCGTTAAGTGGTCTGTTTAGCTACTCTTGATTTCTCTGGCCCGTTTTTCCCTACTTTCCAGCCATGCTGTAGCCTCACAAAACAAATTCCCAAGTAACTCCTGTAAAACTCTTCTCCTGCTTCCCAGAGCCGGGAGGTGAGGCTCAATCCTGTCCGCGCCGGGGCAGCCAGGATTGGCACGTGGATTGGGAGGGGGGAGCCTGGTCGGCACATCGCGGGAAGCAAACAGGAACTTGTCTGAGCCTGCCAGATTGATTGCTGCTGACCCTAGTGTCTCTCTCTGGAAATCAGATTTACACTCGTGTGAGATATTTTCACTAGCTAAAAAATCTACCAGAATGATTCTCTGTGTATTCCTCATTTTGTTTATCTGTTTGCTTTTTAAAAGAAGGTTTTGTGTTAGCTAAATTACATTTATGGTGGCCCGGATGAAGTAGCTATACCTGGGTCATGAGATCTTCAGCCTTTTTGTACTGTGTTGATGTACTGTTCTTGGCATCTCCCAGTGTGGCATGTCTTCAACTAGGAAACTTCAGCCCTACCACCTTTAGAAAAAAATTATTTAATTCTAAAGCATGTTAGTAAACATAATTATTTCTTCAGAGTAATATAGAAAAACGTAAGGAAAAAGTTGAATTGTATAAAGTCTGTTTCATATAAAAGTGAGAATACATCATAATACTATATGAAATATTCAAAATAGTTCTCATAAATAATCTTCTGTTTGATCTACTTTGCGAATGAAAAAAATACAACCTATGGTTACACATTTAATTTAATTACCTATGAATGCAATGCTTGATCAATACTATTGATGCAAGTTGAATATGTATTATACCAGAGAGAAGTGAAACAGTCTAGTCCTGAAGCAAAAGGTAATATATTAGTAGTCTGAAGTTAGTCATTTTGGTTAATAATTCTTAGTTAATCATTTCTGGTTATTGATGGTAACAGAAGTTGATCGTAACTACTGAGTGGACCTGGAGATTTTTCTGCTTTTCTTAAATGTGAAGGAGATTGTTGTCAAATTGACAAGCACTGTAGCACCTAGGCACAGCTTCAGATCATTGAGTGGCTGTCCTCAAGCCTACCAGTGTGCTTGAAATGCTTTCTGCTTAAAGTTAAGCAGAACTTAAAAAAAAACCAAACAGAAATATAAATAAATTTCTGAAAATTTAATAATCCTTTTTTTTTTTTTCTGTACCTAATAAACTGGAATAACTTTCCTTTTTTTTACTTAACTGCCTTAGAATGAAACGTTTGACAAAGTAGCTTCATTTTCTTAGTCAAGGATGGGCATATGCCTGGTAGTTCCCTATCACTCCTGCAAAACAAAGCAAGTGACTTGCAGTATTTGATTGGGAGAATGTTTTGTTTGCTCTGTTCAGATTGGCAATGATCACTTGATAAAAGAAGACTCTCTCAATCAGTTCTTGTATTTTATGTTGAAGATGTATTTTATGTTGAAGACTCATGGGTCCACTGGGTCCAGTCCCTCTGGGCTGTCCTGAAAGGCTAGTCTACTGCTGAAAAAGTTTTAATTTATATTATTTTACAGGATTCATTTTTTCTTTATATAGATAATGGATAATGAAAATATCTCATCCACAAAATATATGAAAATTGATAGTAGCTTACGCTCTGCAGAACTACACAGTTTGCTTTACATTTTATTTTCAGACATCAAAATGAGACAATATAGCTGTTCTAATCTACTATTACTTTTTTTTCAAAAATATATGCAATAAAGTAACATCAGTGAGAAAGAATACAGTTTGGTTTCGTAATTTAAAATGAGCTAAGATTAAAAGGTTTGAAGAGTAAATCAATAAAGACATGATATCTTTTTTTGCAAAGGGAATAAAATGTTTTTCAAGAGTTTGAAAAAGGTTTGATGAATATTTATGAGGCTTATATGGTCATAGGTAAATTATTTGTGTGACTTACTGGGGTTTTTTTTCTCAATTTTTATCTATTTGTGATTCTTTCTAGGGCTGGTTTTTTTACTTTTATTTTTATTTTTTAATTTCCTTGGATACTGAGTTTGTCAAGTGGCAAAGACACAGAGTACCTAATATTAGAGAGTAATTTGCAGTGTTGCACCTAGTCAGCTCTACACAAAAGTAAAATATGAGATTACACCCTTATGGCACAGTCTCTGCTGTCCTACCCGCTTGGGCTGGTTTGATATTTGAAGTGTTTTTGATGGAAAACTGGGCATCAGTTTGCTTTGTGCTCTCAGCTGCTGCCTCAGAGTATATCACACCCTTGTGCACAATACTGACTCCTAACAGTTTGTAAGATTTTATTTGAAAAATTCACTATTGCGTATAACCCAGATTACATTTACAGACTGGATTTATTACCTGGTGGCCCCTCTGATGGGCCACCTTAGAAAGTCTACTTGAATCTTCTACGCCATTTAAGATAAGCAAGATACCTTTATTTAGATACCATCAAAGCTTCTCTTTTTATTTACTTATTGCAGCACAAATTTTCTTTTCACTTACATAAGTTTTTATATGATCAATATTAAAATATTTAAGTCCACTTACAGCTAGTTCTTCATGCATGTTTTAGCATCTCTACAAGGTAACACAATTAAGCCATAACATAATGCGTTAGAGATAAATATTTATTTGCTATTGCATTTTCCATATAGTTATCCTTTTTTTTTTTTTTTTTTTTTTTTTTTTCCTTCTGGAGAGATAGTGAGACAGTGAATTAAAGGAAGGCAAAACAGGAAAAGAGAGGTCTGAGGAGCGTCCTGTGTGTGTCCTTGACAACTGTGCAAAGACTGTGTGATAGGAAATGCTAATCACAAGCAATTCCAAGCCAAACCTGGAAGAATACCAGGTTCCTGCTACTTGGTGGATAGAAGCAGTGTCTCTAGGAATTCCTTGGAGCTCGTTCTTAATAACACAGATGATTTTGGAAAAAAAAAAAAGAGATATTCTAGTTGAAACAAAACAGACTATCAATTGCATATCAGGTATTTATAGCTTGGGTAAATATGTTCATATTTTTCCTGAATGTTTTGAAATTCAAAGAAGATCATTCTTATTAGCAGATGAATATCAGCTTAGCTTTCATGCATTGGCTCAGGGCCAGTTTTATGATGCTAATAAAGATGCCAAGTTCATCAGCTTTCTTCATGCAGCTAAGGTTATTCATGTGAATAAGTGGTTACAGGGCCAAGTCCTAGCATTTCGACAAACACCTAAGGCTTTTCTAAAGAAATTTAATGACATGACTAAAAGTACCTCCAATCTTAGTGCTTAAACAGTTACCTATGTACTCTTACTGAAGACTCCAGTTAGTATTTAAATATTTGATAGTGGCTGAGTTTTAATAAATGAGAAATTGCCTTGTATTTTCATGCAATATGAATGAAAAAGAGTACACTATTCAGGTTTTGTGTTTAGTGAGTTTCTCTTTAGCTTGTATGAAAGCATATATATAAAAAAGATAAGTTTCCTCCTCCTAATCATTTATTTTACCTGCTCTGGAGGAGCAAACAATAGTGCAATAGTGTGACAGAATGCTGTACTGTATGTATGTATGTATTTATTTCTTGTAGGCAGAGTTTCCAAAAAAACCTAGTTGAAATTCAGTCTGAATTTGGTTCCTTTCATTTAACTCCCAACTTGTTATAAGAGGTAATGCTGAGAATAAAAGGTATTTCAGGATGAGGAAGATCTCTTTGTACAGAGCCTATCACGGAGGAGTAGAATCTTGTACACTACCATGTGTTATTACATCTGGGAGGAGGTCGTCTTTTTGGATGGCTTTATGTGACTACTTTTTTATCTGTAATTTTTTAAAACAGGAGGAACTGACGAGGAGAGGTGGGCTACTGAACCTGATACTAACAAACAATGAGGGGCTCGTTGGAGATGTGAAGGTGGGGGGAAGCCTGTGATGCAGTGATCATGAATTGGTGGAGTTCAGGATCCAGCGAGGAGAAGGCAGGGCTGTAAGTAGCCTTGCAACTATGGATTTCAGGAGGGCTTTCGCCTCCTTAGAGACCTCCTTGGAAAGATCCCATGGGCGAGGGCTCTAGAGCGAATAGGGGCTCAGAAGAGCTGGTTGGTTTTCAAGCAGCACTTCCTCCATGCCCAGCAACAGTGCATCCCTATGTGTAAGAAGTCAGGCAGAAGGGGCAGGAGACCTGCGTGGATGAGCAAGGAGCTTTTGGCATTGCTCACACAGAAGGCAGCAGTATACAAAAGGTGGAAAGAAGGACAGGCCCCATGGCAGAAATACAGGAATGTCATCAGGGTTTGCAGAGACGTGACCAGGAAAGCTAAGGTGCATTTGGAATGTAACCTGGCGAGGGATGTTAAAAACAATAAGAAAACTTTTTCAACTATATTAACAATAAAAGGAAGGTGAGGGAAAATGTGGGTCCGCTGGTGAATGGGGTGGGTGCCCTGGTTACGGAAAACACAGAAAAAGCAGAGTTGCTGAATGGCTTCTTTGCTTCGGTGTTTGCCATGGGCAGCCCTTTTGAATCCCAGGCCCTAAAAGAAAGAGAGGAGGACTGGAGAGAGGGAGACTTGCCCTGCGTAGAGTAAGATTGAGTCAGAGAGCTCCTGTGGAAACTTGATGCCCACAAATCCATGGGCCCCGATGGGATACACCCCAGAGTGCTGCGTGAGCTGGCGGATATTGTAGCCAAGCCGCTCTCCATCATCTTTGAAAGGTCCTGGAGAACAGGGGAAGTGCCGGAGGACTGGAAGAAAGCCAGTGTCACCCCGGTCTTCAAAAAAGGCAAGGAGGAGGAGCAGGGCAACTACAGGCCGGTGAGCCTGACCTCCATTCCTGGAAAAGTGATTGAGCAGCTAATCCTGGCTGCTATTTCCAGACACATGGAGGAGAAGAAGGTGCTCAGGAGTAGCCAGCATGGCTTCACCAAGGGGAAATCATGCTTGACTAACCTGATAGCCTTCTACGATGGGGTGACTAGATGGATAGATGAGGGCAGAGGGGTGGATGTGATCTATCTTGACTTCAGCAAAGCTTTTGACACCGTCCCTCACGGCATCCTCCTGGGCAAGCTCCAGAAGAGTGGGTTAGATGGGTGGACAGTGAGGTGGATTAGGAATTGGCTGGATGGCAGAGCTCAGAGGGTGGTAATCAGTGGTGCCGTGTCCAGCTGGAGGCCTGTGGTTAGTGGTGTCCCCCAGGGCTCAGTCCTCGGTCCAGTCCTGCTCAACTTGTTCATTAACGACCTGAATGAAGGGACGGAGTGCTTCCCAAGCAAGTTTGTTGATACAAAATGGGAAGGAATAGCTGATAGCCCTGAGGGCTGCGCTGCCATCCAGAGGGACCTGGACAGAGTGGACAACTGGGCGATGAGTAACCTCATTAAGTTCAACAGGGGCAAGTGTAGGGTCCTGCACCTGGGGAGGAATAACCCTAGACATGCCTACAGGCTGGGGACCGACCTCCTGGAGAGCAGCCCTGCAGAGAGGGACCTGGGCGTCATGGTGGACGACAAGTTGACCATGAGGCAGCAGTGTGCCCTCGTGGCCAAGAAGGCCAATGGGATCTTGGGGTGCATTAAGCAGAGCGTCTCCAGCAGGTCGAGGGAGGTGATTCTGCCCCTCTACTCAGCCCTGGTGAGGCCGCACCTCGAATACTGCGTGCAGTTCTGGGCTCCCCAGTGCAGGAGGGACGTGGAGCTGCTAGAGAGAGTCCAGCGCAGGGCCACAAAGATGATTAGGGGCCTGGAACATCTTCCCTATGAGCAAAGGCTTAGAGAGCTGGTCCTGTTCAGCCTGGAGAAGAGAAGACTGAGAGGGGACCTGATCAATGTATATAAATACCTCAAGAGAGGGAATGAGGAGAATGGGGTTGGCCTCTTCTCAGTGATGGCCAGTGATAGAACTAGGGGAAACGGCCACAAATTGAGGCACCAAAAGTTCCACAGGAACTTGCGAAGGAATTTCTTAACAGTGAGGGTGTCAGAGCCCTGGAACAGGCTGCCCAGAGAGGTGGTGGAGTCTCCTTCTCTGGAGATCTTCCAAACCCGCCTGGACACCACCCTGTGCCACATGCTCTATGGGACCCTGCGTGTGCAGGGAGATTGGACTAGATGACCTCTACAGGTCCCTTCCAACCTTAAGCATTCTGTGATTCTATGATTCTATGAATATTAATATTTTTCAAAAAAACCCCACTTTTGAATATTGCCTTAATGATTATCCTCAAATATTCAAATATATTCATTTAAAATTTCAGATAAGGAAAATGGAAGTGATCTTGACAGAGATTTGTGAAGTATTTTTTCTCTTATCATATGCTTACAGCAAAGCTATCAGTGAAAATCTATAGCAAAAATGAGAAAAGGTCAAGAGAGTTATGTTATAATAGAGAAATTATAATAACTTAAACTAAAATAATAATCATGATGCTTCACTGGTTCCAGCTATTATACTGATGGTTAGCAGCATTTTTTGTCCAGAAATATGCATATTTACCCTATATTGAATACGAGTGAATATAAAATAGAACTGATTTAAATAATTTACAGTGTTTTATATACAAAATGACATTTTAATCTTTTTTTAGAAATGCATGCTTTCTATGATTTTTAAAAATAATTTTGGAAGTACTATTTACTCAACTATCTCATTTTTAAGTAAATGTTTATTAATTTTAAAAGAAATCTTCCTCTGATTCCTTGAATATCTATGCTGATGTTTGCAGCCTATCCAATGTGAAATATTAAAGATTGAAATATTACAAATCTATATGCTCTAAGCATATAGAGCAAAAAGAACATATACACCAGGCAAATGTATCAATAACTTTACAGTGTGAAGGTCTGGAAAGGGAGAGATACTTTTATTTTTGTTTTTGTTTCAGAGCAATACTGTAAGTGAAAAATACCATTCACTGATACTTCTAAAATCTGTTATACTTTAACTATCATGTCCCTGTTTAGTAGGTGTCCCAGGCGAAGACGCTCCTGCTTCTCACCCCAAAATGCCAAGTGAATGTGAATGACATTCCCAGGTACTGCTAGGTACTAATTTTGTTCAAAATAAAAGTCATCTGAAGATGCTGCTGGCATCGTGCCCCCATTTAAGGGCAAGAAAATGTGTTTAGTAGAATTTCTTCAGGTAAACTCATAGAATTTATGCTTCTCCAAAATTCCTAAAAAGTAAACCTCTTCTGGCATCATATTTAATAACAACATCTAGGGCAGGATTTGGATCTGAAAAACAGATTCCTCTAGATTCTGAAGTCAAATTCCTTGATTGCTCCCTTGTTGCCATTTCATCAATACTGCTGCTGCCCATATAGGCAAGAATTGAGTGGGAAAGTTTTTGAAGACACTGACAGGTCTGTCTGCTTGCTTGGCTGGCTGTTTTCCTTTTTTTCTTTGCTTTTTTAATTTATTTGTATTGTTTTTTATTTCACAGGAAAACAGAACAGTCCTCATTTCTTGAAGTCTGTGACAAAATTTGTATAGACTTGTGACATGCAAGTACTTAAGTAATAAGTTAAAATTTTCACAGAAATATCAGTATTTAATTTAGGAAAGTATTTCAGATTTAAATAATTGAGCAGTTTCAGTAACTGCACATATACTGATTGATTGGGTGGGGTGTTAGCATTTAATTGATGTTTATTTTTGGTCACTTTTTCTGTGCTTGTATTAAAAAAAGTATGATGTTGCTAACTGGCATGTTAGATACTTTACATTCACAGAATATAGTGCCTCCAACTGAAAGAGCTCAGAGAGAGAGATGGCTGAAATGTTTTGAAGGACTTAAAAAGTTTCATGCAAATGCATACAAACATAAGAAAGGATTCATTATTTTCAAACAATTCTCCTGTGGAATAGCAAGATACAGCTCTTCAAGGGGACTAAGTAGGTGAAATAAGACAACATGAATATAGTTTTTATGATTAGTTTTTGTTGTACATTTTTGCTTTCAGATGATCGGGTTAGCTGGCAGTTAGATTTTTTCCTATTATTTAAATGCTTCACATATTAAATGCTTTGAATTTTCCTTTGTCCAATTCTGTTTTAAAAAGCCGTGTAGAAAATTCCAAATATCAAATTCAGAGTTAATAAAAACATAAAAGGATTTTTTTTTTTAGAAATTCTCACAGTATCTTAATTTTTTTCTTCAAATAATTTTCAATTACTTCTGTAATGACAGTTTTGGATTAATTTATTCTATAAAGAATGGTATATTCTACAGTCCTTTTAGCTATTTTAGTAATAAGTTAGGAGAAACATCACTGAGATAAGTTTATAACTGTTTTCTGGTATCAATGACTTGATGGGAAGAGGAAAAATTACATTTATTAGGAACTTCTAAACATCTGTAGTTTAAGGGATTGTTTGTATAGCTAGGTAGCAAGACAAATGGACTTGCTCCGATATTCACTAATGCTGTTTTTTATGATGAAGAGATGTTGTTGCACTGATGGCAATGAGCAATCAAAAATGTCCTTTTTTTTTTCTCCACAAATACATGTGTTTTCCAGACATATATCTTTGTCAGAAGCAATGATGAAATACTTAATGGTCATAAAAATTAATTGCCCCAACTCTACTACATTCAGCTGTTTATTGCAAGGTAGTCCGCTAGCGAGCATAAGCTCCTGTTATTTATTTGATTAGCTTCCTGGTGCGAGTACTTTCACCCTCTGTTTCCCTCTCTTGCCACTTGTTTAATCAGCGTGCCGTTTCCCTCTCTTGATGCTTGTTTAATGAGCTTGCCATTTTGCTTTTTCTATTTTAAAGCTTTATAATTATTTACCTTTTGAAAAGTATGTATCTTTCAACACCCAGACGCAACAGTTGAAAATCCATGCTTTCTTCCATCACATAAAACAGTTGTTTCAGCGTATGTTGACATTTTTCTCCCTGACATCCTATGGCTAACTTCGGTTTCGACTTATTAAAATGCTCTGTTTGATCGATCCTGAGCAAATATGGTTTTTAATATGAGGACATATCAGGCTTTCGGTGCAATTTCTGCAGGAATGAGGCTGTGTGTGCACAGGACAGACAACTGACCAGGTGCCTCTGTACAGAAAGTCAGTTCTCCCAGGGCAAAGTCCCTTAGCTCAGTGAACACCTGATACTTTCATCTTAGCAGTCATCTTGGTGACCGTAAGGAGTTGAACCTCTAAACCCGAAATATGTTTTTGTTTGTATATCCTTGACCAAAAGACTAAGGCAAGGATCCAGCAAAATGTATGCTTAACTTTCGCTGCATTCTGAATTAATATCACCATATATTAAGCACTATATGAATATAAATGGAAGAGCTAAAAGTATGTAAAATCAATGTACACACATACTTTTTGCAGAGACAAAAAAACTGTGTTGACATTTGGGGAAAAGGTAAGATCTTGATAACCCCATTTTGCAGTTTCTGTTCCAGGTTAGCAGTCTTTCCTTACACAGACAAGATTTTTTTTTTCTTAGTAAGGCAGGCTCATGCTCAGGAATGTATCAAACTGATTCTAGCTCGTTATTAACTGTTCTGGGTGGGATGTCCTGCCACTAAGGACAGACAGCTTGGATGGTAGAGGAGTTCCAGTAACATGTAGCTTTTCTAGAAATCTTTAAGCCTAGTCAGTTAGGTCTTGTGCTGAGATGCTGGATCAAACCATCTTTCTTGTGCAAGCTTAAGATTCCCTATCTATACTATTCCATCCTAAACCTGTCAGTCATCTGATAGGACAAATGTCATGTTGACATGAATGAAGACTGTAGCAATAGCAACTTTTTTTAATAAGCTCGCCTTTCTTTCTAAGACTGGATGAACAGTTATGCTTTCCTCCTCTTTGAACAGGAAGGTATTTTCCTAGGACAGTGTTTTAATCTTCCTTAGAAAAGTGCTGTGTAGAAAGGGAATCTTCTTATACAATAGGTCTGTCCTTTGTGTATGTCACCTCTGCTGACTTTACTGAGATGAGTTTTGACTACTTGCTTCTACTGGCACTTTGGATTCAATATTAGTTCAGGAAAAATGTCTAGATTCTATTCTAGGCCACTGAAATTAACTCCTAGCTAAGATACTATTACAGAAGCTGCAAAAGATGGTAAGTAGGGAGAGGAAAGAAATAGGTTTGGAGGATGTGCAGGACAAGAATTACTTGACCTTTAGATTCAGAAATGGCTGTGAGGGCTAAGAATTAAAGAAAATTTCTTAGTTCAAATCAAAGAATTTTTGGTCTGAAAGTAGCTGGTTAACAAAGCTAGAATTCTATTACAGCAGGTCAATCACTTGTCAGAGTACAGCTATATTTCATTAACAAATACAAGCAACTATTATCTGAAAAGGGAAAAGGTAAACTACATCTAAGCTGACAAGAATGCTTATCTAATTTAATGTCTGTTACTTTCTGTATAGATTTCAGAGACTTGGAGTAACAGTGATTCATCAGATTAATGCCCTTCTTTCATTTATTTTTCCATTAATTTATTAGTTTATTTTAAATACATTTATAACTCATTTTGTCAGTTTTCTGTCAGTGGAAATAGTTGTGAAGGTATCAGTTTCTCTGAACCTTTTAAAATTGTTTTTAACATTAATTTCTTTTGGTTTAATGAAGGATAAACGTACTTGCTGACCAGTGTTCTGTACCATTTTACTGAAGAAGATTCTGTGCCTTTTACTGAATAAAATACACACTTCTGAGTGAACAAATTATTTTTGCATCCCCAGATACTTCCCACAGTAATTTCCATTGACTGGAGTGCATGTGCTTGTGAAAAAAAGAGATGATCAACTGCATTGAGTCAACAAGACACTCATTATCCTAACAGATGCTTTTATTTTCACATAGCATAGATGGCATAGGAGCGTTATCGACTATTGTTTTCTTTTTCTCCCAGAAGGACTTTTCAGTATACTTGCAGTTCCAGGAATGGATGCTCTGTTGCAGTTTGGAAGAAGTTCATGACAAGAGCTGAAGAAATATAAGCTCTAATCTGTAGGGATTTTCTTTATGAATGCACTGAACTTTCAACATTTGTTTTAGATGGTAATTCTTGGGCTAAAAAACATTCTTTACTCATGACAAGAAAAAATATTACCTAATTACTGTTGTTTTTTCTTGCTGAAAGAAATGATAAAAATGTTCATCTCATATCTCATTCTTTGGACACTAACTGAATACCACTCCAGAGAGATTATCCCTGTGCCTCCCCTACCTTTACCTTAACAAATGCCATTTTGTTGTTGTTTTGTTTTACCGCAAATATTATTCTGTGCAATTAAGTATTTGTTACAAATTAATTGTTAGTTTACCAAGCACGTGTAATGCGTGTTGCATGGTTGTCTATTCATTCACGTCTTTGGGAAGCCCACTACCAAAGTTTATCGAAGCCTTTATGATCTGCCAACTGGGAAGGGAGTATCAGCAGATTACTAATGCCTTCTGCTTCTGGTGGTCAAGTTAACTAATGAGAAATATACACCTCTCGTATTTTTTACTTTTTTACTTCTCTGGTTCTACCTAAACAAAGAAACATAGTCAATATGTTTTTAAAAATGGATGGTGTTCAAGTGAATGCAAACAAAAACTTTTATACTGTAAAGGCACTTTCAGAAAAGAAATGTTCATTAAGTACTTATTCATCTTTTCCCTTTAATAGGACATTTTTCTACTTTGTCAAACATAAACTTCAAAAATCATAATTCCCACTCTGCTAGATTAAATTCAGTTATCGTAGTACAAGTATCAGATACCTCATCATGTTAAACTAAAGAAAAGGGGACGGCTAGATTTTCACATCTGTTACAGAATTTACAGAAGTCATTAGAGCTATAATAATGTATAATTATACAGTACTGCATGCAAGCAGAAACAAGACTAACAAATGTTGGTACACTAATAGCATTTGTAAAAATAAATCCCTTTCTGTTTTCATTTTATACTCTTCAAATGGGTCAGCCATGGGTAGGTGTAAGAGAAGAGGAATGTGTAAGAGCTCCATTTTTATCGATTAACCAAACAAATTGTATGTGTCACTGTTTAGCCTGTAAACCAGGATGTGTAATGTTTCTAGTATTTGCTAGAAATTCAAACAAATCCAAAATGCAGGCATGAAAAGTTCTCCTTTAAATGCTTAACCAAGGAGCAATAAGTGCATCTGCTTTCTTTACCTGTGGGAAGGGATCTACTGGATTTGCTTCCTGTGAGATGAGAAAATAGTTATCAATTTTTACTCATGTATATGTATGCCCATGGGGTTTGAAGGTTATGGCTCTTTACTGTTTGTAGCAAAGTTTGGTTTCTCAGCAGAGTAGTGATTGCATAGCACCACACAGAGGGCAAGTATACTTCAAGTTCTTTTTCATGTATCATTTAGCACTAGCTGCAGTGTTTTTGCATGTCCTTTGAGTAATTAGACTGTATAGAAGGACAGAAAGACAGACAGAAAGAAATTAAAATAAAAGAAATGGTGAAAAAAGAGAAGGGAGAAGTTTTGAAGATGTAATTGCTGGAATATTAGACAACTTTCCATTTCTCCCATTTTCCCCCAGTCCTTTTATGTTTCCATATACTTGCTTTATATATGTAGGCTGAAGTCTAAGATAGTAATAACGTTTCTGATTTCTTTATCATTAATTCTGAAGTAAGTTCACTGCAAACATGTAGGTAACAGATTAAACTCCCCTAATAGAACATTATATATGTATAAGATTTTCAAAATATTAATCTAAGTTTTGGAAGTAACAAAAGGTCTTGTGACTTTTATTCCTGATGTTGAAGTTCAGCGTTAAAATTCTTAATCTAGACATTCTACATCATGTAAATTGTAGAGAAAACAAATTCTGCAGTAATGACAGCATGACTCAGCAAGCACAAGCATTCAAGAGATGATGACTTTCTTCATATTGTGCTTCAGGCACTCACACGGAGGGAGGAACGTTTCAAATCCCTTCCCTTCCACAGGTAGAGAAGCAAGTGCGGCGGAGCAAGTGGCTAAACGAGGTCACTGATATCCTGAATGGGTACCTGCACGGTATGGCATTGTGGGTCCTACCTCTTAGTGTTACCCATTACAGATATCCCCCCCTTAGGTAAAGCAATTACATATTCCTTGTGATTCCTTGGGATTCAAGGCTTCCATGCAGCTTGACTAACAAATAATTACTATCTGTGAAGCCCAGTGAGTCAAACATTTAGTATTTAAACAATATGAAAGGAGAAAGCAGTTTGAATATGCTAATATCTTGGTGGTTAAACCATTAATCTGGCAACAGAATGATGTAAGCTCAATATTTGTTTTTCAGTTTAAGCAGAGATGGGATCTAAACCTTCTTTTCCCCATTTTTTAACTATCCAGCTTCTTCTATGTTTCATCTTTACAATCTTGCCTTGATTGTGGCCCTCAAATCCAAGAGCAGACTACGTATATAACCTTGCTCTTGCCATTTTCTAAATGCAAGACATATATCAGAGAGTCTTTCCTTCTAGTGCATGAAGAACCTATTTATCTAAGTTTAACATACAATCTTTATTAGGCAGCAAGCCACAAAATGGGTGGGTAAAGCTTGGTTTGCAGAGTCTGAGTATTTTTGTTGACTGAGCTGTCTGCCTGACTTGTTTCTGCCTTTTGTTGTATCACTGTCTTCCTCTCTGTGTGTGTAGAGTGCTAAAACACTTTCAGCTCTTAACACTTTCCACTTCTTATGAGCCAGTCTCCAGACACCAGTTCTGACCTCATGAACAAAACATCTTCTGGGTGTGATATAAAGTGTGTGCCTTGCTTCATCTCCTTTAGATATAGACCATTGTCATGAATTTCCTCATGATTTTTGCTCCAGTTGATCTTATATATGTGAATAGAGATTATTATGTTTCCCATTTAATGAAAGCTTTCTAGATTTCTGTCAGAGTAGTCAGAGTTGTGCAATATTGATAATATGGTGTTGACAAAATGTACATATATCCACTTTTTTTTAATGAATCCATTTTCTTTTCTTTGCAAGTCATTCACTATCGTGATGCCAAATTGTTGGGTCACCTGATATTTATTATGCTCCATTTTAGACTTTTAAGGTTAATCAACCTGCATTGTCCTGACAGGGGACATATACCAATACAATAGCTTCTTAAAAATGTCTAATGAAATCTAGTGATTTTCATGGTGGGAGAACTTGACAGTTAGACCCTTGCCCTTACTCAGGAGTGTAAATTGTTACCAGTCAAGCAAAGAAAAGACAGGTGATGTGAGATTCAGCTCCAGATTTAGAAAAGCTGAGAGTCTGCACTTCAGTGTAGTCAGCATTGTCTTTGTTAACTAGAGAGAAAGCTGATGCTCAAGTGTCTACTTCATTGAGAGCTAGAACTGATCTGAACTTCAAGAACTGTCCTTTAAAAGAGTGATGAAGAAAAAAAAAACATATTGATGAAAAAACTTGATAAGCAAAGAAAATAAAAAACAAGAATCATTCTTTACAATTTTTGTAAATGTTCTTTGAAATGTTTACAAACAGAATGATTCTTTACAATTTAATACAGAACTGCTTAGGACCATAGAGAAGATGAACTCTGTTAATAGCATTTTAGAATATACTTTAATTCAAAATCATAAAACACATACTCTGCAATAGATGAGCCTGTGCTGAAGTAGCACTTTGAAGGGTGTCTTTTTATGTTGAAAAATAACTTAATTTGCAGAACTTGTCAGCCTGTTTCAAAATTCATCTTTTTTTCAGTGTCTTTGGAGGACTTCGGTGGACTGGGATTTTCTTAAGGAGAAGAGCTCTAAAATTATAGAAAAGCTCTCTTAGCCCCTGAAAAAAAGTGGTTTATAATAAAGTTATTTTAGGATATATTTGTCCACTGGGTAAAACAATATCTGTGAAAACTTACTAGATTCATAAATGACTCTTTTGGTGCAGATGGATTACTTTCTTCCATGTATATCATCTCTTTATATGAGAAGTCTGAAATTCTCACTCCCAGTGGGCTCTCTGAAAGCACAAGAAAGGAATACATTGTTATCTACATACTGATTTGACTGCCTCATAAAAACCTCTAGCTTTCACTGACTTTGAAGGCCTAGTTTCTGGGAACAAATGACTTGGAGGGACTTTGTGAATTATCAGAACCGGTTCCTAACTATTGCAGATATCAGATCACATATCTCAGATTTATCCTTCCACTGACTTTGAATAGCTATTACACAGTACAATGAAAAAGTAATTGGGATTTAAAATTCTTCTCCTGTGAAAGCAGAAGTCAGTAGAAATGCTGCCAGATGAACACTACTCTAGACAATCTGAAGGGTTGCCCTCTCCTATCTGCTATCTCTTTCACATTCACAAATACAGGCATACTGTGTCTCCTCCCCTTCAAAATTTAATATTTTTAAGAGAAAAATATTGTAGTCATAAATGTTAAAATTGTTTACCAGAGCTATTCATGATATGCATTCTTTAAAAAAAAGTCGTAGCTTTTATTCTATATCAATATTATCTCTTGTAACCTGAATTTCAATAAGGGAGCTATGCATTGATGGCAAGTCTGAGTGTAAGATGACAGAAGTAGATTAAAAGCAATGTTAGTTATTCATCAGATTGGAAACCTACTCTATGGTCTTCTCATTAAAGTCTACAGCACAAACTAGGGAAGGAGGAGGAACAAAAGAGGTATTTAATGTGTTTTGACTGAAGACAGTGCTTTAAATTATTTAATTTGATCTAAGTTGTCTAGGCACTGGTGGAAACAAATGAAAGATGCTAAGAAAAGGTTCATAATGCTTCAGTTCAGATTAGACAGTAGGAGAAACATTTTATTTTGTCTTAATATAGATACATCAGAAATAATATAGGGATAGAAACAAAGAAACAACTTTGCAGATTTGTTGGGACAAATCCTGTCTCTCCCTGAAAATGTTTTTATAGAATTTAATGTGAAATTGTCTGAAGCAATTTTTATAGCTTCTGGGTTGTGTATTAGGTAATGAATAAATAATTGCGATTCATGGAGATGTGAATATTTTAATGTATCCACCTTAGGGCTAATGGACTGAAAAGAACAAGCTCTCAATATCTGATAGGTCAAGATATTTTAATTCAACACAGTAGTAGCTATGAATACTATCTTCAACTGTATCTATATTCTATATTGGGAGTAAGACCTATTATCTAACACCAATGAACACATCATGGATTTTGTACTTTTAGTTTGACTTCTGTTGCTAACATTATATATGTGATGGTGAATACTAATCTAGTGTGTGCTTTTTGGATTTATTTATTTATTTATCATAATGTTGCTATGTCTGTGTTGTTGAGGTGGTGCTACAATGTATTGTACTACATTGTAGTAATTTCTGTGAGATTTTATTTTACCTTTTTTTTTAAGAATAAAATATCAAAAATCTATCAGGTCATTATTTGAAAAAATGGCTTTGGACTAATTTTGAGAACTAATTTTGAGAACTAATTTAAGGAGAAGAAACACAAATTCTAAATGACTTATTTTAATGTATGCTTTGTAGTTTTCTTAGAAATACTGTAGTTTCAGAAGACTTTTTTTTCCTTCATATGATTAGAGAACATGAATTTGACAAAATAATATCCTGTTTTTTTTAATTTTGAAAGAAAAATTTTGACTGAAAGTCAACATCACTCATCCAATATTTATTTTCTATATAATTTTAAATGGGATAAGCACTGGAAATATATTTATTTGTGTAATTGTACTGTTTAGATTAATCAATATAGCAAAGAAATGATGGACTTCCAAGGTCTTAAAGGTGGGAAACTTTTCCAGGCCTTAGAGGAATTGGAACAGAAAGAGTCAGTAGGTGGCAGTCTTTCCTTTGAATATTTCCCATGCCAAATTCTCTTCTTAAAGTGTTTCTGAAAGCTGTTATCTTTAAAAGGACCTTAAAATAAAAAGGTGCCCTCAAGTGGTTATTATAGATAGTGTGGAAGGCTTTAGAAAAATAGCGCTTGCTCTAGCCAATTTTCATGTCAGAAAATTATATTCTGTTGGTTTTCATTTTCTCAGCAAAGTCAATTGTGTATCTCTTATTTCCCAATTTCTAAAGAGTTGTTGTGCTCTTTGAAACAATGGTGTTATCCTCCAGTGCAATCATTACAGTGAATTTAAGCCTTTAACACAAGTCTCTTGCCTTGCAAGTCTGCAGTTATGTGATTGCTGGCTCTTCTTAAGATCACAGAGTGGTGAATAGTTTGCAAAGATGCGGTATTTTTGCTTGCTAAGAGTTGCATAACCTTGTTTCACCTTTACTTAGAAACAAACAGGCAAACAAGCCTTCAAGAAACTATTCGCCCCAGAGTAATGATCTGACATATTAAGAGATAAGAAATGCCTGTTAACTTAAGGGAAATTCAGGCCTATTTTGGAGACCCCCACAGTGTCATTTTGTAGACAATTTATATTCTTGTTTAACAAAGCAAGATGTAGATCTATGGATTATGTTAAAGACAGTATCAGTATAAAGACAGGATATTTGGGACTTGCCAAATCAGGCATGCAAATCTTCAGTGCTATTGATATTAGGTTAAATGTGGTTTTAGAAGTGAACACACATTTGAGCACATACAGCTTTGAAACATCATCCATTAAGGTTCGTTATCTTTTGTCTGTTCGTCTTGTGCATGGTGAATTTACATACTCTTATCTCTCTAGAAGTGGTGTGCTTATATTCAGTATTCCAGAATGTAGGTCCTCATGTTTGTAGTTATTCTTAAAAATCTTAGTTTCATAGTATCATTTGATTAGTCTGTGTAGTATTTCAATATACCTTGATTTCTACTCTCCATTTTCTTTCCACTATAAACAAGTGAAGAAATACATTTCAGTTATTTTTATCTCATTACATTTCAATTGAAGAATTAAGGTTTTTTTTTAGAGCTTGTGTTTCTGATAAAAAAGTTATGAAGAAAAATTAGAATTAATGAACAAACTGAGGAAACCATAGAGGCAGATCTGAAAATGAGGTATCAGTCTACTTCAGTTTGTAATCCAAAAAAGTACTTTTCTCATTTATACCCAGAATATTTTTTATTAAGAAACATTTTAAAAAAGTTAATTGACAGACAATCAAAAATTTACAATGTCCTTTTACTTTCTTTTTCTGTACTTCAGTCTTCTTCTCAAGATTTTTTTTTTTAATGCTTGATGTTTCTGATTGCATGACAGAAAGATACAAATTTTTATTGTGTATAATACCACTCTTGTGATTAATATTGATGATTTTGGATCATCACTAAGTCTGTTCAGGTGGCAGTGATTTTTGCATGCTCTATTGATCATGAATTTTTATTTTTGTCAGTGAGAAAAAGAAAGAGAGATAAAGAAAAAAAAAGAGAAGGAAAGAAAGGAAAAAAAGGGGGGGGGAAAGGCAAACATACATATTTCCTGTAAATATATACACTGGAGTAAATTTTTATCCAAATGATTGCTATAGGAGGGAGTGGAGAAACAGATGAAAAGGTGGGTAAAGTGCTAATACACAGCATAATCAAGTTTCCACCATGGCTCATGTGCACCTAGCTCTTCTGGTAGCTGGCAGCACTCAAAGACTAAATGTAACATCCTGATCCAAAACAAAACCTTTGTAGATTTTCCCATGCCATTCTGTCATGCTGTTCACATTATAGCGTACCTAAATTATGACTATTAGTCCTATTAATGCTAAAGGGGGAATGAGCTTCTCATTCTCCCTACTCACTTCTCTTTTATTCCTGCTGACACTGACAAAATTTGTCTATTGAAGCACGCTTTTTTCTCTAAAATTCATGTTGTAAAGATGGCTCCCTGCTATTAAATGTGATTTTCTGTCTCATGTACTTAATTCTAGAACAAAATGTATATTTATTCTTACTAATTTTCCAGTGCTAACATAGCTAGAAATGAGAGCCTATTGCTTTTATTATGCAATTAATGTGTGATATTAAATAGGTTTAAGTTTAGGATGTATTTTTCCCTTCATATCAACATTCAGGAGAAGGGGAGGATTAACATTAAGGTAAAGGTAGAAGCTGGTTTATGCTTCTTTCCCCTTCTGATAATTGTTGCTCAAGCAGGAAAGGATGATGTTTGATTTTCTGACTGCAGTTTCTTAATGCAAGAACCAGACTTGTTTAAAAGAAATATATTGATATATACTACATAGTCTGTGAGATATTGGAGGAAAAATACTAGCTTTCACACTACAACTACAACTACAGCTTTTTCACTTTTTTTTTTCTTCAGTGTTTTAAGAGAGAGAAGCAGAAGGGGGTTTGTAATGCATTATTTGGTAGAGATACTGGTCTTGTTGTAATGTTCTAGAGGGACACTTCATTTCCATGAAGGTAACTTTGTTTGTTTTGAGTAAAACTGGAATGTACAGCTTTCATTTACATTCAAAAAGGATTCAGAATACATGCTAATGGTTCTTTTAGCTTTACTTTCTCTCTTGATTGAAAAAAAAACAAACAAACAAACAAAAAAAACTAGAGACATACAAAAATATATGACTTCTGTATGTGATCCTATATTTTTTCCTGTTATTCTGGTCTTTGAGGGAGCAACCGCCATATGATATTACAGAATTGCAGAATAGTTGAGGTTGAAAGGAACCTCTAGAGATCATCTAGCCCAATCCCCTGGTCCAGCAGGGACTCCTAGAGCATGGGGCACAGGGTGACATCCAGGTGGGTTTGAAAGATCTCTATAGAAGGAGACTCCACAACCTCTCTGGGCAGCCTGTTCTGGGGCTCTGTCACCCTTACAGGAAAGAAGTTCTTCCTCACATGGAGATAGAAATTCCTGTGTTTCAATTTGTACTCATTACCCCCTGTCCTATCACTGACCACCACCGAGAAGAGTATGGCCCCCTTCTCCCTACGTTCTCCCCTCAGGTACTTATACATATTGATCAGATCTCAGTTTTTAGGCTAAACAGACCCAGCTCACTTAGTCTTTCCTCATACAATAGGTGCTCCAGTCCCTTAATCATCTTCATTGCTCTACACTGGACCCTCTGTAGAAGTTCCACATCCCTCCTGTACTGGGGAGCCCAGAACTGCACACAGTACTCCAGGTGCGGCCTCACCAGGGCTGAGCAGAGGGGCAGGATCCCCGACCTGCTGACAACGCTCCTCCTGATGCAACCAGGATCCCATCAGCCTTCTTGGCCATGAGGGCACATTGCTGCCTCATGGTCAACTTGTTGTCAACCAGGACTCCCAAATCCCTCTCCACAGGGCTACTTTCCAGCAGGTCAGCCCCTAATCTGTACTGTATTATACAACAATATTATTGCTCTGAGCTGAGAAATGGAAAATGGTATGTGGATACCCCATGAGAACTATTTTTGTGTTAAACAGACCTAAGAAAATAATCAGAATAAAATCACATTTTCCCTATCCTCTGCCTGATAGCTGATACTGAAATATTTGATATTCCTATCATTCTTTTCATTTATTTAAGCTTGAAGGAGAGCTATAATAACTAGGATAGCAAATTGGACAGGCAGTTCCATAACTTGAAGTTCAGTTGCAGGACTTGGACCTAGTAGAGGAGTGAAAGAAGGGTGATTGTCGTGACAGGGTAGGGGAAGATCAAATGGGTCTCTTAGATAGTAATTGATTGACTTTGAATTTACAGTATCAATAAGGACTATCATAAGAATGAAAAAGATAATGAATCAAGCATGATTTGTCCACGTAGAAGAAAAGATTTGCAAGAAGGAGCAGGATTACTACGGGACATAGTCCAGGAAGAAGTGGATGGCTGGAGGAAGCTGATTTAGAGAACATGAGCTCAGAGAATGCTACACTTTCAGGCTAATACTCACTTAAGGTGGCGGTGTGAATTGGCCATTCGGTGGTGTGGAAGGCTTACTTGTATCCACATACCTTTACTAATTTTCGTTCTCAGCATCTGGCCCTAAATCTCTGTGAAGAAGTTGAAAGGTGGGGAGGTATACCTAGATATCCTGCGGCTTCTGCTGTTTGGGTGCTGGCCTGCCCACTCCTTTCACAAGCATTCCCCTGTGGCAAAAAGCTCCCTGAAAGCTGGTAAAAGCCTTTGAACTGTTTTACAAAATGCATTTGGCAGAGGAAAAGTGCTTTCCATCAAGAAAGCTGGAGCACAGTGATTTCCCAGCTGCTCTGAGGTGCCATATGTTTGCTGCATGACTGCTGATGCTACTCCTTTCAGCAGATTCAGACATAACCCTCTGTAGTGATACTTCTATGAGGATAAGCAAACTGCTAGTATGGGGCAGTATTTCATTGGGTTTACTGCCAGGTCACCCCTGTCAAAGTATCTGACACAGGGTACCAGAGGAATATGGAGACTGAGAACGTCAGTATTACCAGTCTCATTTGACACTATAAGACCTTGGGAGCAAAGCTCGCAAATCTTTCCAACTTGGTCTGTACAGAAATTGAGATATAGTTGACAGGAATACTGCAAGGATATTTTCCCTATGGCATGTTGGATGTGTTTGTTGCAATTTTCATAAATAACAGCCAAACTGGAGAATATAACACTGTGGGTATTGTGCTATGTGGGCTGTTACTGAGTGTGCTGCCTCCACTTGCCTTTCCACAAGAAATCAAACTATTTCTCCTTTTTTTTTTTTTTTTTTTCCATGTAGACTTGACAATAAGATAGGAAGGCAAAACATATGGTAGAGAATAAAAGGGATCAATTCCAGTGCTCTGTATGGAGCCTGGAAGATGACCAGCACCAGGGGAAAAAAAAAAAAAAAAGTGAGAGTCTGGGAAAATGGTAGTTCTATCCTAGAACCTAGAAGAAAGATATCCAGGGGAACACAAAGTAGAATCAGCAATATGCTGCAATTCATTTGAGGAAGAAATATTGACAAAGGTATCTTAAAGAATTGCCTTTTAAAATAGCTAAATTAATCTCTCCATTGATAGGTATTAGGACAGTTTTATATAGTAGAGTCAGAAGAGGAAAGATGTCACATTATAGCTAGAGATCTGCGATTAGTGAAAGGCCTAGAAACAATATGGCACTGAAAGAGTATGGGAAGAGTGTTCTGCGGAGGGAAATCACTCAAGGAACTACTAGACTGTCGTTTCCAGGACGTTTCTATTTTTTTAGTATTTCAGTCATACAATTAGCAATTTAGTGAAAGACCATGTCCTTTGTGGAAAAAATATTTGAGTTGTTCAGCAAACTGATGGTTAATATATATATAGAGAGAGATTGTTCCCTCTTTTAAAATAAAGTGTAGCCTGGGGAGAGAGTGGATTCTTGTCTGAATTCTGGGTACAGTCAAAGTATTTGAGGAAATGGATATGAAAAGGCAGAAAAGAGTCAGCGCAGAACCACATATGCAGGAATAGGGTTGAGCTGAATCCTGGACAAATCCCATCTTCTTCATGATACCAATTAGATAACTAATTTTCAAAGCAGTTAGGAAACTCCCAGCCACAGTACTGTTGTGGTATTTGCCTTGTAGTGTCACCTCACCAAGGCAGTCTGTGCCAGATTAGCGACTTTGGTTGATGAACTAAGATAAATCATTATCTTAGTGTAACCAGAGCTGAAAATTGGCAAGAAAGTGTGGAGTTCCTTCCTGAGCTAGTATAATGGTGTTATCATTATAATGTAATATTATTTTGCACCATATATATAATGGTCAGATTTCAGTTGGGATATGGAATTTTGGCTAGACAAGGTTTTAAAGGGAAAATTAAAGGTCTTGTAAAGGGCTTTCATTAAGCAAAAGACTTGCGAGGGTTTTAATCTGCGGAAGTTTTCCTCCATCTGGTAGCAGGGATCCCTTGGTAGGAGGAGCAGGATAGACCCCCCCCTCCTCTATTTTCTTTTCCCTTTTCCATTGAACACAAATTGTTGATGTGACTTTGTGGCTACTCTGGCTGGAGAGATTACAGCTGTATTTCTTTATGGGTTGACAGGACTGTCATTAGTGTTTGCTGTGGTAAAGTCCTGTAACTCGCATATTTTCAATGTGATCAGAAATAACTTTAAAAAAGCTAACTGATATACAGCTGAAGGGGAAAGAGACAAAATGCCCTGGGTTGCTCTAAGTGGTTACATTATCGACCTAGCACCTGCTTTGCCTAGTCCATGATATATTGAGAGAGGTAAGTGCTGTGCTGGATGACATGTTCAAAAGGTGAAAAAAACTGAAACACTGATGTTTGCAATTAAGTGTCTAAGAGTAGATAAATGTGTGCAAGGAGATACAGTGTGGATGACTGGATACATGTAGTGGTGATGAAGTTCACCTGTCAACCAAAAAATTAACAAAAATATATTATTTTCAAACTGTATAATAACCTTTGAACTTACTAAATATAGGAGGTGAAGAGGGGAAAAGAAAAAGTTGTCCAAGCATAATATGTATAAGAGGACTTTCTACAGAGGATGAAATGCATTTCAGCTGGATGGCAGAGTGCCAGCTGTAAGAAGTAAGAGAAGCAGTAGCAAGCTTATTAGCTGAATTAGAGATAATAGACGAAAATAATGGGAAATTGGTAGTGGACTTTGAATTTTGTTTAAAGGAGAGGAGGAGAAAGAAAACATACAGAGCAGATTTTCAAACATGTTCATCATCTGTACTCACTCCATAGCACACAGTTACTGCGTGGGCCCTGCAGCCGATTTCCACCCTACTATCTATCATTTTTTTGAGTGCCTGTGCCAACATGCATATAAGCCTGAATATAGTCATAAGGGGATATAGATTTTCTTTGATTAATTGTCCAGTGAGATTTTTATTCACTTATCATTTCAGACTGGCTAAACTGGATACGAACAAATATTGTAAAACTGGTCCTTTTTATTACACATATTAATAGAAACTGGAAAAAAAAAATGAACTGTGTATAACGTAGTAAGATGATAATATCTACGGCACCAGAAAATCTCACATAGAATGTTGAAGTAACTAGACTCAGTCTTTACTTTACTTTTTCAAAAAATAGTTAAAAATAGATATGCTAAAATATGGAAAAATGTATACCAGAAACAATTACAACCCCTCCTCCCCAAAAAAGTATGCCAAATATATTCAGTATAATTTATCAGTAAATGTGTGTTCTTACTAAGAAAAAATAATCTTCCCACACTGTCTGTAAAAATTATCTTTTAAGTCAGGCTGGGAGAAAAGCAGACCGGGGGTAACTGTATTAACAATAAACTATAACAAATTAGAACTTGAAGATTCTGCAGGCAATTAGAGATATGTTGAATGTGTTTCAAAGAGATACTTAAAATTGTAGGTATTCCAGACACAGAAAATTTCACCATCATTTTAAACATCTTGAAACCAACAAAGCTTAAGCACATGCAAATGGAAATTGAGTGGAAGGAAGAAGTAGAAAGAAAGAAATTATGCCTGTCAGAAAATTACTAACTGCAAACTCTTCTGCAAATTGTGGCTCTACCTCTTGACAAAGATCCCTGCAAACAGGTCTTTGAACTCAAAGAAATGGCTTTATTTTAATTATTTGACAAGGTGTAGTATCCTTAAAATATATGATAAATGCTGTTGCAAACACTCTTTTGGGGCATATTTCTAAAAGGAATCTCTTGAGATAAAGATATATATCTGTATATCCTCATTAGTTTATGTCATTAGCTCAGGAACTTTGGTTATTATATATTTTCTCAATCACTAGAATGCCAACCTGGTTTAAGCTATTGTTGCTATTGGAGTTGATTATCTACAAAGTTCAGAAGCTGTTTCTTGCTTTTTTTTCCTCTGGACTAGTATTTCAAAGGACAGATACTTTACAGTATGACAGCTCTTAACAACAGGTGGGTTTTTTTAGTATAATGCGTATGTTTTAGAATTTCACTAACTTTTTTTTTTCTTTTCACTGAGACTACTTTATGTGGTGTTGATGGTTTTATATATTGGTTATTGAACTGGTCTTTAGCAACACAGGCTGCAAAGAAGTATCCACAATTAGCAGGGTTGTTTGTTTGTTTGTGTTGGTCTTTGACAAAATACACCTTCAGTTTGATTGCATGTAGCAAGTATATTGAAATTATCACACAGGGATTCTCTGGTAAGATATTTCTTATGTTTCAGTGTGCAAATCAACTCTTGCTCATACTTAACACACCATCGTAGACATATTTTGATACAATTCAAACATATTCCAGTTTCAAAAACTGTTTTTTATCAGAATGTTTTATATAATCATACAATAAATACAGATTTTATACCACTTATAAGTGCAAATAAGAAAAAAGCTGTGAAAAGCATAGAAATTGCTTTAGAAATGCATAAGAGAGCTCTTGAAGAGGAATAGTGAGATCCTAGTGAAAGTAATGAGTAATAGTGAGAATCTAAAAAAAGCAAATTATTAATGAAAAGAACCAGTGTTACAAAAGCCCAGCTTTCAATGTGCGCAAGGCTTTTACTATACTGATTCCCAACATTTGGAAGAGTCTTGAGGCACTGCCCAGAAATTACACTGCTTGTTTCGGCCATGGAAAGCAGATAGTTCAAGGCTCTATATTATTCTTAACACTGTGGTATTGCTGCCTCACTGTGATATAATATACAGATAAATCACGTAATACATAATTAAAGGACTTTGCAGGTTGATGTAACTTTATAGTTAGTTTAAAAAAAATGAAGAGGATCAACAAATAAGTTTAAATATACAAATATTTGAGGAGAGTATCTTTCAGAATGAGAAATTGAATGAATTTGTTAGAAAAAAAAATGAAGTTTTTGATGATGCAGACTGCTTAGTTATGAATAGCTAGGGAATTACTCTTTCCTGTCTCTGAGTGAGGTTGAAAGGCAGTTCTGAAATCATTATTGTGCAAACTCTGTTTTGTTACTTCATGCTGTCACTATTCCATTGAAGCTTGTGTTATTTCAATGTAGGACGACCATGTACTGATGATACTTCGTGCTGCTCCAGTCTGTGTGACTTTTCAGTTTCTGTTTGATGTATTATCTGATGTCTCTTTTTGCTCTTCTCACTTATGCCATTTTACTACTTTTCTCCTCAAAGAGATACTTGTATCATGATCACTCCTTTAGGCATGTGTCAGAAAAAGTAAAAATGGGAAAGCTGTGAAATGTGACATGCTGGATATTTGCTTATCCCCTGTTAGAGAAGAGAGTGTTCTCAGAGTGACTCTACAGCACAGCTTAGCTGTCCAAAATCACCATGAATACAAATAAGTCAGCATCTCAGTGACTATATTTGCACCTGCATTTGCATGTTTGCATAAGAACAAGTTTGGTTGGTAGATTTAGTTGACATACTTATAGGCTACAAAGCCTTTTAACAGCAGATATAATGTTTTTGGTTGGGAAAGAGTTAACACAGTAAGCTGCAGCAAAAGTCTTTTATATGCTAGTGTGGAACAGAGGCAAAGTATTAATGATTGCAGAAATATTTGGAATTGGGTCAAAAAAGGGCCATCAAGCAAATAGAAATGTCACTGTGAAATTCATTATTGGAGCAGTATATATATATAGGAAAAGGGATGAACTTTCTTTCCTAATAAAAAGCCAAGTACTAATGGCACCAACTGAAAGCAGCAGGCACACTATGGCTTGCAGTGCTCCACTGGTATACATCAGCTGTGACCTGCAAATGTCTCAGCACTGAACCTCTGTTGAGGAGATCCTGCCAAAAGAGTCAAGCTGAGTCACATTATGTTCTAGTCTTCTAAAAGTGAGTACCTGGGAAAGAAGCAGAGATAAAGTGACCTAAATTAAGAGCTGAATTTGTGTTTTCTGAAGTGAAACCACTGTGCACTAATTTCTGCATTTAACTTCCAAATCAACTGAGTGAGGATACTGAGAGATTACAAGGATTAATTAAAAAGAATTATAAGCACCCTTTTCTATCAAGTACCACATCTGGAATAGCTTGGCACATTTTGTAATATCCCAATTCATAAAAGCCATCATCACTTATAGTTTCATGCAGTGATGCTAAAAATGACAAATTTAAAGTAACTGAGGTTCTTAAGTTGTGAATAATATTTAATTCCTGAAATAAGTATCTGCAGACGGGGAAATCTTAGATAATTCTCCTGTAGATTGTTCTCTCTAGGTGACTTGAAATATTAGAAAGAATATGGATAACCTAGTGTTGGCAGTAGTATGGATTCAATGCCAATATATTTTGTAAACCCATCAGTGTTATGCAAATGCTGTTGTTGTTATTATTATTATTATTATTATTATTATTATTATTATTATTACGTCCTAACCTTTTCTACTTCCTTTTGTTAAAGGGAATCACTTTGTAATTACTTTTGTTAAAATGGAAATTATGCCCTGGAGGCAACAGTAAAAACAGTAATTTTTTTTTTTTTTTTTTCCAAAACAAAAACGCACCCACCCCCACCCCTCCCAAATCTACCTCCCTGGTGCCAGTTGACTTAGGAGACATTTTATTAACTTCTACTTAGGCCCTCAGCGAGCCTATAAATTTTACTGATGCCACTGAATTTGGTCCACTGAAAATGATGCAATTCCTTTTGTTGGCACCTGTTTCACTGCCGTAAGCTAATATGGCAGCTAATATGCCTTAGAGATGGACTTAGAGATATTTTTTTCCAGCTAGTGACATATGTCAGTGGTAGGACACACACCTCTTAGTCACATAATCATTTCTGTATTTTCTTGAAGTTCAGCCGTATGCAGTCTTGTGTACTTTCTTGAAGTTCAGCCGTATGCAGTCTTGTGTACCTGTTCAGATCAGTTCAGATCAAACAGATTCAGTTAGACTCTCACGCTGGGCTTCAGGAGTAACATCAGAAAGGATTGGTAAGCTTCTATCAAATTCAGCGTAACTATTTAATGTTCTTGTCACTTGTACTGTACAGTACTATACAGGTAGATTTTAAAATACAAGGTGTAAAATGAATGCAGAGCATATGCGAGGAAAAGAAAATAATTTACAAAGGATTCCTCCACAGTAGTGTGGAATAACTAGTTACAGTTCTAAGAAGTGTGAAAAGCTTCACACTTCTTCACTGCCTTGGAATTAGACTTTATGTGTTTCACAGTTTTCAAACTTGTGAAAGACATGCAGAAAAATTAAGAAAAATTTGTGACAAACTTAAGGATTAAATAACAAATTAATTACTCCTCTTGGCATAGCCAAAGGATGAGTTTTTGAAGATAATGTGCTCAAATCTCCTTTAAGAGCAAATACAAACAGTACACATGATGTCTAATCACCCTCAAATCACACTTAGTAAGTACCTTTACTGGAACTGAGAGGAGCTTTGTAACATGGAAAAAAATGTGGGTTTAGGGAAGCACAATCATTTTTTTAATGCATTTAAAGTTGCTATCTAAACTTTTTACATTAATACATTTCAAATTGGGAAGCATGGAACTTTCTAAATATATACTAGATGAATACTGTTTGTAGTATTTGTCATATTTTTCCTACTTGCAAAATAGAAGGCTAAGAAGGCTATTGAGAAATAGTTATGAGAACAGAAAGCAAAATGTCTTCTGGTGCAAAGCCTTTTAGGTATACTCATTCTAACTAGACTTTTTTTTTTTTTTTATTAGACACTCTTTCTTGTAAGAGAATCATCTCTGCGATTCACAGTGAATGGATAAGCATCAGAAGTGCTACACATTTAAAGTCAGTCTTTTTCTTTTTCCAAAAATTTTTACCCATTTTTATTAGATTTTGACTCTAAGAACTTTTGAGTGGTAATCAGCATGTCAACCTGCCCATTTTAGGCACTGACAAACCTAGGAACAGTTTTGGTTGTTTCCTCTTTCCTTGTTTGACAAAGAACCACGGACTGGTTCGAACAGAGTCATTTTCAAATGATCAAATAAATATTTGGGAATATCTTCTCTATTTCTACATATCAAGCTTTTAATAAATGCTTAATATGTTTATTGGTGCATCCAGTGGTTATAGTTTACTTATCACAAACCATACTTACAGAATTTGGTATATCAAAGCTATATAATTGTATGGTTTATAGGCTGTGGAATACAGAAGGACTCCCTGGATAGACATGTTTAGAGAAAAAAAAAAAAAAAGACTCCTTCATGTGATGTTCAGCTCAAGAGTAAATAAAAGTATTTTAAAGCAAACTTATCTCAGTAGAGTACTTCAGAGAAGTAAAGGTTAACACATGCAGTAATTAAATTATAATCAGTCCACAACTGAGAGCACCTAGCTACTACATACAGGATGGAGTGCATCAGGTAGAAAGATGTTTTTTTATGAATAGAGGAAAAAGTTATGACAATTGGATCTGAGTTGCTGGAAATCATATAAAGGTTTCTGATGTGTTCACCAAGGATAAACTGCGCTCTCTGAATTGACATCAATTCCTTGGAATAGTGAATTTTTATTTATTTTTGTTTATATATGCAACTTTGCATTGTCTGACTTTGAACTGCTGTGAGATGTCATGTACAAGAAATCATCTAACCTTTATGTGCTAGTCCGAGAGATTGATTTTAACCACAAAATGACTTAGAATTTTACATATCAGTTGAAATACCCTAATGTTGAGCATTCTTCTCAGTAAGACTCTAAGAAAAAATGAATTATTTAAGCTCTCTGCATGAGGGCTAGAGAGATAATGGTTCAGGAAAGATTTCCATCTCTGATTCATTCATTCTTTTAGGACAGGATAGATGGAAAACTGACAGAAGTGTTTACAGGATAACAACAAACATTTTCATTTTACATGGTAGCAAACACACACACACAAAAAGAAAATGACTCCTATCCTTGTCAGCAAAAAGAAAGAACTTCATTTACTAGAACTTCATTTACTAGATTAGAAAATATATTCAGAGACAGAATATAATGGAATTATTTGCAGAAATACCTCATTCAGGTCAAAAACTTACTAAGTTCCTAAGAACATGAAGAAAATATCCTTTCATATAAAGACAAGAATAGATTACAATTTAGATGAACAGTAATATACACGTAATGCAAAAAAAAAAAAGAACAGTTCTGGTGAGTTCTTAACTTAGTAGCAATATACTCTGTACTCTTTCTCCTTGGAAACTCTAGTTTTCTGTAGGCTATAAGTGGAAGCCCAAGACCTTTATGGCTGTTCAGCCAGAGAAGAGTACCTTTAAAGATACAGCATGTAAGAATTTGGATCCTTTCCTTCTTTTGCTAGAGATTTAAAGTAATTCATCTTTCATGATTGGTCGCTGTCTAGTAAAAATACCCTACTATAAAGCATTTAAACTTAAAGCATTTAATCCTAACCAGATAGACCATTATGTGAAATCCCATGACTCTCCTACAGAAGATGGAAATGGCAGTGGCAAATACTACTTGAAACTGTGGTTCAAAGAAGCAGGTGTTCAATATACTTTTAAATAAACACATTAAGAAAAAGAAAGTGTTCACTTATAATAATTTAGAAGTATTTCAGCTCTATTACTTATCTTACTAGGTAAATTGCTGAGATACCTGACAAATAATATTCAGGGTTAATACAGCATAATGAGGAAATGAGTATTTGATCCAAATTACGAGAAATCTCATGGCAGTTTTCAAAGAGGACCTAATCACACTGTTAATTACATTCAGTATTGCTAAATTGTCACTTAGTTTCAATGGTTTAGTGCGTTTTTCTCTTTCCAGCTTGATAAAGTCTTTGCTATGTTCCTTGAAACACATTAAATTAGTACCATCGATTCAGTTAAAAATCCATCAAGCCAAAAGAACTGAGCCAGGAATTAGTGATCTGCAAAATTCTAGTTTGCATGATATCACACATCAAGAAACCACTAACAAAATGTTAATTCTGATTTCCATTTTTCTGTAATTTTTTAGCTGTGAATTAAATGTCATTCCTATGGATCTCGATTCAACAAGAGGCTTAAGTTTAAGCGTATCATAATAGTGTAATAGTTGTGGATAGAAAGGAGAAGAGGAGACAAAGCAAGTGTTTTAGGTAGATAATAGCAATATTATTACCTTGTAGGTATCGTGTCAAAGAGGAAAGGTTGTGAGGGTGACAGAGCCCTGGAACAGGCTGCCCAGAGAGGTGGTGGAGTCTCCTTCTCTGGAGACCTTCAAAACCCGCCTGGACATCACCCTGTGCCACATGCTCTAGGAGACCCTGCGTGTGCAGGGGGTTGGACTAGATGACCTCTAGAGGTCCCTTCCAACCTTAAGTATTCTATGATTGATACCATGAACTTATATTAAAATAATTTCATTTTGCGGCAAAACTTAAGTCTTTCGGGAAAGGAGGACAGTCAGCAAGCTAGTAATTTGCTCTGGATGTTCTGTCCTCTGGTGAATGAATACTTGCCCCTTTGTAGACTTGTGTTTTGTTTTCAAGATTGAGTGCTTTAAGATTCTTCTCGTGTAGACATAACATTGGAATAAAAATAGCATGATATTTGCTGTGGTATTTGGAAAGTTTGGTGATGAGTGACATATGCTAAAAGAGATAATACCTGATTCAAGAAAAGTATAATAATCAGGTTCCTGGAAGAAAAAGGGTTTATCAACTAAATGTCTGATGGGGACTTTGAAAAAGTTGCAGCAAACTTCAGTAGTTATGGATATAAGTAACATTTCACTGTGAAGGAATAGTTTGCAGGGACCTGAGGAATGCACAATTTATCTGCAGCACAACAGAAGACAATAAAGAGTTATTAGAGACCAAGTATTCAATTATTTTTTTAAAGGATTTTTTTTTTAATGGTTTAAGGTGAGCAAGTATAAATAAAGCAAAGGGATATCTAGTTGTAATATGAATGTGTATGGACTTGTGCACATGTGTGAAGATGAATGAAGTCCATATTGGATTGTTAGTGGGGAAAAATACAAGGTAACTTGTGGAATGCCAGAAGAATGAATATTCTGATCATCATATTCCTAGCAGAAAAGAAGATGAGAAAAGGTTCATCGTGCAGAAAAAAAAAAAAAGGAAAAACAAACAAAACCCTTTGTACTTCAGAACAACTAAACAAGCAAAGTTGGCACCTAAAATACAGATTAGGTTTGGTTAAATTCAAAATAGTGTGCACCTAGCTGATAAAGAAGGTGTCAGAATTTTAGCTATTCAAGAATAATTAAAATAACCACAAACTATTTAAGTAACTATGATAAATCTTTCCAGATGGGGAGAAAAACAGAAAGATTAAAGGAAAACTTTTCTGAGCAACGCAGTTATAAAGAGAGATAGTGTTTTGAAGAACATCAACTCATTTGAAATGAAACTAACTTTTAAGCTCAAATATTAAAGAAATTCAATCAGGAAAGATTTATCAGAAGATATGGCTATAGAAAAAGCACATAAATCTTTTGTTGATGGAAAAATTAGCTGAGATATTGAAAGATAGGAATGGAGAAACTATTAGGTATAAATAGATCAAAAGTTATTACAAGAAGGTGAAGCCAAATCACGTCTAGTGCTACAACAGACTTCCTGCAATTAATTCTGCTATATTTTGGCATCAGTTGATAGTGTTCAGCACACTGGTGATTTTGTGTTTATGAAATAAGATACAGCATCTGTATTAAAAGATGTTAACATTCATAGGACATCATGTATGAATGTTCTATTTAATACAAATCTTGGATAATATGGCTGGGTTTGCAGTATGTTGCTTAGAGAATACCTTACTTCTCACCCCAAAATTTCCGAAGCCTTTTGAATTTTTCATGAGTTCCTGCACTTAAGTACTTTAAAAACATATAGTAATATAAAGCTAAATCTGGAGAAGTTCATTGCACTCACTGCTACCTGTAACTCTAGCCAGTAACTCTAGATAGTGAGATGGAGGATCTCACTGTCTGTCAGGATTTGGGCTGGTATGTCTTTTAATTCAAGTTTTGACAGGAGATGAGTCTGTTTTTTTCTTCTATAGCAACAGGGAACAACATTACAGCACTTCCATGAAAGTGCCTTTAAGAAATATGACTTAGGCTGTCCTGTCTTTGTGAATATTTTCTCTACGTATGTCACATACTGATAGCATTACTTGAATCGTTATCATATTCTCTCTGACCCAATGTTTCTTTTCAGACACAGAATATCTTTTAATAAGGGAAGGGCAGCGCCTTGTGTATAAATGAGTTAGCAAGATTCAAAGGCTACAGTGACACAGGAAGTAGGAGGAGAAGTAAAGTGATTTCAAGATCAAGATAAACAAAAAGAAAACCTTTAACACTCCTCACTGAATAGCATTATTACTTAATAATTCTTGTAATGATGATATTTTCTCTTGTGATGCCTTTTCAAGTGTAATGAACATAGAGTGATGATCTTTTCAACTTATTAATTTTGCAAACTGAATTCCTCTGAACTTATAAAGTGCTGATTAGGTGTATATATATATTGCTGACTGAGATTAAAAAGGCATAATAGTGGACCCAGATATATCACAGAAATTGAACCATTCAAATACTTTTTTTTTTCTTTCTGTAACAAGGCTGTTTTTGCTTGGCCATCGTATACCAACGATATCTAAACCTCAGTTTCAAATAATCAGAGAAGACTTCAATTTGTGACCTGTCTTTCTACTAAGTAGCTTATAAATGTGAATTTCATCTATTTCACTGTGTATTTGGTTACACTTTTTATAACTTCATAATTTTAATGGAGGTATTCTAAATAGTAATATTTAAACCATCATCATGTAAAGTTAAATTTTTCCTCAGCCTTCTAAATTAAAATAGTTCATACCTGGAAAAGTAGCAAACAGTTTTGCTCTTTCTCAGCAGCCTTCCTAGCCCTCCTGTGTACCTGAGCTGAGATTTGTTAAATTACCTGTCCAACACAGTTGCAAATAGCCTTGAAGAGAACAGGCCTGTGAAGTCTGTCTAGAACAACATAATCTAATGAGTTTGACCCTGGAATATTGAGTCATAAATCCTCATTTTCTTCCACAGCTCTGCTGCAAACAGGTTACTTAGGCTGCTTAAACTGCTCAGACTTAAATAGATAGATAGATAGATAGATAGATAGATAGATAGATAGATAGATAGATAGATAGATAAAACTCATTGTCAGTAACTCTACCTGAAAGGTGTGATAACACTTATCTCACAGGACTACCATAAAGATTCAGTAGTGAACTGTGGTTACCCACTGAGTGTAACTGGCCCTTGTAGGCTGGCATATGCCCACCAAAGAATGAAACACTCAATTTATGGTAGCACTCAATAAATAGGTAGCACCTATATTAACTTGTTTTCTTCACAAAAGGACTGTAATGGTTAGTCTTTAATTACATCATTTTTAGCATATTAGTTTTACACTCCAGCTGCAAAAATGATTAATGAACCTGCAAATTAATTCACATCATGATACAAAATACTAATGTATAACATAGAGTGAAAGCACCACACTCTTCTTCCATGTTCCACAGACATCATGCTTTCCTGGGAAACATTTTACGGTGTATTAACTGCCTGATTGTTGAGAGTTAATGATGAAATAATTTGTCTTTCTTTGCCTTTTCCTAAATTAACTAAAATAGTAGATGTGCTGTTACAGAACTGTGATTTGGAGTGATATAAAGGAGTCCAGAAGACATCTTATTATTTTTTATCCAAAAATATAAGCTGAAAACTTTGTAATTTAATTAGGAAGAAGGAATATTTTAGCATATCTTATCTGCTTGTTATCAGGGCCTCATTGAATAACCTTTTTATTATTAATAAATATTATAGTGACTTTTTCAGTCACTGCAAGTCATTTCCTGAAGCTCCTGCAGTATTGTAGTAATTCTATAGTCCGCACCTACATGTCCCGCATTCTGCCTGCTGGACCTCACAGCTAAGATGCTCCCAAGGAGGGATGCATAGACATGTGAGATGATTGCTGTCAGCAAGACAAACTTCCCTCCCCAAGTCTAGTGCACAGTAATGGTGAACAAACCGATAGGCAGCCTTCAGGTGTGCAGCCATTCACATCTTTTCCAACAGCATCAAGGACAAAAACATGCAGTATGGCTGCTAAATAAATTGTAAGCAAGCAGTTGTCATAACAATTGCCATGTCATCTGGCCTAGATTACATACCTGATTCAATCCACTGTGGGCTGGTGTTCATAATACTGATGTATCTGAACTAAACTGCTCCACTGACATCCCCTAGGATGCACTGATCAGACTGCACTGATATCTGAGGAGACCTGTCACCTAAACTGATTATGACACTTATGGCTGTGGTTATGCCTTTCTAAGAGCAGGTTTGGAGTCACACAGCACTGTCTGTTTTTCAGGCTGTGCTGTAAGCTCGCTGTATTTCCTTGATGAACAGTTCAGAGAAATTGTGGAACTTAATTTCTTGTATTACTACTTAAAGAGGGGATGAGGGGGCTGAATCAAGAATATCCTTCTAAAAATAACACATTTCTATGGGGTGCTTTCTGTGTTAAAAAAAGACTTACTGGGTTCTTCCTCTTCTTTCCTTCCTGAACCTCAAAACAAAGCCAGTAGTTTTAGGCGGGTGGAAATAACTAGGAGAGGGGAAGCTAAAGGTTTAGAAAATGCAATAACTCAGGCCATTCAGAGGTAAAGAAACAAAGATAGTAATGCCAGTGCCTATCTTTGTTTTCAATGGGAAAAAAAAAGTAGATAGAAATAAGGCCTGTCCTTGCTTGCCTTTAGTGTTCTTGCTGGGTGTTGTGTTCTTTTTCAGGCATGGCTGTTAGGTCCCTCTCTTTTAAACGTTTGGTCTTGAATCAGAAGAACGGCCTTAGTAACGAATGAGGCCTGCACCATCCCTACTACCTTACACTGATCCTGGCCAGAATTTATCCTGCAACGTCTGCTAAACTGCTGCAATTTAAGATAAAGCTGTAGTATTCTAAATTATTGCAGTGATAAGGAATGATGTATATAGGACAGCAGGGAAATGCAAAAGAGAAATGTTTTTAAATAAGTTTTATGCTTAGGGATTAGGCTTGTCTATCTATCCAGAGCTGTGCAAACACCTAGGCAAGTTATTAAAGGGTACTAGAGGTCTTATGGATATTGTTAGCCCCTTCTGTTGTCAATAACGGACATGGCAGATTGTTATAACCTTCAGACTTACCTGGAAGTAAGAGGATAGTTAGTGCACAGAAAGCCATGGAAGTAATGTTGACAATCAGAAGACAATGTGCTTCCCTTCAGGGAAAAAAAAGGTGTCTAGAAAGTCATCAGTGAACCATGAGGAAATGACTGAAAGAGGCCTGTACAGTGACTGACCTGGACAAAAAGGCATTAGTTTCAATAATGCAATGTACCCTTCTACCTTGCTCATTTTGTCCTCTCCCCCAGCTTCCATCCCCAAAACAAGCAATAAAGGGCCAGAGAAAAAGGGAAAGATGATCTAAAAGGTGATTTCAGAGCTAGCTGGATTAGCTTCAGTTGCACCTTTGACTCTTGAAAAGCTATAGGCTGTAAAAAAGAGGGAAAACATTGTAGAGAGAAAAGATACTGCACATGGCCCTGTGTTTTGAGACACAGTCCTCAAAGGGGCAAGATTTAAAATGCCTAAATAGTGGCCTAGTTTATGAAAATCTGATAATAGTTCTTAAAATAGAAGGAAAGAAAACGAGCTGCATTAATGCATTAGCTTTTCAGTAAAACTTATTCTTAGAACAAGAGTTATCTGCATATGGATGTCTTCTTAGAGAGAAAACAGTTTTTTCGTATGTATGAAATATATACTATACATATGTGATTTCACCTAATTAAATTTTTGTGAGGAGTATCTGTCTACATAACTCACTGAAACAATATAAAAAAAATGCTTAGATCACACACCTCTCTCCAGATTACATATAAAAATTTGTTTGGGTCCTAGGAACTGAGTTAGATCTTAGTGCTTGATATTGCTTTGTTCTCTTTTGCTTCTTGTTTGGGTATTAAAGGATAGGAATTTTTCCACAGTATCACTATAAATTGAAAGAATAAGTTTAAAAATAGGTGACAATGGAGGAAACACTAATTAATTATTGATATTGTTTTCATGCTGCTTCTGAATATGGCTGCTTTGTTGGTGTCCTTTTTTTCTTTTCCCCCTCAATTTTGTTCTATGGAATCATATTTGATTGCCTGGACAGAAGTAATTATAAAATTACTTATATTTAGTGCTCTTGATCACACAAATCACCTTTAGTAGCCTTCACAGCCCCCTGAAATTAAAATAGTTAAAACTTTATTTGTTGTTTTGATGTTTTAGTATCTCCAACGTACTACGTTGGAAGAGGAATATGAAATTGGACAAGGGTGGTTTCCTCTTGTATGGCATGTGCTCTCATGTGAAACTGCACATATTTTTATATAGCTACGTAGACTTACACATCATACAAAGTCTCTGAAAAAGCTACTGATGCTTCATGCTTGTGGAGCATTTTTATCCTGACTTCTCATGACTGCAAGAATTGAACAGCTCTTCATTTCAGTTGATTTCCCCAGGAGGTCCTGCATTATTTCCCAGCTCTAGGGTAGGTCATCAGTGGTCATGCAGGAAAAAAAAAAAAAAAGAAGAAAAAAAAGAAAAAAAAAGTGTATTTGCAGAAGAGAGGGAGAAAATATGAACGCTGTGGTTGGTGGAGACAGGAAGGAGTTCAATAGCAAGTTTCTCTGGTGATGTGGACAGAAGTACAAAAGAAAGAGATGACCTAGACTGAATAGGAGCCATGGATATCAGAAAATGTCTGAAAAAGAAAAAAAAAATTAAATATAAATATAAATATAAATATAAATATAAATATAAATATAAATATAAATATAAATATAAATATAAATATAAATATAAATATACATATACATATAAATATACATATAAATATACATATAAATATACATATAAATATACATATACATATAAATATAATTCCAAGTATTGTAAATAGATCCAGTAAAGAGCTGTGATATGGATTAACTCATGTTGCCTCTTCAGCAGAAGATATCTGTGAACTTAACCACTTTATACTTCTTTTTTCTGCCTTCGTTGTTGTTTTTATGCTATTGATATCAAGTGTACTGATACGATTACTGTAGAAAGTTAGGCTGACTCTATTTAAAAAAAGTCACTGTTTTATTTTGTCTGAGACAGAGAGATATAAAAATTTAACATCCTAAAAGTCTTTTTAGGCAACATACAATTTCTTTTTAGCATGAACAACTAAAATTTTACTTGGGCAATCTTCACTTGTATGTTAAATCTTCAGTTCACTTCATCAGCATCCACTGTGAAACAAATTTCCATTACATGTTTGCAAATAATTTTTGGATCAGATATAGATTTGTTTCACAAGCCCTTATATGGGATCTTGGGAAGCCTAACTTAAGAAATAAAAAGAGTGCAATCTGCATATATGTTGTCTACGTCCAGTCTCTCAGCTGACAGGAGTCAGCCATTGTAAAGCAATGCATTTTCTAGGCCTTGGTGATTGAGAGCTCTGAAGGGGGAGCTTGGAGGGCAACTGGGAAGAGAGCTTGAGGGGTCTCCCATGAGGACATTAGGAAGCCTCTCAAGCTGTAAGGGTAAAGCATCAAGGTAAGTTGAAAATTAAGTGCACTCTAGAGTTATTCTTTCCTGTTCATTTTTTTTTTTTTTTCCCAGACCTTGTGCTGGTAAAAGCACAATAGCATTCACCCTGAATACATGTTTGTAAAACCACCTGCTAAACTTTAGGATATGCCAATCCTCAGGATGCAAAAAGGCATACCTAGGCTGCACTGAATTTCCCAGCTGGTCGTAGAACTACTAGTTTGAAGAGTGTTCCCTGCTCTGAGCTACAAAATTAATACAGCAATACACTGTGTGCTCCTCTGTGATTCAGCTGGAACATGAGGAACGGAAAATCATGTTTTTTGTAGCTGCATAGTAGTTTTAAGAATTCACTCTAGGAAATATTTTTTATTGTCTTTTGTGCCTATCAGGGAGTAAATACTTTCAGCCTTTGAGAAGTTCCTTGGCACTAGAAGAACAACCTTCATTGACAGAAAAGTACCGACTTCCTGTGTCTTTGTATAAATGCTTCTGGAAAAATATTTAACCTGTAAGGACAGAACACTGTTTGCAACAGTACAAGTCCTTAAGAAAGCAAACAAACAAACTATTTCTCAACACGGAAAGGAAAATTAAGGTTTTGTGGAAAAGAAAATGAAAAAGATAAAATATATATATACTGGTATATACTCTATATACTCTATATATATAGTATATATATATATACTGGTTTTTATGTTAGCTCTAGTCTTACTGTCTGATTGCATCAGTTCTTCATTTTGAGCTTTCTGTATATTCTTCTCTGGTTGCTGTTTCAACCTGAGGAATTAACTTACTGTTGACTGTTATATAGCTCTCCCCAGTAAATGTATTAATTTCTACTGTTCCATCCTAGAGGGAGATCATATATTTAGTTTATTTTTCATTGAAATCTTCTGCTTTGTTATCAACACTAATCTGGAAGCTGAGTAAAATCAATGTACACACAAAATTAAATGATTTACTCAATGTTCGTTCAATTTTAACAGCCTTGTAAACACTCATTTTGCAGTAATAGATATGAGTCTAGACCATGAACTTTTATCAAAGCAGAAAATTCATGGGAATACCGCTTTCATTACATGGCACTACTGTATCTTCAAGAAACTAAATGCTGGCTATAAGAGTTCTACAGCTTCATCCATTTAATCTTTTCCTGACTTATCTAATCATTTCATGGTGTCAGTAGAGAAAGGCAGAGCAGTTATGTAAGTATTTTCTTCCCCTAACTGCTTTATCCCCCTCTGCTGGATGACATATTTTTTGCCTATAGTATGCAAAAAGAACCCTTTTTTTTGTTGTTGTTTTTGCCTTATATCCTCTGAGAGCCCACTGAGGTCAGTGGAATTCTACACATCATATATCAGTAACAAATTTGTCCCAATGACTTTTTCTGTTTATAACAGAATTTTGTTTTATTGTGTTTTAAGAATTAGCTTTGTGATACAATCTCTGATAGACTAGTAATTTTGTGTAAAATATTTCAGCTTTAGCACATCTTCAGTGTCTCAAAATAAAAGCCTATGGTATACTTTTGCTTGCAAGAGACATATTCCCAGTTCTTTTCCAGAAACACATACACTTCTAAGGATATACAGATTGGGGCTGGCTTACCAGTGCTTATTCACTTGCGTAATCTTTACTTGAACAAGGAAGTTATTGAAGTTAAAACTCCCAGATACAATGCAATTACTCACAAGCTTCAAGGTTGCATGGATCTTGACAATTGCATTCTGCCCCCCAGCTAAAGGCCTGCTTGAGTTTCATCTGATAAAACCTTCCAGCTGAATGCTTCCCTGCTGTGAACATGTACTTTGAAAGATGACAAGTGTAAAGCTTAAGAAGCAGAGAGCCATTTATAAGTTAGCAAATGATTTTTATGAAAAGACAAATTTAGCTTGCTTTTAATATTACAACTATATTTTCTGCATTCCAGAACTTTGCTATTTAGTCTAGTTTGCAGTTTTCATTCTTATGAGAACCTGGCTTATTATAAAATTCTTACTATTTGTAGAGAAATAAGAAAGAAAATGTGAATATTAAGACTAGTCTTAACACTGATATTCATTATTGAGGAAAGAATTGATGTCATATTTGGCACTTAGCTCAAAACTGCAACACCACTCTCGCAGAACAGACTTCACCAAAGGGTTCTGCTTTCCAAACTGTAGACTAAATGCTTTCCAAACTGTAGACAGCTATTTTCAAAACACCAATGACAAAGTTAAAATTTGCAGTCTTTCCAGGATAATAAGTAGGCTAGTTGCATTCTGCTTTGGGTTATATTACATCACGGCTTCTGAGTGCATACCTTGTGTATGCATTTTGGATATATCCCATAAGCATAATGAAGCTTTTTTAAGATACTAAAAATGATTTCATTTCAAAAGTGGATGGTGAGTAATCTATTGCATTAAATTGGCTTGGCTCTACTAGCATAAGTGTCATAAATTGATTCGACATGTCAATAGTGGCTATTAGCAAATTATATAATCTCGCTCCTTTGATGTGTTTCACAAGGAGCTTTACTTAAGACAAAGCAGTTAACTGAAGAAGCAGCAAAGGTTTGCCTTTTTTTTTTTTTTTTTTCCTTTCAATTACCTAATTGTACATACTCATATCTTCAACTTCTACTGAATGGAATTAAATGATTCTTAGAAAATTACTATGTCAGTAAATCTGGAAAAAGTTGTGCTTGTGAGTGGGTGAGTACATATGGGTGTATGAGATGAGGAGAGCGAGAGTGCATGCTTGGGGACAGGAATGCCTCCCTTGTTGTATAAGCAAACCAAATTAATCATTGATTTTCCTGGAAATATCTTTTGTATCCCTAGAGCCAATGGGCATTTCCTTTTTATAAGCCTCATCCTTCAGGAACTTCGGTTCTCCATTCTGATTATCTCTCCACAGCAATAGTGGCATTTTTGGCAGGAATAGAAAGAAGCGTACGGGAAGCATGATATCAGACAGAGTCATACTGCTGATGAAGTGTTGTGCCCTTAACTTGTAAGAATATCTTAAGATGCAGGGGAATTGTCTTGAGACACCTGAACACATCTAGGTCTGGTCGATTCTATACTATTTGTTCCACCAACTGAAAACTTTCTTTATCCAGTAGAATTATATGGAAATGTATCAGATAAAATAATATGGAGATGGAATTAAGTGATTTATAGTCTCTTTATTTTATATCAAATCAGCTTAAAGAATGTCTGTTGTCTGTGCATGGCTGTCTCAGTCAACATTGTGTTACTTCATTTTAAAAAGATGTTGTATTTGAGGTCACACTTCAAATCACAGATATTTCTGCAGTTCTATGCAAGTCATTAAAATAGTTGTATCAGTAACACTGTGACCCAAATATTAAGCTACTACATGTTACTGCATTAGACATATAATTTCTACTGTGAATTTCGAGTCATCAGGTGGCTGAAGCATGTCTTTTGCATATAACTCTTGTTTCTGTATGTGTCGTATATATAAAATGTCTACGGTATGTCTATATGTCTACATACTGCTGTATGTGTCAGCTATCTAGAGATGGTAATCTCATTCTGCTATTCTCTCTCCCTCTTACAACATATATATATATATGTGTGTATATTTCTTAGTAGAGATCATTGTGATCCTTGATTTGTGTTATTTAGGTAAGCACAAAACCTTCTTACAAGTTATCACTTTATTTTTCACTTACCACAAACTCTCCTTGCTAGTCTTTATAAAGTGCGGCTGAAATCTTTTTAATTGTCAGTAATGCACCTTCTCTTGCATGTCTGTAAATGCTAAGCTCCAGAGCTTCGTTTGATCCTTGTCTCATGCTGATGCACATCAGTAACAACCTTTCTAAGGCGGAACTGCCATTTTACAAAAAGAGCTGTGGGAAGAGTTGTACTTTCCCACTCCATGTCCCACATAACAATATTTCCTTCCTCTCCTTTCCTCTTCTCATCTACAAAAGTAACTAAGGTATTTCTTAGTACGATAAAGTCCGTATGAATTAAGTTGTAATGTACTGTGCCTTGTAATTCAGGAATGTGAATTTTAGTGTTTTAAAAATAGTTTTTGTATTGGATATAAAATAGAAAAGTGTTAGTTTATTTGAAGAATTTATTGTAACAGAATATTGACTATAACGTAAGGAAGAAATACTGTATGTGATAACTGAACTACATTTTCTGTATATATCAAGTCTCATTCTTTTGGATTCAGTTATTGTTTGTTCAATACAAGTCCTTTATATGTGTATTAAAATTATTTAGTAGAGCATTTTCTGGCTCATCTGCACAGCTTGTAAATATGTGATCTGCAGAGCTCTGTGACTAGCAGTATTGCTTAAGCAGTCTTAGCATACTTCTTTTAATGAATGCTAAACACCTAGTTGCACCTAAATAATACTCTTATAATTTTAATGGATGTGATATTGAGCTATATTGGTTTGTAAAGCTTCAGTAAATATTGGAGAGCTGTAAGAGTTGTTTGAGAAAAAAATAGTTTCCCCTACCTCATTCTTCTTTCTCTATTTCTCTTTTTTAAAGAAGATAGAGATGTGGAAATTAAATGTAAATATTAAATTGCATATGAGTGAAAAGGTTGGATAAGAGTCCATAATAGTCTGGTCTGGTTTCAAACCTGAACAGGTGGGTGAATCCCTATATAGGAAATATATGAGGCAATAACATTTTTAGGAATGGTTAACAGAGTGGAACAAAGGATTTTTTATTTTTTTCTAGGTAACAAAGAATATTTTAAATCAAACTCTAGTGGGAAATTTTATTTGAACTACTGACCTAAAATAATTTTCTGAAACTATCCTTTCTTTCAGTGTAAAAAGTCAGGAAAGAAAGTACATGAAAAGTGTTCAGCCTTTTTCCTTTGTGGTACGTACCCCAAATCTATGAGTTGTTGTTTAGCAAAATCACCACATGTAGCAGATACAAAAGCTTGTGGCTTTCATATAGCAACAATAAACAGGAGCTTGTTGTGAAGGTGTGAAAATGTTCTTTTGGGGGATAAGTGGTGGGCAAACTGATATGGCCATAATAGCTGTATAAAATGCACTAGAAAAGCTGAGACTAGCCAAAAAACAAGAGCTGCAGATTGGGCTGATCTCTTTTGACATCTACAGTAATTCAGATTGAAATCACTTCTTTTTGAATGCACAGTTTAGAAATTAAAGTACTAAAAACTACTTGGGTCTATCTACAGCTTGACTTGAGTACTTTCCTGGTCTAAAATTTGATGCTAACAAAGAACAGAAAAGTGCTGGGAGAGGTGAGGATGGGATGCTAACAGAAGAATGTAACTCCTCTTTTATTCTGGCAGCTCTTGAGCTGGTTTCTTATTCTTGGTGTACATCACACTGTGCATTGCATTTTTTGTTGTAGTCCTGTACTTAGTGGTGCTTAAAAGCAGAATGAAGAGAAAGGACCACAAGCAGAGCCTGCCACTTTCCCAGGTTTCTGCTGAGAAAAACACACCAACAAAACAGATTTCAAAGGGTTAGTGTATTCAACTAGAAATCAATGAAATATGTTTCATCGAGACCTAAAAAGAGTATACATCCCTTCATAAGGCCTTACTATTTTACTCCACTTTCTCTTCATCACTATTTAATGGCACAGTATCATCACCTCGCTCTAAAAATGTTAATGCTTCTACTAGATGTATCAGTCTGGAAGGTGAAGGGATTGAGGAAGACAGAAACAGTGTATTTTATTTTAATTAAAATAGAAAAGTCAGAAAAGCAACTGCTAGTCTAGGTCTTGCTGGGGAACAGCTCTTTATTTGCAAAAGGAATATAACAGAAGGTTAGAAACCGTTTAAACTAATGGAGAATCTCATACTGTACTGGCTTTTAAAAGTACCCTACCTCCTCAATGAAAAAGTTTAATTCAGCATCTCTGGGCAACTTGTTCCAGTGTTCAACAACTCTTACAGGAAAAAAAAAATTCTATGTTCAGACAGAATTTCCTGTATTTTCAGTTTGTGCACATTGCATCAGCACCCCCAGGTCCTTTTCTGCAAAGCTGCTCTCCAGCTGGTCATTCCCCATCCTTTACTGGTGCATAGAGTCATTCTTCCTCAGATGCAGGGCTTGGAATTTCCCTGTGTTGAATTTCTTGAAGTTCCTGCTGTCCATTTCTCCAACCCATTGAAGACCATCTTGTGTATCAACCATCTGGAATATTAGCCATACCCACCACTATTATTCTTTTCTCCTTGGGACTATACACATTCAGAAAGAGGAAAAATACATATTCAAATTCTTATGTAAACAAAAGGGCGAATGCTCAAGCAGTTTTCACTGCTGCTTTCTGTAGAGGAATAAACTGAGATTGATACCTATTATATTAACATTATTATTTATTTTTATTCTGCTGCATAATATAATAAAATAAGGGTATTTTCTGGAAAAAGAGATGAACAAAACTAGATTGATTTAGAAACTTTTTGTTGTTTGAAATGAAAAGCTATTGCTTGTGCTGCCCTAGAAATTGTATCTTGAAAAGACTAGCATTTTTTGTCTGCATGGAATTTTTTTTTAATATAATCCTGTTGGAAAAAAAATCAATGTCAAAAAGTCCGTGGAATATCAGTATTTTGTCTGATCTCCATTGTTCCTGTTATTAGATTAGATTTCTTCAGTCACATCTTTCTGCTATAGCCCCTTGAAAGAGTATGTATCTGCCAGCATATATAGGACAGACAATTTCTATTTTAGAAGATTATTCTTCCATTTTAGGAGAAGTTGTGTATCTTTTAAACATTAGAAATGTGCTGCAAAGCACAGTTCACAGTATGAAGATAAATAATGTCATTACACTAGAAAATGTTTTCTAGTCTTTTAATGATTGCTGGCTACTCAGAGGGCTCAGCAATTTAAACTAACACTTCCTTACAAAAATCACCCCAGTTATTCAAGCTTCTAAAGCTAGCAATCATTTCAAGACAAAGTAGCAGGTTTTGTTTTTTTTTTTTCATAAAGTGGGTCACTGGTGATTTTCTGATGGTAATTTCTGTATTCTTTTTATCTCTAAATACAAGAAGAAATACAAGTCAGGCTGTCAAAATAGCATTAAAATATTTCAACTTAGCAGGGACTATCTACAAAGAAGGCACGCTATGGAGGTCGTTCTTAATTTCCATGAGGACGGCTGCTGTGTATTGACAAATCTCATGCACTTTGCCAGACCTACCACTCTGTCCTTTGTAATGGTTGAGAAGCTAAGTAAAAGGACATTGTTTCTCTGCTGTATCAAGCCAATCCTGATGCTTTTCTACTCATTCCTGTTTCTATTAGTGATCCATGTCTTTAATGACCAAATATCACTTGAGACACTAGTTTTTAGTTCATCTATTTTCTTCTTTTTACAGCTATATAATATATATTTTCTACATTAATTGGGAAAAAAATATATCTATTCCTCATTTGAAGAGGTGTTCACTAAATCTTGAGAGCATAAAAAAAATCTTTAAGGACAAAGAGGACATTTAAGGACATTAAGGATAAAGAAATTAATGCATAAATTAATAACTAGTGAGTATGTACATATTCACATGTATAATTAAGCCAGAAATTAAAGCTAAACCCTGCTGTGATCCTAAATATTAAACTGAACTCACCTTTTTTTTTTTCATTCATACAAGAGCTGTGAAAAACACAGTGCCAGCGAGCCTCTCTGTGGATGAGATCTGCACTGTGCCATGCAGTGCCATTCCCTGACTGGAGATACAATACACAAAACTCAGGGGTTCCCAGCATTTGAAGAAACTTCACATTATCTACTCGCTTTTTGCCTCTTGTGTTAGCTCCGATAAATGGTATTTCCAGCTATCCTATACAGAGTCTGTACATTTCTTACTGGGATCACACAGAAGAGTAACCTCAGTGCCTTGCACTGATGCACAGCAGATCTGGACTCAAAATTAAGCTAGATATAAATGGAAAGTGCAGAGTGCAGATTCTTAGCACAACCTGCAGGGATTGATGCACTAAATGGAGATTACCTGCAAGGCTCAGCAGATCCCTCCCCACAGGTCCCCAGTAGATCTTTTCGTAGAAAATTTATTTCTACATAGATTTATTGCATCTAAGCAGGAATGTAAAATTGAATTCTTTGTTTTATAATCATTACTTTGTGAAGAAACTTCTACTGTCTTATTTATAATCTATAATGTGTAAAACACTAGCACTTAATTAGAACTTTGGAGATTTTGCGGCCTCATGTTTCCATTTTGCTGCAGCATTCTGAGCTTACCAGACTGTTATTAAACGTCAAAGTCGTGTTTACTCCAGCACTTTCCATAATATATATATGCAATTGTAAATGAGTTGATTCTTCCGTAATTGATTTGATTAAAATGTTAAGGTTTGTTGCAAGCTGCATTATAGAAGAATTGTTAAAGATTGGCCAGGTTTAAGACAAACAGAAGTCATATGCCCAAACACTAAACCATATGACTACTTGTAGAGGTTTTATTACCTGTTCTTTTCTGATTTAGACTCCCAAATGACGCACTGTTTTTTGCTTAAGAATAAGTGATCTTGTTTGGCAAATATATTTTTATATGAAAACAGGGTCTGTGAGTGAGTTCTGAAGGAAGTTGGAACCCCGTTGACTTTCTGCTTGAAGTACTTGAAAATCTAAAGGCAAAAGGCAGAGCAAGGGAAGAGTAAAAATGTTCTGGAATGGTTCACATTCTATCTGAAGGTTAATTATTAGATTTCATGAACTCCTTTCAGTCCTTAGGAAGGACTGTCATTTGAAATATGAATATAAACAAGTTTTCTCTGTATTTTTTAACCTTAGAGTAAGCATAAATCTGGCCAGACCAGGCTCTCTTGGCAAGGTCTCCTCCCCTTCCCCTTCCCCTTCCCCTTCCCCTTCCCCTTCCCCTTCCCTTTCCCCTTCCCTTTCCCTTTCCCTTTCCCTTCCCCTTCCCCTTCCCCTTCCCCTTCCCCTTCCCCTCTCTTTTCTTGTCTCTTTTTCTCTCTTTTCTCCTTTAAAAACTTTCTCTCTTTTAAAAACTTTCTCTCTTTTAAACACTTTCTCTCTTAAGAACTATTTTCATTATCAGATTTCTGATTTAAGTGAAGAGATCATTTTCTTCTTTAAACAGATACATTCAAGAAAATATGTATCCCAAAAGGTGATCATGCTAAGAGGGTCAGCTTTGGAAAAGTCCTTCAGACTGTATTTCTATGCCTGCACCCCAGAGGTGTGAAGATTTTCTTTTGGAGTTCATACAGATTGTCTTCAGAGAGACTTCAGTGAGCACAAAGATAATAGAAATAAAAGAGGAGTTCTTATCTTCTTGGAAGTAGTTTGCCTTTAGAAAAGACTGAGGGAAAGCAAGTAATCTGTTAATCATCAAGCTGCCCCCCTGCATTCTAAGAGCTGACACAGTTAAACTGAGATTCAGTGTACTAAGAACCTCAGAGCCTTCCAGAGGCCAAGAGGGTGATACTGCAAAGTAAGCTGAGTCCTTGTCTTGCCTGTTTTTGTAATCAAACTGTGCTGAGAGTAGAATTGCAAACTGAAGCCCTTTTGTTTTAGACAATATTACACAAGCATCATCTGTTGTTAGGGAGATAGTCATCCAGGGAACAGTCATCAAAAGATAGCATGATATCTTTACCAAATTCAAGCCTGTAAAGACTGTTCTTTTGAAAGCAGAATGGTCCCTTCCCATTTTATTTTAAGCTACACTAGCAGCTGCTGTAATACATAAAACAACTAAATGATTTCATAACAGTATTAATGAATTTAAATGAGAGCTGTTTTCCAGCCCAAACTTGCAAGTAGCTATGATGAAGAGAGACTACAGTTTGAGGGCAACTCATACCTTTTATCTATGAAACTCCCATTACCAATTAGATGTGTTCAAAAGCAAAGGAGAATGCAGTGTACAATAAATCGTTTTCAACTAGCAACAGTCAGAGAAAGGACTTGCTTGGCTGTAATATCGGTATTTTCAAAAGGAAAAGACAATAATTATTAGTAAATTGGTGTATATAATAAACCAGTGAAGATATTTATGGACCTGACTTCTTTTTTCTTTTGGCAAAAATAGAACTAATTTTTATTGCTAATGGATTTACAGTGGCAGAAAGCTCCTACAGTGGACTTTTCAAATTAAATCTTAGCTAATATTAGCTGGAATATTTAACTGAGTGCGTTAAAATACAAACTGCATATCCTCGATAAACTTAACCCTATGCAAAATCTCTATTTCATGCAGGGAGTTTAGAGGAAAACATACAAGAAACCTAATGGCTAAGACAATCCTAATGCAACAAAATTCTGTCTGTTTGTGTTCTAGTATGCATTTATTTAGCATTCTAGTCTTGACACTTCAGCAGTAATTATTCCATTTCAGAATAGATTTTGTAGTTTATTGAATTCTAAGAGAGTTCTATATCAGGCTTCTTATAATTGTAACAGATTTAGATACACTTGTAACATAATAAATTTTTTGTTTCAATCTCAATACATTTTTGCAGTGGTAAGTAGAGAATAGTTAATATAAGTGTCTTACTGAAGCCACTCTAATTGAGTATATTGTAAAGATGCAAAAATGCAATAAAGAAATCTGACTTTGAGATGCATTTTGATTCTCATTTACACTACTGCTAATTTTCTTTAAGCCTTATGTATTGAAAAATATTCTCATCTATTTACAGAGTGTAAAAGTGCAAACTAGTCAAAATGAGATTATTTAAACTGATTAATAATGTTATAATTAAGCGTGCCCCTAAGTGCCTTGCTAAAGAGCTTTGCTCATTCAGGACAAAATACAGTTCTTTCATTTGAGATACCACTTGTTTCACAACGGTTTTGTTTAACAAACACTTATTGGAAGTTTGAGGAGAGCTCTTCATTTATTTTCTGGGTCTGGGCCCAGGGGACCTGATTTATCTGGAGCTAATAATTTAGTGTTTCTGAAAGATATAGGCTGTACGTTGCTGCCTGATATCACAGGAGATTCATGGTCTTCCAGAACTAACATTGGCCTTATTTATTTTGCTGACTCAAACATTGCAGTAGGTAAGATTAGTCAATAATGTATAAGAATGGCACCATAAACTTTGTAGGAGAAATAATATAGGGACTCAGGGCCAGCCTAAGGTGACCTCGGTGCTGACTGCTGAAGCTAAACTACCTACTACCAGCCCCTTTCATCCCTCCGACTGACCCTTTCCAAGAGGGTTCCCTCTTCATAGCAAAAGTCACACTTAGAATGATTCGGTGAAATGTGTACTAGATGCTGGCTCAAGGAAGAGGGCAAAAATGGGAGTTGAACTACTAAGCAGATAATTTTAAACTTGAAAACCATGTGAGGAAACATTAAAGCAGTATTATCACCAGAGGCATTAACTCTTAACAATGTTCTTCAAAGAAAATTGCAAAATATAAAGTAAGCATAGGGATGTAGCTGCAATCTAATTTTCACGTGGGCTCTGACTTGTTTTAGCCAAACAGATCAGTCTTTTAATCTACCTGTGAGAGGTTAAGTTTCTTGAGGTGGACATCTGTCAAACTGCCATAGTTTGAACCTCACTGTACTGTTTCCATGCTTCAAACATCCTGAATTTGTGTCCTTTGTGTGGTCTTCTCTCATGCTAGTAGTCAGATGCAATGACTATTAGCTACTTCTTTGAAGTGATCCTGTAATCTGACTTACCTGCTTTCATCCTCACATTAGACCTCCCCACAGTGTTGCTTTTGGTATCTGTCATACTACTACCTTCCTCCCTATTGCATCTGATAGAGACTCATCATGTCTTCTGCATCTCTGTTGATTCTGCCCTGCATTTATCCTGTCCACATTTTTTTGTTAGATTAATTTCCATGTAAATTTACAAGTTTTTATATACCTTTTCTTTTTTTTTTTTTGGAGGTGGGGGAGAGCAGGGAGAGAGAGAGGTGTAGAAGGGGGCAGATATGTCTTTTTCGTAAAAAATAACTTTTTCATTTTGGTTTTGTGGGATGTTTTCCTTTGGAGCATACTTACAGACACAACCTAGAAAAATACGTTTTGTATATTATGTGCTTACCTTTTTCTATCCTTTCAGTTTTTGAGTACCACTTACACTCTTCAGTACTAGTGTACACTTCTACTATTGCCAAGCTAGTCATTTTTAAGGCTGTTGGTGCGATTCCAATCTCATCTCAGAGGGCATGAAGGAGGACAGAGTAAAAAACTGCCTTAGAAATAAAGACTCTTTCAATCAAACTAAACTTTGGAAAGGGATTTTCCCCCAAAGGAAACAGAGTATACTGCAGAGTATAGTGGATGTTTACCTAGAAATATCCATAAACTAATGTTTTTGTGTAGATTAAAAATACTGGCTAGTGTTAGTTAGTATAAGTGATGGTAAAATTTCATAAGCTTTTGGTATTGTTCTGAAAAGCTGAAAGCAAAAAGACTCTGTGAACAGCTTATAGTCTTGTTTGATGAGTTTTGTTCAAAAATCTGGTATTGGACTAGGACTCTAATTTCTCTACACCTAGATGTGCAATGTAGAGGCCTGGAAGGCACTGGGCTTGTGGCCAGCTCAGGAGCTGTGTGTGGGGCCTGCACTGAGCTATAGCCGCCATCACTATGCCCTGGCCCAGCCATGGGAACGTCACTGTTTCCTACCATATGGTAAATCTGTTTAATGAAAAAAACCAAAATGTGCAGTTTGACAAATTGATTAATAGATTCTTTTGATGTTTGCTACCCGTTTTCTTGACTATATATTACTCTAGACTGCATGCCAAAACATCTCTTTGACCACATCGTAAACCTGAGGAGAAAATGAGGACTTCTGTCTGAATGAAAGCTGAGATTCTTGCTTCATCACTGACACCATAGCTCTGCCCTGTATTAGCTATAGATTCTCTTGAAAAAAGCTATCAAAAATTGTCATGTCCACAAAATGGCAAAAGAATATTGTGCCTTTTCATTAGCTGCATGACCCACAATATGTGAACATCTGAGAACTCTTGATCTAAAGCTTTGAATAAAACACAACCAATTAAATTTTGGTGTACAACTGTAAAGGCATCAAGAGAAGTCAGCAGGAATGCTCAGCATAAGCCCTCAGCTCTGTCACTAAGCAGGAGACCCACTCTCCTCATCTGCCGCTGTACTTTCAGGAGAAATTGTCATAAAACAACATTGAAAAGGGTTTTTTCTGGGCAGGTAATATTGAACTTGTTAAGAACTAATATTTTCTTAAAATAACCTTAAACAGGAAGTCCAAATTCACTTATGTTATCAGTACACACAGCTTCTCGACTTATTTGGGAATTTTCCTCTGCTCATCCCTGCTTGTGCTTCAGCTAAGTTGAAGATTTTTTTTACATGCTATCCATTGAACAAATATACAGAAAAAAAAATCTGGTACACAATATAAAACTAAGAGAATTATCTTGCCTGTCCACACATACTCTAAGATAAAATTATTCTCATGGCACATTGTGTTTAAAATATTGTATAGTTTATGAAGTATTTCGATATACTGTATGTGCTGAGAATATTCTAAATAAAATCTAAGGTTTCAGCAACTATCTGACAACATAGATGCAGAAATAGAGTATACCATTTATCATTTCTTCCCATTCTAAAAGCAGATGAATTGAGTCACAAAACACATTTTATTTAATATTTGTTTTAAAAATGAAAGTTCAGTTCATTGATATAGTATGATAGACAAAATTCCAACAGTATCTAATGGCTTATGTAGAATTGAACTAAAAGCTTCTTTGTGAGTATCTAATATTTGCTCTGTTAGAGCTGTGTTAGTATTCTGCGCTTGCCAAAAGGTCTGCTTACTTCAGGTTATTCTCTTTTATATTCCTATTATACTTACATTTTAACTTACCCTTTATTTGCACATAATTACTGACAGTACATCCACATTAAACATAAAACCCCATTTCTGTGCTAAATGTACAAAAGTCAGTAAAGCCTGCCCTCTTTAATTTGGTCCCATTGTGTGTAATGATTGCAACTATTAGCCCTTACGCAGTAAAGTGTGTAAAACTGCGAGCAGGACATACGGGGCAATGAACAACAGCCAAAGGCTAGATGTAAGTATCAAGCTACAAAACATAATTTAACTGGAAGCAAGGGTGCTACACTTGCAGCTTTTGTTTGAAGTGGGTCTAGCGCAGAGCTGCAGGGCTCTGTATTCTTGCACTCTCTCCAGCATAGCTAAGGATAAAAGTCATTGTAGGAGCACTTCAAGCATGATGGCCTCAAAGGTCTCCTTTCCTAGATATAGTACCCAGAGGAATTTAGAAATTGTTTTTAGCAGATCTTTTATTTATTTATTTATTTGATTTGTTTATGATGCCAACACAGATTTCCTGGTTGCTACTTTCTACTTCAGAACCCAGTGTCTGTTTCTATAGCATGTGTGCAAGTGTGTCTTTCCATCTCCTCTAAGCCATCTTTTTTTTTTTTTTTTAAGAATCCCTGGGAAGTCTCTCTTCCTGCCACAAAAGGTGAGGTGAGCTCATTATAGGATACTCCTGAGGAAGCTGTGCTACACTGAGCTAAGCTTCATGTTGCACAGACCTATTCTCACAGATAGGCCGCACACTGGAGACTTTATTTCCACATTCTGTCTTTTCAATACAGCTGCTTTTCTAAACAAAGAATTACCATGATTTTTTTTTCTGTTGAATCTTGACACTGTCACGACCAGTGATGCTATAATGAATGAGACATATATGTAGATTTTAGAGGCATCCCACAATTTCTCATCCCAAAAGAGAGCATTCTGAGAATGCTTATTGTGTTTGAAGAATATTGACCAAAAAATGTCTAACAAAATCAGGATGTCAGCTTATGTTGATTGCACTGTTGAACAAGTGTGCATGTGTGTGATCCTTTATAGGTTTATCATTCATTTATGAACAACGCTTTCTGAGCAGTTGCTGCTGCCAGTGCTTGTGAACCAAAGCACGTTACCTACCTTGTACATTCTTGCTTTCTCTATTAATGCTCTATCTATTCACTGTTTGTTTGTTCCGAAGAAGTGTGTTACAGAGCGTGTTCATTTCATAGACAAACCACTATTATTTTCAAGGATGTTTCATAGAATCAAAAGCATGCAGTAAGACTCTGTCACTGCCTGTTAAGTGAATTCTCCTTGCATATGCATCCACTTGTATTTCTGTATGCAGTTAATATGAGAATGGCAGCCTCAAGCTATATAGAGAAAAGGACAGGTGAGTGTCAGTTCTTGTGGGTCTTCTGCTACTCTCGCAGCTACCCAAAGAATATTGCCTCCCCAGTTCCCTGTAGGATGCAGGGATGGCAGCTCTTTGAGAGACAGATCTTGTTCCTTCTTCAGTGTGTGCGTGGGAATATGTGCTTGAGTTCAAGGTCCTGAAAATAATGTGGAAATAATACAAGTATCAACTGTTGATGCATTTATTTTTAGACCGGGTCTGAAATTTTGAGACATCTGTTTTCCAAGCCCAAACCTCAGCACTGGTATTCTGACATAGATCTTTTTCTATGTTATTCATTGGTCATACTAGTAAACAGTCAGCACTGTCTCCTAGAGTATGGATGAGGATTCATGGACGAGTAATTTGTGTTTGATTTTCAGTTCTGTGAAAAAGACAGAGCTTTTAAAAATTCCCGGGGGTTTTCACAGTAGAAGCTGATAAAATTTTATGGAATGCTCTGCTTTTATTTATACTGAATATGATAGGAGGCATTCTGTACAGACGGATAGAAATTAAATGAAGAATTTTGAATGAGCCACTCATAAACATTTGCTGTGGCTATTTTACATGATAACATTCTACTTAGTGCAAACTGCTCCTTTGAAAGCACACAATCTCTGTATATGCTAATTTAAAAAATATAGTGCTAGAGCACATGCCCAATAAAAGACAGCATTATTTTTTAAGTCTTCTTGCATCTGAAGCTTTTGAACCCACATTTCCCAAATCTCTAATCCAGTTATTTTGAAGACAGCAATCTCTCTCTATCACTTCTGGGAAAAACTAACACCTGTGAATGCTAAGTTCAGAGGCCTGGACAAACAAACAAAAGGAGACAAATTCCAGCCTAACATTTTTAACACTTCTCTAGAAAAAGATGAGTCCAAAGATTCCCATCCCTTCTTCTGTGTTATTTATGTTTTATGGCTCATCCATGTTAAGACAAAAGGCTTTGAATTAGGGACTTGAAATCCTAAAGCTGGTCCACTGCAGATGAGACCTGAGTCTCTTTTTCCCAGCCTCTTCCTGATCCATAAATATCTGAAATTCCTGCTTTGATGAGACAAGGGAGAGTGTGCTACAGTGGGAGACAATGCGTCTAATTTTTCAGGGAAGGTTATTTTTGAGAAGTTTTTCTTTTATTATTTTGTTCTTTATACTCAAAACAATGTTCTAAAAATACCATTTGAATAGCCATCATCTATGAAAATTGACATAAATTTGTGGAATATAGTGCATTTTCAGTATAGATTTTCAGTTCAGTATAGTGACTTGTGCATACATAAAGCTTTGCTGGAGTTATATTTTCGAATGTTGACATCTGAAATTAATTTTAGGTTTTGGAGTGACCACTGTCATATATCAGGCTTTTGCAGCTTTACAGTCTGATAGCACATATTTCATGGCTAAAATTGATAGTACCTCAATTGATAGTACCTCATTAGTAAACAGGAGGCTCTGTCTCTTCTGAGATTGACTTCTTCCTCCCAGTGTCAAATCAAAGACTGCAACTGTTAGTAAGCTGCACTCAAAAAAGCACTCAAAAGTTGTAGATGATTAGACAGCAACACCTCCTCTCTGAGCTTGGATCCCAGTATGGTTTTAGGTCAGAGTTAAGGATAAGCAGCAGATTCATATGCCTGCTCCTTCCTTCCTTCCTTCCTTCCTTCCTTCCTTCCTTCCTTCCTTCCTTCCTTCCTTCCTTCCTTCCTTCCTTCCTTCCTTCCTTCCTTCCTTCC
>PTEX01000355.1:21133-50422 GCA_003342815.1 Eudromia elegans | reverse complement strand
TCCTTCCTTCCTTCCTTCCTTCCTTCCTTCCTTCCTTCCTTCCTTCCTTCCTTCCTTCCTTCCTTCCTTCCTTCCTTCCTTCCTTCCTTCCTCTGGGAACAGTAGGTGGATCGCTGGTTTACAGTAACAAAGTGGTGAGCAGACTTTTGCTGAGAAAGTATATCAACACGCACTTTTAAAAAATTAACCAAACAGAACAGCAACAATGAAGAAATAACAAAGTGGCAATAAAGGAATGCCATTCTAAACTAAACGATGGGCAATTTCAGGATTATCTCATTCAGCAGATCTGAACATCTTCCAGTTTTGCTTTAGTACTGTTTGTGATCCTTTCATCCATTTACCCCTATAGTCTGCCTATAATAAAAGATCAGGAAACACTAAACTGTGTCAGTATTGTACACAAGCTGTTTCGCAGTGAAACCTGTGCAGACCAGAGCAGAAGGAGCTGCTGAAAGTGACAGCAGCACCCACCATAGTTGCAGTAAGAGAAGATAAAATTAAGGATTTCTCCTACCTCTGAAATAATTTGATATCTTCTGGCCAATATAGTGGGTCACCTGGCACAGTGAATGGTCATAGTAGTTCTCAGGAATATCCACCTTTGTAGTTTTCTTCCTACAACTTTAATGGATCGCAGAGATAAATACTAGACTTTGTGTATCATTGATGCTTGTATCCTTTTAAAGCTTAGTTGATGATAATCCTTACTGAAATTGTTCTGCCTCTAGTTATTATACAAAAGTCATGAATTTGAATGGTAAATCTGAGTGTGATTTTAATCCATATTTCTCTTCAGATCCTTGCTCTACTGTTTGTGTATAAATGATAAATTCAACATATGGATCCTTTGTTTTACTCAGGTCGTGGTTTGCCCATGAAGTCCCATAGAAATGCTGAATTTCTGCTACCTGAATGCTTTGTATATGTGATTCTCTTTTGTGGGATAACATCCCACTAACAGCTGTGAGACCACTGGAAAGCCACTGCCACTTCTGTAGATCTCTCCTGAAGTTGTTGTTCTCCTCTCCACAGCAGTTTCCCAAAGCACGTGTCAGATAGATTTCAGCTATGCAAGTATTTTAATCTCTAGCTCAGAGGGACAAGATGTTCAACTGTTTCTTGAGTAGAGAGTTCTCAAGCATATGATGCGTTACATCTCAGGTATCTGCAATCTGCTGCAATTATTTTTCTTTTAATAAAAGTGCTGTGTATAAATCTTGTCCACCTACCATACACACACACACAAAAGTCACTTAGAGAAGCAACTAGGAACACATTAAGCAGTGTGCAAGCTGTGAATAGTCACTCATCTTTACTACACAGGCTGTGCTGACCTTATTGCTTTGCACAAGCCTGGGAAAATAAATGCTGAGCCAGAGATCAGAATTTTTGTAGTTCTGACAGTAGGTCTCCTGCTTGTAGAAACTTTTCTGCTCTATGTTTAAGCAATCTATGCTTAAGCAATCCATCTAAAACTTTTGAGAATGTTAGATGCTCTAATTTTTTATATATAGAAGATACACAGAATTATTCTAAGTGCCAACAAATTGCCATGCATACATTACCTTACATGATGGAGTCTTGAGGATATAAAAATCTTGCAACAAAAAGCATTTCTGAGGCTTTCTTGATGCCTGAGCCTGTGTTCACAGCACAGCAAAATATAGAAGTTAACAAGAGTTCCTTTTTCATTGTGTTTATTATCAAAGGACAAGAAATGTATAGATTTCTAAAGTGGCAGTATTGAGCAGCATGATAAGCCTGCCCTAAAAGCCCATTACCAAAGCCCAGCAGTCATTAAGTATTTTTGCAGGGATCACAAGAGAAAAAAAAAAACCAATATTTTTTAAAGGAACAGGATAAATGAAGCAAATAAAGTAGTTGTGAACAGGAGTATTGAAGAACCTCCTTCAAATTTAGCAAGGCAGGAAGGGAAAAGATTTTCAGATAGATGATGGAAGCTAGCTAGCCTTTGTAGGCTGCCAGATAGTCATTCGCCTTAAGCTGTTGTAAGGGACTGAGCCAATACAAAAATACCTACTAATATGATTAAATTTAAAGAAAACCCTAAAGTGAATTAAAATAATGAAGAAAGGGGAATTTTCTTCTGCCAGCTTTAGTGTTGAGATACAGTTTTATTTCTGAACTGGAAACCGAAACTGAGCTACACAGACGCTATAAGCCTTTCTTCAAAAAAGAGTTTTTAATGTCTACCTACAACTTATATAATTATTTTATTCCGAAGTAGTGAACACACTTCCAATACTGCAGTTTGTGCAAACAAGCAACCTCTTGCTGAAAACCTTAAGCTGTGAATATTGATCAGAAATGAAGATGTTACAATTCGTTCTGCCTTACAAACATGACACAGCCAAAAACACCTGGTTTTAAAAGATTTTTACTGTTTACTGAAGACTAGCTGTATCAAAGCCAAAGAGCATGTAAAACACAATAACATTGATATAGCTTGAGACACAGCAATTATCGTTTTAAACCACCATTACATTGCCTCAGCTTTTTATTAGAGATAACTGAAAGCAGGGGGAAGAAAGGAAAAAAGGGAGAAAGCATCGATATGAGCGCAAATGCTCTCCGCTGCCTTCAGCCGCCACTGCTGCCTCCTGCCCCAGCGCTGCCCTCCCACCATCAGCATGGAAGACAGAAAATTTTGAGAGGCCAAACACTAACTTAGCACGGCACTGTGACAGAGCACGTACCAGAAACAGCCTCCTTTCAAATATGACGCTGTTAAAGTAGGAGAGTCTGTTAATGTGATCAAGCAGTACTTTATTTATTTTTTAATACATTGGCATTTTCTAATTTAAAAGCTGCTGCTAAACACAAAAAACAGGCAGACAAATAGTCCAGTCACAGCTGATTGCAGTCCCTAGCAGCTGGTCAGAAGCTGCCAGGATGGGAGCAGCTGTGGCCTTGGCTTAGGGTATTGCAACACCTCAGACACATTCGTAAAACAGGGAAGGAGTTTTCTATGGACTTGCTACCGAATCTCCCTTTCAGCTTTTTCCTCCTGACTTGCTAGTTTTGTGTTTTGTAGCCGGTTTCAATGGGGATCAGCATTTCTAGTGCAGGCAGTGCTAAGGCATTCACCTGAACTGGAGATGGGAGTGTTTTATCTGCTTTGAATCAGTCAGGAGAGAGATGTGAGCAAGATTTTCCTGCCTCCCAGATGTCTTCCAAAGCCCTAAGGAACCAGTTTTGCTGTAGGGATCTTCTACTCATTATCTATCATTTGTTTGTATGTGTTTTTGCTTTTAAAAACAAATAAAAGAACAGAAATCTGAAGTTCTCCTGCTACAGCAGCAGGAGTGAAAAAAAGAGAGATGTACTGGAGAACAGGGACTGAAAGAGAGGATTTGGTTGACTGAGTAGATTTATGTTCATATTCGTTGTTAGAATTTTCTTTGATGACTTAAAGCTTAACTACTATTGCATTATTCTGCAAATATATTTTTGCATTTCTTTCACAGTATTTAGTATCATCTTAGGTATGTGTCCAAAAAAAAAAAAAAAGATGTTCTTGAATCTGCTTTTAAAGCCAAAATCTGTTTAGTGAGTTTGTAATTGCATAGTAAAAGCCTCTGGTTCTGCAGACAGTGTTTATTAGGCTCACATGTAGCAAGGAGCTGACTCTGCTAGCATCCTGGAGGCTAAGGATACCAGCTTCAGGATTTCCTGCAGTATCAGTTAGTGCAGAGACTGAGGAATAAAATTTTAATTTCAGAAATGCTCAATTTGGGTCTGTAGTGAAGGGCAGCATATACTTTATAGGTATCTATTTACTGTGCCTCTAGAAAATAAACTTTGTATCTAGCTTCTTAAAAGTCTAAGGTGCTATATTATTTTTACGTGCTGGTGATCAGAGAATCATTTGATCAAGTTCTACATTTAATTAAAAATGGAAATAATATACCCAATTTAACTCATAGGAGTACTGTGTAACTTAATTATTAAATAAGAAGATAAATGTAGCTTCTGTAGTTGTAGGTGAATGGTGAATAACAGTCCTTCACTTGTAATGCTAAAATACTCCAGTTTGTTCACAGAAAATGCGTGGGTTAATATATGAATACTTTGTATTTATCTGTGTGTAAAAGTATTGTTATTAAAGGTTAGATATTCCAAACTTTGTCATCATACTGTATTCTCTCATCTTTAACAAAGTCATAATCGTGAACCCAATATGTTTGCACTTAGTTCTCAAATGTCCTGAAACATAAAGCTAACATGTTTTCTTTATAAAATCATAATTTTATTCAAGTCATTCTTCCCCTACTGTGCTTTTTACACCCACACCATTCCTTATTTCTAACCAGTTCTCTTTTAAAACAAAGACATTTTAGGATTTTGCTGTTAAGAATGTTTTGGGTGCTTAATGAAAGTACAGAGATTGGCTGTCACTTTTGAAATGAAAGCTTGTACTTTTTGCTTCCTTTAGAGAATTTTATCAGTTTCTTTACAGTGCTGTGATCCACAAGGAATCAATATCAAAAGAACTTGAGTTTCACCAGGGTCTTTGTTTATAATATTAAAGAACAATTATTTGTAGCCATTTTCTTTCCATTACACAAGGATATTTTTGCATAAAATACTGTCATGAAGTTGCCCCCTAACTTGACCAGAGAAAAGAAAATTTGGCCTCTCCTCCCACTTTTAGCAAGTTAAAATGTAGGCTGTTAGTCCTATCAGCCTTTCCATAGCAAGGCTGATAGTCATTGTGTCTAGATTATACCCTCCAGGTATAGATGGAATTAATTTTTAGTCTCTACTTCCACCTGTTGCTCATACCACTTAAACCACAGAGAATAATAATAATAGAAATAGAAACCTTTATTCATACCTTAGAGTTGGAGCCACAACCTGCAATCTGCCTATTTTCCATCCTGTTAATGTGAATAACCTGTCTTGGTGCCGGCAATGTGCTCAAACTTGCAGTGCTCATGCACTTTCAGCTCCTGTAGAAGCTGGTTCCAGGATCCTGTGCTGGCTCCTCCGGCTGGCACTAATGGTCCCCCCTTTCAACATTCCTAAAATGTGTAATTTTCTCTCTTTTGCATGGTGAACCCTGTGCTCAACCTGTGTAATGAATTAACAGAAGTAAAGCTAGTGCTTTACTTGACTTTTCTCTGCAGCTGTTGCAGAGGGTTATAGATGGGATAAAGGTGGACATTCTTTGGCAATTCAGTGAAAGGGTCATACTGTTCCATAGAATAGATTCATCTTGTTTGGCTCAAGAGTTTTCTTAGAAGGCTTTCACGGGGACGCAGTTTTCCACATATGGGCAAAATTGGGATTGAAGATTTAGGGGTAATGTAGTATGTGATTACAGTGATTTCAGGTTGTGGGTTTTTTTTTTTTTTTCATTAACAATATATTGTTTTGATATGTTAAATGCCTTGCAAATGCTGTATTTAACATTTCCACAATGTCAGTATTATATTAGTCACTGCAAATATGTTTCTTTACCAATATAAAATACCAATATAAAATGAGTAATCTCAATCTTTCTTTCCTGTTCTCTCTTTTTTTTCTTGCTGGTACTCAAGGGAGCAGCCTTGGAGAGCTGGAAGATGAAAGCTCCTATCCCACACTTGATTCTCTTGTATGCTACTCTAACTCAGAGCTTGAAGGTTGTGACCAAAAGGGGATCGGGTGAGCAGATCTTTTTTTTTTGATTATGATTTTAAGTACTTGAATCTTACAAATATGCACTAAAATGTTGTTATACTGTTCTTGAAAATGGTTAAAAGAGTTTCAAATTTTGCAAAAAAAAAGTTATTAGCTTTAGTAACTAATATTTTTAATTCAGGTTTTGTTGTGTGAACTTAATGGAAAAAAAATATGGTAAATACAATAATAAGATAAAACAAGATAACATAAATTCAAATCAATATAACACCCCATGTGGTAAAAATCCCCATATTTTATTCCACGATAGTCCCAAGGCTGTTTAATTTACTCAGAAACTTTGATGAAGTCAGTATTGATAATGTAAGCTAATGGATTTATGTGTGTATTTACATTGAAGAGTCTCTCAGGTATGTAGTTCAGGCAATTTTGGTTTAGACTACCGATTTTTATAATTCAAAGAATAGATCGAGCACATTAAATTTATTAGCCATGAAAAGTGAACAGCAATACATATTTTCTGAAAGGGCAACCTCATACATGGATGAAAAGATTTATGCACAAAAGAAAACAGGGGCAGTTTTTCAGAAACCTAGCAGAGAGTGAAATGCTTACCAAACAGCTCTCATGCAGGTACTAAAGATGAATTATTTTTGTATGCAAATAAAGGGAACATCAATAATGAGACAATTGCGTGCTTTCACCTCCCTTATAGTCTGTCATCCTGAAATTCTAATTTTCCCCTCTTTTACCTTTTATTGAATAATGAAAAATTTATAGGATATTACTTCTGCAGACTCCTTTCTAACTATGTCCTAAAGATACATGAGGTACTAAAGAACACTAAATCCTGAATAGAAGACTTGGTCCCTTTTGGACAGATTTCTACTTAGCAACTAGGTTTGTTTTTGTTGTTGGCATATGCGACATTCTATATGGCATTGGAATGTTTTAGGTAGCTTTTAATATTATATCTTCTAAAAGCTGTTCCTGAATTCTTCTTGCATTTTTATCTGTTTCTGACTGAAGTTGGTTGCTAGTTGTTGTCCTAAAGTGATACATGATGAAGATAGAGATTTTTTTATATTTTGGACAATGTCTTAAATCATATGCTACACTTTCAGTAGATTATATTTGTAATAATATTATCAAACTGATTATGCCTTCAATTTTTGAGTGATTGGAAATGTAGAATAACGGAAGCCAAATAAGGTACATAAGGCAAATAAGGATTGCAATTGTAGTGTTAAAGTATTCCTCAAGTAAGATTTGAGATCAAAATATCTTCCAGTATATTCAGTACGTACAAAATGAAGGAGTTCGTGATGGGTTGAGGTGTTTGTAGCATGGTCCTGAAGCCTCTGTGTTTTCTTGTAGAGCTAACTTATTCTGGGTCTAATGGAAGATATCATTTGAAAGTGTCTGGATGTATTATTTTTGTTATAGTACAACTTTGCTATTAGGAGCTTTGGGTTGAGAACTCATTTAATGGTAATAAATGATTTATAATATCATAAAAAAGTAACTTTTACAATGACATCCATTTTTAAAGGACCAATAAATAGCCAGTCTTTAGGTACTTGTCTCTTGAATGTGATGATAAGAAGAACTTGGGTTATCTTTGTATTTTATCTCGTCGTTTTTTCCTGCACTCTCTTCCTGTGATGAAAAGCAGTAAATATATATCTTAAATTCTGTTCTGGAAAGGAAAAATGATTGCTTAGCAATAGCTGCAAATAAAAGAATATCCAGCATACTTTGTAAGACATAGTGCACATATTCACATCCTGATGAAGGCAAAATTCCAATGGAACATTTTGAATTGTACCCCACTTGTAAGGTGGAATTCTTTATGTTCTCACATGACACACGTTTCTCACGTGAGACACGTTTCTCACCTGAGACCAGTTAGTTTCCAGAATTGCCAAAAAGATGCCAAAAAGATTCTTACACTACCTCATTACAATAGTGTGCCTGGAAAATTTCACCTGTGTTTTACTGAAATATCAGATCCTGCTATTGCTCATATTTGGTGCTCTTGGGCTTGAGGAACTACCATAGAAGAAGGAAGAACTGTGCTGTTCAGAAGGCTTATTTTTGAATCCTAAATGTATATGCAAAGCAAATCTGATTTATTATAATGGATCGTTTAGCTGCATAAATGTTCATTTACCTGTGCTGTGAAAATAATCTTCTTATGTACAGTGCATCTTATAGCTGGAAATAGAATCAGGAAAAAAAAATCAGCTTGGAAAATGGAAGTATGGTGCCACGTGGAAATGTTATACATAGGCAGAGAGTTGAGAGGATATGGTCTTACCTAGTTTTATGTCATTGAGTCCCATTATACCATCTGTAAGTTCAGCTGGTGATACTTTACATGTGGAAAGTAAGTTGGTGCTTACTTCAAATACATTAATATGTCTCTGGGAGTCTTTTCTTGTTCTAGAAGGCTAAAAAGTATATTCCATTTTTTTTTCTGTCAAATGTGAATGCAGATATATATCTATTTCTTTTATAAGAACCCAGTAAGAGAAAAAAAAAAAGGTAACATAAGTTTTTAGAATGAAAGCAAGAAAGCAGGGCTATACGTCTGGTATTCATGTAGTTTCATATAAAGATACCTTGAAAATATTGTACATTAGGAGTAAAGCTAATCTGAAACTGGATGCAAATGCTTTTTTTTTAATGGGAAAAATACACACTTTAAGATTAAAGCAGTTGCATGCCTTTATAGGAATAATGAAGATTTTCATAGTAACGTTTCATAATATGTGTCTTTAAAAGGTATGTACCTGTAATATCCCCTCCTTTGGCTCTTTATCTGTATTAACCAGAGGAGAAAAATAAGTAATCTTTTTATTTCTTAATATGAAATCTGATTTATTTAAATGAAGTATTCTGAAATTTTATAATTGTAGTTTCAAATTAAATGATTTTGGTATTCTATCTCATCAAATAGTCATGATAATTAAAAGATTTTGAAAAAAAAAATTGGTACTTGTGTAAGCTTCTATTTTTACCTGTGAACTTATTTCTTCAGACTAAAATATGGAATAATTATAATCATAGAGTAGTAGCCGTTACTTTGTCAAAATGTGTTGCTATTATGTAGTTTATTCTTCTTTACAAACTATATGTATATGAGTGGAGGAGTTTTGGTGTTAGCATGCTAAATATTTGTCCCAGTTCTGGTTTGTTCCTTCTAGTTCATATTCACCGGCGGTTTCTAGATACTTAATCTGAAAGTGGAAATCTTGTGTTCTTTATTTATTTTAGTCCAATTTTCAGTATTAAGTAGAGATTTATCTTTGAAAAGATATCTTGTCTTCAGTGCCAATGGATTTTTCCCACTAGAGTAGTTTAGCACTCCTCATTGTAAAGTTTTTGTCACCTGTGCAAAGGAAATAATGACTAACAGAAATAAGAGTCTCTCCATCCAGTAGAAGGACATTTTGGAGCACTTCTCTGATCTATCAAGTGCAGGAAAACCTATCTTCGGAAAGTCAGGGTTCACAGCATGCCACACATACTGAACGCAGATGCAGAACAACTTGCAGCTTCAGAATCCACTTTTTTTTTCTAAAAATGGATGATGATACTGACTGTTAGCTTTTCAGGATTTAAGTTATATCAAATAATTAGCTATATGTGTTTAAAGACGAAGATCAGCATGTTGTTCTTGGCTTTAAAGATGTTGACTGAAAGGCAGGTTAAAAGGAAAGACTTAGGTTACTCTGTTGGATTAAAAGCCAGATCATGAGAGCTGTTATTATGTAAAGTACTTAAATTACATTATTTAAAGGCAATTTTTTAGTCCTTCATAAACAGAAGTTATATAGCTATTTTACAATTTGTGCTGTTTATCAGTTGATGCAATAATATAGTGTGTGTATGACAAAGTATTAATCAAGCAATTAGTTCATTAGCAGGAAAACATGCTCTTAAGTTAATTGGCTCATAGTGATGGGACATACCTGTTTCACATTTTATTCTGTTTATATTTGACAGAATGCATGCTTTTTTCCCTAGTTAATATTTTCAGTTGTTTCTGCAATGTGATGAATGATTTCAAGTGATTCTTGAAATAGAAAATAAATACTTTATGTTATAACATTAACTTTTATTTTTTACATAAAAATTGCGAGGTGAGCAATCTCAGTAATAGTTCCATTAACTAGTTCCATTAAGACTGGAGAAACATGTTCCTGTATGTGAAAAGTAAATTAGGTTTGAGCACACCACCTGAACTTTTCTTGTCACTTATGGTTAAATGCAGAGCTCTCACAAGTTTTAGTGTCTTCTCAAATGAGGATGAAAAGAGACTTGTTGTTCCAGACTTTAGCTTCAGGCTAGATATAATGTTTGTTGACTGAGATATTTTAAGTATACAGTGAAGTCCTCATGAGCTTCTGTAGAGGCTTTGGAGCCTGACACAATAACTTCAAGGATGAACTTTCTGTTAGCATACACTGAATATCAGATGCGATATGCTAAACTTGACTCTTGTACCACTTCTTGGCTTTCTTAAATGTCTCAAATAGTGTTGTTTCAGGAAGTAATTGTTCTGTTTGAGTGATATATCCAACTTGATGCAAAAGAAGAACAAATCTTTAAGTATTTATATACTTTTTCTGTACAGCATGTGTTATTTTACATTCATAATTTCATCATTTATATTTAATTCACAAATTTAGAAAATACTACCTGTTATTTTTAGGATGAAGCTGGACTGCATATAAAATTACAATATGCCTAGAAGTGCACAAACATTTGGATTTATTTTTTATGAAGTGTACTGAGGTTTCTGTTGTTCAAATCAATCTTTCCTCTCCCTAACAAGTAAAAAAAAAAACCCACTTATAAAAATGTGATTTTAAGCAGATAAACTGCATTCCTTTAATGTGTGGTAATTTCTAATTTCCATTTCTATTGTTTTTTTCTTTTTCTCTTCAATGTGTATTTAGTTTGAACTAAATCATAGACTTTCTAGCTGTGTAGGTTTATTTTCTTGGTGACTTAAGTTTCCTAAATTCTGTTTCTTTAGGTTGAGAGGTATTTGAATATTTCCTCTTCATGAATAGAAAGGTTTTGTTTGTTAAATTATTTAATATTCAACAGACAGGAAGTAGTTAGGAAAGAGAGCTTCATTTCCCTATAAGTTAATAAAATGCATGAACACTACAATGCCATCTGGTGTACTTTTCAAGGATGATGAACAGATAAAGGAATTTTTTTTTTTTTTTTAAAAAAAAAGAGAGGGCGGAAGTGTAGGGGAAAGGTTATATAAAAGATTTTCTTACATAAAACGTTATATTTTGATCATGACAGTGAGAAACACAATACTAATGTCTGATACTATTAGGCATGTTGCCTAATAGTAATCTGATACTCGTCTTATAGTCGGTAAGATGTGTTATTATATTCTATCATCTTCAGATTTTCTACAGATTGCTATGAGTAGAGTTAATTAAAGTATCGTATCCTGTGTTCAATTTCTGGCTGTGAACGGACATTTCCAATTGAAATATATTCTAGGATAAAAATAATTTAACTGGAAGGGCAATCTAGGCAGTGGTTGGCTACCAGAAAGTTTACAAGGTCTATCGCATCGTTCTTAGGGGATTTAAAATCTACAAATTTATTTTGACATGTGGCAGAGAAGTACTTTTGATTAGTAGTTTTGATGCCTAGTATGTGAGTACATTATTTATTACAAGTGAATGTATGGGTTCTGGTTGATGTAACACTGTGGAAAGTCCAGAATATGAAAAAAAGGAAGGATAGATCTTGATCTTTCCTGATCTTTCTGAATTTTTGTTTGTTTTAGTAGCAGTAAAACACTAATTTTAACTGGATTAAAAAAACCCAAGTTTTTTTTTTTTTCTGGTTCTAAAACTGGTGAAATACTAAGAAAAATCTTTGAAAATTATATAAAAAAACTCAATTATTTATGCTGTTTGACTGTTGTTGGAAGTCATAGTAGTTATTTAACAGTTTATTCAAACAAACAAAAAAAAAGATGAGCAGAAGATGAGCCAGATTTGAGAACTGTTTTCAGGCAGATATAAATGAATTTGGAGCATTCATTTGTAGCTAATAATTCAATTTTCTCTGTTTTACAGAAAATAATAAAAGAAACATAAGATGTTGCCTATCAGAAACACTTTGAGAGCTTGTACGTGCTTATTTGCTGAACCTGAGCAGGGATCTGATAAGCAGGATTTTTTGTTCTGTAAATATATTTGTAAATATATTTGTTTGTAAATATAGCATTCTGAGTGAAAATTGCTATCCCAACCACATGCCACTTTTCTTTCTTTTTTGAATTTTTTTCTTTCTCTTAGCCCACAAACATCAATTTCCTTTGTGGCCATTCAGTAGTAGTTTTCAGTGGTATGATACAATGATTATCCTATTCTTCTTAAGATGTCTTTACCTTACTAGTGCCCTTTTCTCCTTTTCTTTTTATTCTGACCATGTTTTTATTTTTGAAATTATTTTCTTTCAGAATCTGTCAAAGATAATTAGTTGACAAATGTCATATTGTATCTGATAGAAATAGATGGTTCAACAATTAAATGGACATACCATTTATAGACAGACATTTATACACAATATACAATTTATAGACAGAACTTGTTCATATATATAGTATGGTAAGTTAACTGAGGGACATTTACAGGAGTTAGAGGATATTATTTTACGCTGTAGGAATGTCAATTGATACTAATGGTGTCTAGGTATTGCTTTCATTCTGCTACAAAACATTATTTGTACATTATTAGCTGATGAGGCTTGTGGCCTATTGGGTGGGTACATAGAGCCTGATATATAAGCTTATGTGTGCAATTATTTTTGAATGGCAGTGATTAAGTACTAAGTAATAGTTAGTGGTTATAGTTAATTATAGTTACTGCTACAATTCACTTTTCTTACTCCTTTGTTTAATGACAAGGAAAAAAATGTAGCAAATTTTATATTGCTGCACTGACATGGCCTAAGCAAAGGACTTGATGCCTTTCTGATTGTATTGACTGTGGAGAGAAGAGAGAAATCTCTTGTGGGATTGACCTGCATGGGTCTGGTCAGCAGTTTTGCTAAGGCGAGCTGCTCTGAATCTAGAAACTCACCACAAAACATAGACTTTGTAAGGACTTAAGAGTAGCTCACAGACCTTAGAATCTCATTTAAAGTATCATGACCTGGGTAAGTAGTAGTGAACCTTATTTCACATGTGAATCAAGATTGTTTCAAAATAATACTTTTGAATTGTTGACTAAGTAAATATGTAGCCTTGTTTGTAGTTCTGACTGTGGCACTGAATGGGCAAAACTCTGTGAAATACTTTTTTTTATTTTCTGAGGGGGAAGAGAGGGAAAACCTTTGCAGTTCCAAGCACAATGAAAATATAGAAAATTCACCATTACACATTTTCAGATGAATTTTTTTCTCCTATTTCCTTTCTTTCATATTAATTTTATTAAAGTTTTCCATTTGTCTCCTTCAATTCTAAGTATAAAATAATTTTTAATGTTTTATGTTATGGTTTCCTAAACCATATGTTTCATATGTTTATGGCGTATGCATCTGTTTTTCAGATTAAAAACTCAATCTTCCTTCCCATTGCATTTTTTATTTATGGTAGAAATGAACACACTTTATCTTCAATATTCTAATGTCTTTGCAGATGAAGATTTAATTAACTGTCTGAGTTTATTACCTTATCCTGGATTTTGCCTAATCATTTTACAATGGGTGCATGTGTTTTGTGGAGCTGCCCTTTACTTTGCTTCCTAACCACCTCTTTGTTAACATAAGGAATTTTCAAGGTTGTTGTGCCTGAACATGTAGTGGAAAGGTCAAACGAGGTAAATGATTGCTGATGCCTAGTAGGAGGGAGATGTAGGTATGGGAAGTCTATGTAAATATCCATAAAAAAATGCCTGGCTGCTTTAACTCTCTGAGCTAAAGTGTTTTGGTTTTTTTTTTTTTTTTTTTTTTTTTTCCCCCATATAACAGAGCCATGAAGCCTCCTGGAATTAATATAGCCTGCAGAAAAATTTCATGTCTTGCTATTTCTACATGACAACAGGATGTTAAAGAGCTATTAGTGGCCTTTAGCTCCTTCCTTAGCCAGGCAGAAAAATATCACCTATTCCCATCCCACATCCAGTTCTGTGAAAGACATTTGCTCCAGTCCTGTTATAATTGTCACACACTTTCTCAACTTAATAAAAAGGTACTTGATTATTATAGGAAGAAAAGACGTATTTCTGTGAATTGAAGAAATTAGAAGATAGTAAGAGTTAATAATTAACCTATTTAGTGATATTTTGCATACTCAGAAAATTATAGGATTCAACTAATAAATGCTTTTGATTTTTTTTTCTGCATATGGCGAGTTTGTGCAGAAATATCTTTTCTTTAAAGGGAAAAATCCTTTAGAATAGTGAATGATTCTTTAGCTACAGAATGTAGTATGTGTTGGATTGGTGTGGATTAACTGTCAATTTATAGTTTTCTTTTGCAATCCCTGAAGTATAATCTTATTTGTAAGAACACTAATGTTGCTAGGGACCTAAAACAGATGGTTATCATAGGGGTAGTTCTACAATAATGTCCTCTCAATGCAATTCTGTTTTCCTAAGGTAAAGACACTGTTCAAAATGTCATATGAACAGCAACAATGCAGATTGTCTACTGAATAGGTAAACTCATTTACTAAATGGGAAAACTTATGGAGTATAAATAAAAACAAATATATCCTTTGCCACTAGAGAATTTGGTCGATAAGAAACAATTGCATCATGAGCATTTATCCTTGTGATACATTGCTTGTTTTGGACATGCTATGAAAGAAGTGAGAGTTACTTATCCTTGCCAGGATAGCTGGCATTTTAAAAATAGTTATGTGACCTTTTATTGTTGCTACAATCCATACTGATACTTTTAGGATTCCTGGGAGATAGTGAATAATACTCCAGTATGTGAAAAGACTGTCTGTGCAGTGTCAAAGGGTCAATGTTTTATAGTGTGCAATACATAATAAGAAATGACTAATGATAGTAAAGGAGACAAAACAAAATCTAAAGCCAAAAGGACAGTAATAGATATTCTTACATAGTTCGGTCATTGAGTTTCAGTAGCTGTTTCAAATGATTCTGTGCTCCTAGAGTCGCTGTTTTCCCTAGGGGATGGTTAGTAGTAGTTTCACAGATTGGCATCTGTTGGCAAATGTCCTAGAAGATGTAAAAGAACAAGTGACCTTTGAACAGAAATAGCTGTTACAGAAGATTTATTTATTTGAACACTGTGCTGTCACTTTTATGTAGAATAATGAACATGGAGCGCAAGGAGACAAGACAACCTCAAGGACAGGTACTGAGCATCTGATAGATTTTTCTTTTTTCTTATTTAAGTGTAATAGGTTGTGTAATACTAAAAGAGAGAAATGAGAGTTATGATAATAGGATTTGCCTATTAGAGTACGTGATCTTGTTGCTTCACTTCAGGCAAATTTAAACCAATAAAATCTCTCCTAGATTGAAATACTTCCTGATTTGTTTTGTCTGACAGAAGGGAAAAATGCCATCCATGTAGTGTACACAAAAGATGCACAGAAAGCATCTTATAATGAAAAGGGAAGCTCATCCTTTAGATTACAGTACTGAAATCTTAAGCCATTTTTGCTCAGAGTTATATTTGCTGTGATGGACTTTATGTAAATGTGCAGCTTCTGTCAGTACTTTAAGATTTATCTGTTTTTCAAAACAGTTTTCTTGCAATCATGAGGACAATTATCAGATTGGTATAATAGCAAATTATGACACAGTTATGTATCTGAAAGATGAATGCTCCTGAGATTGCTTCTGTAATTTTGTTGCCTTGCTCTGAATTTTTAACTCAGTTTGGGAAACTGTCAGGTGTACAGATGCAAAACAGACAATTGTGCTGAAACACTTTTTGATTAATCCACTGCCAAAAGCAACATTTTCATCCTGGCAAAAGAGAGTGATCGTCTCCTTTAAATCAATTCCAGTTTTAATTAGGGCAGACTTCAGGATTGATCTTTATATATAAATGTGTATATATGTGTATATAAATGTACATATATATATATATGTATATATATATTTTAAGAAAGTCAGGCAGAACTTCTAGAGCCTGTATGTACATGCTGTAGTCCCCGATTCACAATTTTCCAGCTTAGGACTGGACTAAACTTCTTTCTCTCATTGTGTTGCCTGATATTCCTTCCAGTGGAAACTGGGGTGCACTTATGATGGTGCCTCTGTGTTAGCTCTAGTTTGCACTTACAGCTTCTCTAGGATACATCTGGAGTCGTTATTGGGTTCTCTAAGGTCGACCTAGCTGGAATTGATATTAAGAGTGCTTAGTACAAGCAGGATACTTGGCTTATTTCACAGTAAATCACTATTTATTTGGAACTGCAAGTTTTTATAAACTCTTGAAGCACAAGCCAATAAATGCTTCATGGAAATATGTGTTCATACCTGTAAAAATTTTTCTACTCCCTTCTCACCTCACATGTAACTGCAGTTAACATCCTTGCTAATACAGTAAGTGTTGTTATTTTATTTTAGGGGAAAAGTAGTCATCTAATAGTAGTACTTTTTTTATTACATACGTGTACTTTTAAATAATTTATTATGGTCTCTTTTTCAGTAACATGTTTGTAGTGAAATGAAGACAGTGTACTGGCATATTTGAAATTAAATAGCAGCCATAATGTTAGCCGCTTTCAAGCAAAACCACCAATGTATCTGAGTTGTTGAAATAAAAAAAAATCCATCCTGCAAGAACATTTATCCTTGTTATTATTACAGATACAAGGTCAGCTTGTCTAAACCTCCAAATTTTCTTCCTAATACTGAACTTGGCTGTTTAATCCAGCATGAATCATTAAGTTACAATAAACATGGGCAAGAAGCAAAGCAAAATTTATGTATGTGCATACATAGATAGCTGTGCCATGAAGGAAGACTGAATTCCTTTCTTGGGAACATGGACCCTATGGAGATACCACAGGCATGTGCAGCACAGAGAAGAAGGAAGGAGCATGTGAAGAGAGAGAAATCATTCTGATCCTTTTCTAATTGAGAAGGTTTAACCAAGTATGTCAAGGAGTCCAACTGCTTTTTCTAGGACTGGGCACGGCATATCGTGTGATTTCAGAAGGGGGCTGCTGGAGCCCTGCAATGGGCCTCCTGAGCCCTGCTGGTCGGGTTAGGCAAGTTTATACACTTTGCAATGAGACTACTCTTGCATATTCTAGGTTTATTTTTGCCTTTAGCTGTGTTTCCATTATACTTTCCATTTTAAATAATGATAATATTATTTTAAAACTCTTTTTTTTCTTCCAGAAAGTTGAAGAAGAGGCAGTCAGTAATGGCAGATTTTAGTTGTGTAGAATACAGTTTTTGTGACTATGCCAAGTAGTTGTTACAAACTGGAATAATCTGTCTTACAAATGTGATGCATGCATTTATTTTGTAGTATATTGCTTTCTGTCAAGTTTTAGCAAAGTGAGTCTGTTAAAAGAATGCAGTAGGAAGGTTAAGAAGTCTGGAAAGAAGTCATGAAAAATAATGTTTACCAGAAAATATATTTTCCTAGGAAAAGTAGCTGTCTTATCAAGGAGAGGAAAAAGAAATTGTAAAACACTTTAGCCAAAATGTTCTCCATTAAGTAATGCATTTAAACACAGAGCATTTTACTTAATTTTAGTTCCTTGAAAGCTCTGAGGTCTTGTTGGCTTCCTTGCTCTCAATAAACAGTTTTCTTTACTGTCGTGTCTTCTGCATAGTTCAACATCATATAAATTCTTTTCCAATATTTTTTATTTTCCAGTCCTAATATAGGATCCTCATGGCCCTTTATTCATGGGTCAAAATCTGGACAAAAAAACCCTTCAGATTTGAAACTCAGCTTGTGAAAGGAAGCAATTCTTTTCTTTCTGAACAAATGTGGAAACATAAAATTCATCTGCATTATACTGAGCCTTAATAAATGAATTTCTCATTTCTTAAATGAATATGTTGCACATTTAACTTAGACTTTTGCAGGTTTGTTCATTTGCTTAAAAAATAACATGTGGTAAGTTCAAAGTGGAAGTTTGGAGAGTAGCCATACTGATACCTTTCAGTATGTTGTTACATTAGACTTTATAATGCAACATTGCACAGAACAGTTGTCAGAGGGTGAAAAATATTACAAAACCAGAGAATTCATCATTAGAGCTCAAAAAGATAATTATATTAAAAAAAGCATTATTTTTTATCGTGAGGAATGATACAATAGGGAGGTTCATAAGATTTTTTTCTACATGTTGTCATATATATATCACAAAACAGTGCAAAACAATTCATGTGTAAGATTTGAGATGAGAAAGAACACCTATTTCTATTTCTCAATAGAAAACTATAACAGACTTGACATTTTATTATTTTGTTTGTATCTTTGAAATAACAACTATTTTTTTTCCACTTCCTAAAAATGTTTACAATTTCTAGTTAAATTTTAAGAGGTCTGTGCAATGGCATGAATTTGATAAAATAATTTAACTAACTTTAGCTTTGACAGAGTGTCTTTTAAAAACATAAAAAAAAATTACAGTATACGAGTTTAGTACAACAACAATACATCAAAATGCAAGAGATCAGGGCCACACAAAATAAAAACTTTGCCTGCAAGCTCTAAAGAACACTTGATATTTTTGAGGTAATAGTTCAGTGATTTAATTCCAGTGTGGTTAACATTTTTACAGAGCCTAGAAAGGAATTAACTTTCTTTCACAGTAAGATTCAGATAAAAAGCAACTGACCGTGCTCTCATCCGACTAGTGTCATGTCATCTGCAATTCCAGAAAAACTTAAAATAATGGAAATTTATTCATATTTAACTAGGTGAACCACTTCATTCATTCATGACTTTGTTTCACTTTGTCACTGCTAAGTAATGCATGTGTAACACACTTGCATTTCAAAGTAGGTCATGCTGTTCTTCTCCTAAATGTATAATACTTTCACATTTTGTACATGTTTGGTATTGAAGACAGTTATAAGATACTGCTGGCTTGACACCAAATCTAGAGTAGGTGTTTCACGTAGTATTCATGATAACTTGTGTATACAAAAGCTTTTGTTTTCAGGGAGGAGGATCAGTCTCCCATTTCAAACTCTGCTTGTACAGTTATCATTTTGCAGAGCTGCTTTCTCACTGACAACATATTGTATGTTTATAACATTCAAAGTTTTCTGATAGTTTGTCTAAGCATGTGTCCCAAGTTATATATACACTAGACATTTTTGTAACAAGGCAAAATATTGTGAATATTCACTAATATGCAATTTTTAAGTGAAAAGAATTACAGTCATTTATCTAAAAGTGATAGGAGATGTTGTTTATTGTACTGGTGTTTGGCACAAGCTATTTTCTTTATATTTTTGTCATGAGAATATGGTTAAACAACATAGTTAAAAGATAAGCATGCAAGGGAATGCAACTAATTATGAGAAATGTAAATGGTTTTCTCTGCTGCTGTTGTTGGTAGAATAATTTTTGATATGCTTTCTCCTAATAATAGAAGTTGAATTTGTGCACTAAAACTCATAAAAATTAAGTAAAATGTCTGATTTTTTTCAGACATTCTTTTTCATCATGACTTCATCACCTTTACCTCATACCTAGTCACCTGTCTTCCAATATGTGACTTAGACCAATAAAATTTTGTAGACTGAAACTTTGGAGGGGAAGATCTGGAAAACAGTGTTCCAGTGTTCCAGTACAGTTAAGGATTTTTTATTTAGTTAGTTTTTTGTTCTTCAAAGAAATCAACTGGTATATGATAAGCAGTGAAATATTTGTAGAAAATTGCCACAGTGCAGTCATCTATATTTATACACATACACACAGAGATATATATATAAACATATATATGTTAATCTATCCATCCTTATTTAAAGCCAACTACCATGAGAGTTTATTTCAGAGGCTGGAAGAACCAACAAACATGATTATTTGTACAGAACTAGGAAAACACTTAAGTCACATATTAACTTGAGTATATTTAAACACAGCAAAAAGGTTTCCAAACAAACTATTGGATTCAGAAAATGTTAATTTACCAAAATAGATGCTCTCAATAGAAATACGTAAGAAGAAAGCAGTGAAAACATACTAACTTATCTTACAACTAGATGCTGATAGAGAAGAAGAACTAATGGAAGAATTAAAATATTGGAGAATTTAGACGTCTCAGACAACCTGGGTATTTCTTAAATTTTAATTATTCATTGTTCTTTAGTGTTTAAAATCAAATTCCTTCATCCTCACTAGACATTCACTTGTTTTATTCAATACTGAATGTTGATTTCCCTCTTAGTCAAAAATGTCAGCTTTCTTGGCCAGTCTTCACCTTTGAGGTGTTATTGAGTTTCTGAACTTGACACTGTCTGTAAATATGATGTCCTTTCTCTAGGTGATTTTCAAAGTTTTCCGACTGAAATCTTTAGAATATTCTCAGCTGATGAAAACTTGTATAGTTTCAAGAAACTCCATAGATTTTCAGTGCATTTTATGCTACTTTCTTCCTTTAATGTAGTACAAGAAACAACATGGCAAATTACACTTCAATTACAGGTCCTTTGGGATGATCCATGTATTAGCCTGAACTGTAAAATAGCCTGAAATTTTATCTGCTCTCTTCCAGTGACTGAGTTTGCATTGCGTTGTATCCATAAGCACAGAAAGAGCAAAGCCTGAACAGCACTATTTCATGAGATGCCTTAGAGGCATCAAAATTCAAACACATATTTGAGTCACCATTTCTCCTATGTCATTCTTGTTCTGGGTGAGGAGGGTACTAGTTTGTTGCTGGCCTAGTTTGACTAGCACAGGATCGACAATTTCTCCTCTACCTTCTTTTCTTACCTGTGTAGCTTTAATTCATTGGTCAAGAATTGGACTTGACTAAACATAGCACTAAACTTTTTCTACTCCACTCCTCTTTTTCTTTTTTTTTTTTTTTTTAACTGATATGTGAGCTCATTCAGTAGTGATCCTGTCAATTTTTACCACGTTAGGAACTGAATTACAGTAACTTCTGGGAAAAAAAAGGTGGGAATCGATTTAGATTTAGTATTTAATACAGCAAGGAAGGGAACGTTGGAACAAAGATATATGCATCAATGTCCCTTCTTTTAAATATTTCTGTGAGAGCTCACAGTCCACATAAAGTAGATCTGAGGCTGTAATCTTCAAAGGTTGCTTAAAACTTGCATGCATTGCAAATAGACTGGGTTCATGCCTGAAGGTTCAGAGAAAATCTTGTTAATCTCTACAGCAGTCTCTAACATGAGAACATATTTTAGAATTCCGTAACTTTTCTGTTTGTTACTGCTCAAGTTTGGATTCTGGAATATGGGGAAAAAAAAATCATCCAGAGATATTTTGTTCTCATTAATGCTTTTTTTTTTTCTTCTCTCAAAGTAAGCAGATACTCCTGCAGATTTTTACTTAAAATGCTGTGCTAAAAATAATGCAAATATATAGTTAAGCAAGGTACATTTATTGTACGAGATAGTGTGTTTTTCACTTTTTGAGAGGAGAATTTGAGATGGCTTAAAGGCAATGATCTGGATTTTGTTCTGGTCATGAGGAGCATGGAAAAAAAGAACACCTCCTCCAATCTCCTGCCATCTGGTTAAACTTCCTTTTCTTCATTGGGAATGCTATAATAAATACATTTGCCAGGCTTTGTTCAGCCTTATCATCCAAGTATGTTTTGTGAATATATTACTTTTTAAAAAATAATATCCTGGATGTGGATTATAATTATGTAAGAACTGCATCCATTCCTACATGCTTAAATGAGACTTTCAAAGAGTAAAGAAGATAGCTGAAAATATCTCAACTATCAGTTATTTAAATGCTCAGAGGGTTTTTTTTTTAGAGTTCAGGTTTACTTCAAAATGTTGAGAAATGAAGTCACTGTTTTCATTTTTGTTTTACTAATTCATTTATCCTTGAAGTAAGCATGCTTCAAGGACATTTGAAAGATCCCGTCTTTAAAAGCAGTATCTCTCTATCAACACTGTCTTCAAAATTCTGCATTTGAGAAATAAAAAAAAAAAATAACTCCATAAAAATGTCTTCTGTATTTTGGACAGGATTGATACTTCTCTCCTCTAAGTACTGTAAGTAGTTTCATATAATGCTACTATATATGGTTGAAAATCAATCCCAAATTCTTTGTTACTTGTACATGCTTAGTCTTACCTAATCTTAGGGATGTTTAAATATTCTGGGAATATCTCATGGTCTTCTCTCACTGCTTGAACAGAATAGAAAACTCCTTCAATTCAGTCCTGCAGTGCTATAGAATAATGGACAGTAAAAGATTTCTACCCATTCACCCATCTTTGTCCTCTCCTTGCCAATAAAATGCAAATAAACTCTCATAATAGTTTTGTAGAAGAATCTTTCCAAAGAAACTAGTGGGAGCATCAAAGGCGGAAGATAGCATTTGAGTTCTACAGTATAAGCAATAAATACTTGATGCTACATACGGATGCCCGGAGAACCACCTGGCACATTATTTTAGTCATAAGTTACAAATTCTGATTGATTCTTTTGCGACATACTTTGTCATATTCTCTGCTGAAACCTCCCATTCACTTGCTAATGCTGAGGGGGCACACCACACATTTTAATTTCCACTGACTTGTGAATTCTTTAAATTTATCTTTACCCAATTTAGCTTCATCACAAGAATGGTGTTCATCTGAATCATTCCTGTAGGAATAATTTTTCACAGCTAATTAGGTATTCATTTGCTAACAGCCAATAGAAAGCAGGAAGTGTTTGGTTCAAATGCTAATAATTTATAAATAGTTAACAAATTATTATTCATACTTCATTTCTTACACATTGCAAACTTTAGAAATTTCAGTAATTAAAAAAAAAAAAGTCTGTAAACCAAATTCTAGAAGCTCTTGGCACACGGAACTTGGTACACAGCTCTCTCACTGATGTTGAAATCATTGTAATAAAATTTATAGAACTATGATTCATTTGGGACGTATTTTCTCCCTTGGCTATGTTAACTTTATGGGATTTATGTATACACAAGTGTGGGCTTTACTTCAAACTATGATATGGCTGATTTTACCTGATGATATATTTGACTATACATTCTGAAATCAGTCAATTATAGCTTAACTAGATTCATTGTTGGTAATGGAATTCAATTCTTGCTTTTATTTCTGGAAAATTGTAGTTTCCTATATTTTCTTTTCCTTCAGCAAGTGGAAATATTTCATGTTAAAAATGCTACTGTGGAAGGCAGATTTTGTCTTCTGATTTGTTTTCCCTGTAACTTCAGAGATCAAAAGATTTATTTTAAAAGGCTATCCCAGCATCATGTATATCAGTATAACATGAATCCTGAGGGCTTTTAAAGAGTTGGTACAAATCACAATTAAATAAAGTTCAAGAACATAAAATTTATGCTTTCCATAGACCATTGAACTAGAGGGTTTGTGCCCTATTTGTGCCCTTATCAGTAGTGGGCCTACATTTTTCCCTAATCTTACTTTTCTTTTGTATGTATTTGAAGAAGCCCTTATTTTACTTGATATCCCTTGCTAGATTTTGTAGGCCAACAAACCTTCTTCATCATATCCCTGCATGCCCTCACAACATTCCTTTATTCCTCCCAAGGGACCTGCCCCCTCTATACTTCCTTCTTCTGTCTGAGTTTTGCTAGGAGCTTCTTGCTCATCCATGCAGGTCTCCTGCCTCCTCTGTCTGGCTTCCTACTTATAGGGATGCCCTGACCTTGAGCTTGGAGGAAGTGATACTTGGATACTGACCACCTCTCTTGCATCCCTCTTCCTTCTAGGGCCATAGCCCATGGGATTCCTCCAAGTAGATACTTGAACAAGCCAAAGTTGGCTCTCCTGAAGTTCAGGGTTGTGATCCTACTTATCACCCTATTTCCTCCTAGCAAGATCCTGAAATCTACTGTCTCATGGTCACTGTAGCCAACAGTGCCTCCAACCTTCACATCTCCAACCAGCCCTCTTTATTTCTAAGCGCCAGGTCCAGCAGCACACCTCACCTCGTTGGCTCCTCTATCACCAGTGTCAAAAAGTTATCATGAATGCTCTGCAGGAAGCTCCGGAACTCTCTGTGTTGTCTTTCCAGCAAATATCAGTGTGATTAAAGTTCTTCATAAGAACCTGGGCCACTGATGATGAGGCTACTTCCAGCTGTCTGTAGAAGGCCTCATCAACTTCCTCATCCTGATAGATAGTTGGTAGTAAACACTCACGACAGTGTCTCCCATACTAACCTGTGGTTTAATCCTCACAAATGAACTCTCAACTTTCTCTTCATGTACCCATAGACCAAGTTAGAAACTTTCCAGTTGCTCTCTTATGCAAAGAGCAACTCCCCATTATCGCCTTCCTAAACTGTCTTTACTAAAAAGCACATAGCCACCCATGAGAGCATTCCAGCCATGTGAGCTATCCCACCTCTAATTGCATGGCCCTGTGACAGCACATAGATCTCCAGTTCTTCCTGCTTATTCCCCATGCTGCGTGCATAGGTGTACAGGCACTTCTGGGAGGCAATTGAGCCTGCAAGGTTCCCAATGGAGGAGCAAGAGGATGGTCCATAACCATGTCCCATACACACATCCCCAGCACCAGGCGCCTGCTGGAGGCTTCCTGACTTGATCTATGTTTAGCTGGCTAACTGTAAAACTGCCCCCTTCTTCCATCTTGCCTAGTTTAAAGCCCTCCTTCCCAGTGGGGCCAACCTGTTGGCAAAGACATGTGTGCCCTCTTTAGTAAGGTGGAACACATGCTAGAAACTTCTCATTATTTTATTTACTGCCATTATGTACTATGCTGAAAAGCACTAATTCTTCTACTGTTCTCCAAACTCCTTCTTCCTATGTCTTGCAGTGTCTCCCTGAAGCTAGAATAATAAATTCACCTTCCCCTTCTCTCCCCACCCTGTATTCATTTTTTTCTTTGCAGTGGTTTCTGTAAGCCACTTATTTCCCTGTGCTATGCATCTTTTTTTCCCTGTATTTTATTACCGTCTCTCTCAACTCAGTATGACTTCTGTTTTTGTGCAGTCATTTCAGTGTGATCATTTACAACATGATCCCAGAAACAACTTTGACTTACAATATAGAGATCCAGTCACCGCTGATCCTCTCTCTGTGTGGCTCTTGACCTTGTTTTTCTAGAGATTCTGTTTCTCACGTATACTGTCTTTTGTAAGTATCAGTGGTTCCTGTGCTGAACAATATCAATGGATTTTGTAGTGTAGTTTTATAAATAGAACCAGATTACATTTTTCCTCAAATTCCTCTTTTTTTTTTCTTTTTAACTTTAGCTTTTGAGTTTAGCTACTGAATGTTCAGAAATATTTACAAAAGCTGCATATCAATGACACTTCTGTTCAAACATTCATATCATTAATACATTGTCCGTTTGAGTTTCTAGGAATTGTAGTTGCCTACTGAATCAAAGTGAGAACATTCACATATGCAATCATCCAGAAAATATATCTTAACAAGGATAGATACAAAACAAATACCAAACTGTAAATTATATTTTGGAATTAATAGTAAAAGCAACATACTAATTGAAAAAAAAGAAAAAGTCCTAAGTGTATAGCTCTTGGAATGAAATCACTTTTTCATGCTTTTGCTCTTCATATATTAGAGATGAGAGATGACAAGACACTAAATATGCAACATTAGCTATTTTTTTAAATGGCTTTTAAAAAGCTTTTAAGAGCTAATAGAACTTGATAACTAAACGGTGCAATAAACAACTCAGCACTTTTACATGTCACTAATTAAAGTGAAAGACTAATTAAAATTGAAAGGAAGAAGAAATCACATATATTTTATTCTAATGACTTCATCATTTATTTGATCTTTTCCTAAGATTCTGGCAATCTATAACCTTTTTGTTCATGCTAATACAAAGATATCGTCCCATGCTTTGGTTCTCTGCTAGACTTAGCAGAGAGTCTTGCTGTAGACTTTCTTTGTTTTGGAGTCTTTTTAAATTCTCCCTAAGTTGCTTCTGTGTTGACTCCACATATTTTTCTTATCCAAGTAAGGCAGATGGGAAATAACTTTAGAGGCCAGTATTATCTCACAGTATTCTTTTGGACACTTCAAGACATTCTTCAGGGAAGTATTTGTTCTCCTGAATTTTTAGGCCCAGAAACCTGAAGTATTGCATAGTTTTCAGTTACTCCAGCATGTTGGAGGCGATTTCATTCTCTTCTCTGCCAAAATAATGAGATGTCTAATCACTGAAGCAGGTTTTTAGTTTTATTTAGCTAAAAAGATATGTATTTGTACTGAAAAGGAGTAGGATGGATGTGCAAGGGGGAAAAATGTTTTTGTCAAATTATGTTTTCAGTATTTCCAGTTAGTAAAGAGAATATTCTTAGGCAAAAAGGAGAAAAAAAAAAAAAAAAAAAAAAAAGGTGGATTAGAAACTTGTATCCCTGTCACTCAGAATCATCCCTTTTCAGATTTTAAAAAATATATTAGTTTCAAAAGCCTAACAATTGCAATCTGTCATCATCCATTGGTGGGTGACCCTATTATGAGGCCTAATACGACCCTATTGTAATGAAATGTGTTTTTGCTTTCGTGTGGACAATGTTGTATAAAGCTTTTAGATCGCTTCCTGACTTCTTTATTTGTTATAATTAGTTGGGGTATTTCCATTCCTCATGTTAGTTCAGATAATCATTTTCTGTAGAACCCATGTATGTTATTTCAACGTTCCTCTTTCAGAAAGGCTGTAACCAGTAGCATTCCAGATATTCACTAACGTGTGGCAATTGCGTTCTCCCTGCTTACTCAGTTCAGTAATCAAAATTGATTGACTTATTGTCAAAAGCAGAAATGCTTGGCTGATTTTAAAGAATCTGAGGACAAATCCAGATTGTGTTTTCTGCATTTTTGTTTGTGCTTTTAGACGAATCAGTTGAGCCTGTTACCTTTCTGTTTGTATAAATAACAGCTTCTTCCCAACATTGTTTCCTTCTCAAGGATTAAAATAAAAAATGAGTGAAGGATAAAATAAGAGTAAAACAGTCTGTGATTTTCTGAAGGATATTTATTTTCACAATAAATTTCTGAGTACAAATAAAACTGCGCTGGATTTAAATATGTATAAATAAATAAGTTATATAACATAGTAATAGAATGAACTGCTATTCCTTTTCAAGAAAAAGAATGTCTTTTCTCGGCTTATAAATATGAATCTCAATAATAGTGATGAGACAGTTCAGAACTTGGCTGAACAGGTATTATTGATGCAGGCGTAGTCTTTGTTTATGTTGATAGTGAATGTTCATATTTCAAAGCAGAATTCATCTCTTGATCTGAATGATAGCAAAAACATTTGATGCCAACAGAGAAACTGAAAATTATAGTAAATGTTAACTTAAATGTGAGTGAAACTCATAACTGACCTGGAGGTGCAATTTGTTGACTATGAAATAAAACTAGTGGCTTCAGCTTCATCTTTCTTAATGAGACATGTCCTCTGTTTCCAAGATACTCATTTATCTATTGTTAACAAAGTCTCTGCTCAAAAAAAGTATATCTGCCTTTTTTTTTATGTTCGATTTGCAGTACAAAACTGTGGATACATAGCCTTTTTTTGTTCATTGAGCATAAATATTGACAAAGTAAAATAGCTTAAAGGATCTTTTTATTGTTTGTTTGTTTTGAGTTTTACTTTTTCAATTAATGAATTTGCTACTTATTCTCCATAAGAGAGAAAGAATAGAAGTGTATTTTCTATTTATTTATTTTATTTTATTGAGTGAGAAAAGTTTGGAAACTTCCCCAAATTTGAATGGTCTATCTGCTGACATCCTCTCTTTAGAATCTGAAGGACAAATTCTTTTTTCTCAAAGAACAGGAGGGCAACTTGAATGCTCAGAATCATAGAGTAATGCACAGGAAACTAGGTGCCTAAGGTCTCTGAAAGCTTTACTGTTGTTTTTCCATATTTCTTATAAACTGAGAGAGATGATTCTGAAAATCTATAAATACACTTAATTCTTAAGAACAGCATTGAAAAAGAAGAGAAAATATTTTGGCTATTTTTTTCTCTGAGACTTGTCTTTAAGGTCTTGTGAAAAAAAATGAGTTTAGGTAGCAATGTAAATGGCTTAATTTTCACCATTCTCTTCATGGTTGATTATTGAATTTTAAGTAAAAAAGAAGCTGTTAGTCACTTTCCAAATTAAAAAAAAATGTCAGGCTATATATTCAGGTAAGAAGTCTTAGACCTTGGAAACTTGTTTGAGGAAAACTTTTTTTTGTTATTGTTTGTTTGTTTTGTTTGTCATGGAATTACAAAGCAAACTAAACATAAAATGATATTTTAGTTAAACAAAATGATTCTAACAGTTAGTGAAAGTCTAGCACTTATAAGCAAATAAAAATCAAAGAAAACCTGAGAAAATATATTTTATTTTCATGACAATTAAAATAACAGAAGGTTAGAGGAAATAATTCAAGATTCAGACAATTCTGGCCAACTGGTGCCAGTGCTGCTATCATTTGCTATCACAATACATGAAAGATGTTATCCTAAACCAAACCCCATAGAAGAAAAAATGACAATAATCCTTGCTGAATTTCAAACATGAGAGACAGTATTTATAAATGTAGCAACCCTCATCCTGAATTATTTTCTGTTTAAGGGCAGGCTGTAGTTTCTCTTTCTTTTGATTTCTTTTATACAGGTTTAATGCTGTTTCAACAGCACTTTTAAGAATGAGTTGAGAGAAATTTAAAATTCAAGCCAATATTAAAATATCCTCTTTAAAAATAATAATAAAAAAAATCCCCCTTCATTCATTTCTTTTAATGCTTCCTGACATGCTATCATTCACTTTCTTTTACCCATGATGCCTTTTCCCCTGCGATTCCTGTGCATGTCATATTCAAAATTAAATTCCCAAGTGTTGTTAACATCTTCATAATGCACTGGGTATGTGTATGCTGCTGTGTATCTCAATGTGGAATGCAGCATGTGTTTCACAAAGTTTCAAATATTCATAAACTCCTGATTAAAGATTTCTTTATGATTTTCTTTTTCATTAGAAATAGCCTTTCAGTGGCTGTCCTGTACTAACAAGAAAACAGGATACTGAATTTTAACACTATTGAGAACCTGATGTTTAAATATAATAAGTATTTTGAGTTTTCAGATCTTAGCTCCTTTAAAAACTGGTGACAATTTTCAATTTTACGTATGAAGACAACTCTCTCTGAAGTTAATGGGAGGGAAAAATGAATCATTAATAAGGGTTAGAAATAGATTCCACATAAAATAAATATTGGTTGTCACACTGTGCATCCTGTGTACAATAAGAAAAGATGAATTTTGTCCTGATATTATCTCTTAACCCTGTGAGTACATACTATGCTATGAAACTGGGGAGGGAGCTTTTCCTTCCTTCCTTCCTTCCTTCCTTCCTTCCTTCCTTCCTTCCTTCCTTCCTTCCTTCCTTCCTTCCTTCCTTCCTTCCTTCCTTCCTTCCTTC
>PTEX01000355.1:0-20284 GCA_003342815.1 Eudromia elegans | reverse complement strand
TCTCTTTCTCTCTTTCTCTTTTTCTCTTACTCTTTCTCTCTCTCTTCTCTCTCTCTTTCTCTCTCTCTCTTTCCTCTCTCCTTTTCTCTTTTTTCTCTCTCTCTCTTTCTTTCTCTTTTTTTTCCTTCCTTCTTTCCTTCCCTCTTTCGCTCTTTCTCTCTTTTCCCACATTTTTTTGAGCCAAACTAACTTACTGTAATTTTTACACTCGGCCCGTTGAAATAATATGAAACACGAATCTGGTTTTGTTATTGCATAAAATGGTTTCATAATTCTTGCCCTTAGGTAATAACATTTGTGTACATACAGTTTGTATTGAGCAAAGTACATGCTCAGGTTTTTTTTTTTGAGATTTTTATTAATTGAGAACTTCTCATATATTTAATCTGGAAAGTAGTTTCTTCTGAGCAATATTCTTTCATTTATTTCTTTTTCTTCTTCCAAATGAGAACACATGCACTTCTCTTCAAAGCTTTTATAAATGAATGTGGATACTGTTCAGTAAATGTCTCTCATCCTGTCACTGCAAGGTGTAGGCAATTATCCTGACAAAATTACCATCAATATACATTATTCAGAAGATGGTTACTGGAGTTCTGTTGAATGAGCAACATTAAAAAAATAATAATAAAAAAAGATCTGATTGAAAGTATACAGCAAACGTAATGCTAGTTATTAACCTGTTTTATCAGTTTCTTTTGTGTCTCTCTAACTGTAGAAAAGAACTTCAAGTAGAACATTTTTATTTTTATATATATATATGTAATTTATTTATTTATGTATTTATTTATTGCCAAGAGATGTGCATTTAAAGATACTTCCCTTGTCTGCATGTGTTTGTGTCTGTCTCTGGCCTTTTTGATGCTATCTGTTTTCCCACACTGATTTCTTTATACATAAGGTAATTACACATAAACACATATGTGGGTGTAATTTTGCATGATTTCAAGTTTCTACACTAAGACATTAGGTCAGAACCTGAGTGTATGTGCATGCATGTTTTTGTTTGTTTGTTTGTTTGTTTAAAATCCTTTTCTGAGTCTGGCAATGTAAAATACGACTCTGCTCAATTTGCTTTTCAAAGCTTAGCACGTGTAATGAAGTAAGAACCTATCGCCCGATTGGCTGAGCTTGTAGTTGGCTCAATAACTGGGTGGTGAGTCAACTTCTTGTGAGCTGAGAGAATTTCTATATACTTTAAATGGAGAAAAATCACTTCAGCACCCTCACATAGTCTACATCCTTGTCAGTAATTGCTTTTATATTGTCTTATTGGTAGTACCTTTATGCAAACTTCTAAACATATTTTTTTTTTACATGAATATTGTCCTTCTATGTACTATTAAAAGTGATTTTTTCCCCTCATCTCATGCTTCTGAGAAAGTAAGCACAAGTAACAATTACTTAGAAGAGCTTTTTTTTCCCGCTCTTGTTTACATACTAGTAATGTCCCTGAGCGCATAGGTCTGGGAATAGGGTGTGAACTTTTAGTGAAGACTGTGCATAAACACAGTCAAAAACACTTGCTTTGACTTAGCAATTTGCTCCCAGAATTTAAAAAAGACTAGATGAGCTTGCTATAAAAAGGCTCAGTGCTAAGGAAAACACTGTCCTAAATATTCCACCGAAGTAGACAAAAGAAAGTTTGCAGTGGGCCTGCTCATATCGCTGCTCAGTAATCAAAAGGAAGATAAAGTTTGTCCTAAGCCTTACAATGTTACCTTGCCAAATATGAGAGCCCAAAATAACTTTTTTTTTTTTTTTCTGATATTTGCAACTGACTCAAAATTGTAAGGATTGGAAGAAGATAAATCTAGGCATTTTAGCCCCAGAAGAGAATTGGCTATAGTAAAGATTTATAGACAAGGAAAAGATATGACCTCCATATACACAAAGAATGTTGGGGAAAAATAATCCCACTAGTCTTGGAGCATTCTCAGCCTAATTAAAATTCAAATCCTCTTCGGTAGCGTATGAGATCATGTGTGGTCAGTTCTGCATGGCTACATGATCTGCACAAGCTCTCCCGAGGCTTAAAAGGTTTGAAGAGTATTGCACTGCAAACCTTTAACTACTTATTAGTTCTGCTAATAATACTAGTAATTATTACTAGTAACTACTAGTAATAGTTCTACTTATTAGTTCTAATAATGCTTGTGTGCTGAGGAATCTTTTGTATAAGGTCTGACCTTTGTAAAAAAGATTAAGGGGCAACCAATGGTGGAGAAAATAAAGCTGATTCAGAAATACTGAAGGGCTGGATCGCAAATGCTTTGCCTAGCAAAATGAATCTTACAAACATCCTAACATGATGCAGTCTTTCATACTTGCTTTGGATTCTATTGATATACAAATGCAAGAACCAGTATCTGTGCAGCACGAATTATTGAAAATGGTATTTGAAACTTTCATAAAAAATGTTATATGAATCAAAACTTCAGACGCTGGCATTAGAATACAAAACTGACTTCCCAGGTGATTGGTAACTGAAAGCTGTTTCTTAGATTTTAAATGTTCTATTAGAGGATTTAATGTGTAATAAGAAAAGATGCAATGTATTTTGCAGAGAGTTTGCATGACCTAATTAGCTTATTTAATTATTTGTTAAAATCAGATCATACCAAGATGTCTTGATCTTTTTATCATCATTTCCCTGAAACAGGACTGGGAAGGGGGAAGCATAACTTTGTATTTACTGGCAGGATCTTTGAAAACAATTTATATTATGCTCTAGCTATTCATACATTTAATTAAACCTTTATGTCAGTAGTATTGAAAAGTCTTATTTATTGATAAATGCAGCTAGGATGAAATTAAGTAAGTAACTACAATATAGTTTGTTTTATTTCCTACTACAAATATTCCATAGCACTAACATTTTAGTTTATCTTTCTTTTTCTTTCTTTTTTTTTTTTTTTTTCTCCTAGGTTAATTAAAAGTAGATCACTTAAGCAATGGTGGTCAGATTCAATAATTAAAACTTCATTAAGTAGTATAATACACAATAATGACTGTTTCTTTTTCTTTTCCATCTGATGTGGAAAAGAACCTTTTTTTTTTTTTTTTTCCCAAAGAGTAGAGTACTCAGCTAGTACTTGGCTCTTAATAATAAAAAATCCAAATGAAATAATAGAAAAATAAGCTTCTTTGCATAATTTTGTGATGTTCCTGTGACCACTAGGAGACTAGATTAAATCTTTTAACTAAAGGATTTATATTAATAAAATCTGTGAAAGTAAAACCTGAAGGAGAGTAATTTATGTAATCTGGTCTTTTATGATGTAGACTTCAAAATCCCATATAGTCATTTCTGCACTGAATTATGTATTATGTGTAATAAAAATATATTTTCTAAAATGATACCTATTGTTTTGTCTTCCTCTGAGTTATGTATTTTTTAGATTTCCTTATTTAAGTTTTTCTTCATAATCACAAAGGTTAGTATTTTCCCTCTTTATTTAAAATTTGTATATATATATTTGCTTGGATGCTGTTCACATAGATGCTACAAAAGGCCCAGTTTAGCAACACCGGTTGAGTATTCACGAAGTAGTGAGGCAAGGGTCGATCTCTTCTCCAGAATAACTACAGATAGAACAAGAGCAAACGGCCTCAAGTTGCACCAAGGGACGTTCAAGTTAGACATTAGGAAGAATTTCTACATGGAAAGAGACCCTGGCAATGTTCAAGAAGTTTGTAGATGGGGCACATAGGGACACAGTTTAGCAGGCATGGTGTCACGGGTTGGACTCGATGGTATTGAAGGTCTTTCCCAACCGTAATAAATGTGTGATTCTGTGATTCTATTTACATGGCTCCTTGCAGGCTTTGCTGACCCTGTGAACTATAAGTAATAGACAAGCTGGCTGGCTGAGATCTAACTCTGTGTGAACATAATTTTCATTTTTGGTGATGTTTAGATTCCAAACTTAGTAGTGGAGCATATTAGGCTATTTATAAAACATTTGAGTCTACAGCGCTCCTCTTGAGACTGTTTAATCCAACCCTCCTGCTCAAGCAAGGTCAACTACAGCAGTTTATCTAGGGCTGTGTCCAATCAGGTTTTGAGTATATCCAAGGGTAGACTCTGTACCAGTGATTATTTTCTTGTTTTCAAGTGGAATTTTATATTTTTCAGTTTGTGCCCATTGCCTCTTGTCCTGTTACTAGAGACCACTGAAAAGTTTGTTTGTCCTCTTTGTTGCCCCCGTCAGATATTTATAGATATTGATAAGATCTACTGAACCATGTTTTCTTCAGGCTGAGCAGGCTGAGCTCTCTCAGCCTCTACTCATATTTCAGATGCTCCAATCCCTTAGTTAGACTTGTGGCCCTTTGTTGGACTTCCAGTGTCTCTATCTCATAGTGGAGAGGCCGGTGCAAAATCCAATCACCAATGCTGGTAGTTCACCTCCCTTGAACTGCTGATGAGAACTCTTCCTAATAGATAGAATAGGATCCTATCAGGATCTTGTTGGACCTCTTTGCCTTAAGGCAAACTTGCCATCCAGGGCTGCTTTCCAGACAGCTGGTATCAAGCTGTAACTGTGCCTGGTGATACTCCTCCAGAGATGCAAGACATGGCATTTCCCTTTGTTGAACTTCATGAGGTTCCTCATTTCATTTCTTAAGGCTCAGCTTGTCAAGGTACTTCTGAATGACAGTAGCTCTCTGGTATTTCATCTGTTTCTTCCATTTTTTCTATCATCTGAAAACTAGCTGAGAATGCATTTGGTCCCATTATCCAGGTCACTGATGAAGGTGATGATAAACATATTGGCCCCAACATGAACTCCTTCAGGACACAAGTAGTGACTGGCCTTCAGTTAGATCTTGTGCTGCTGTTCAAAACTGTGAGCCCTGCAGATAAGCAAATTTTCAGACCGCCTCTCTCTCCATTTCTTTAGTCCATTCTTCATCAATTTACCTGTGAGAATGTTATGGGTATAGTTTTTGAAGGCCTTGAAAAAGTCAAGGTTGATGATATCCACCACTGTTCTCTTGTACACCAAACTAGTAATTTATCTGTAGAACCTTCAGGTTGGTCAAGCATGATTTTCTATTTAGAAATCCATGCTGACTGCTCCCAGCCACCTCCTTGTCATGTGTTTGTAAATGGATTCTAGCAGCTCAGCCACCTTCCGAGACAGCAAGGTGAGTCTGACCAGCCTCTGGTTCCACAGATGTCCCTTCTTGAAGTTAGCAACAACATTTGCTTTTTTTCTGATCATCAGATCTTACCCTGTTCACTATGACTTTTCAAGGATTATCTAAAGTGTCCTCAAAATGCCATAGAACAGCTTCCCTAGCACTCAGGAGTTCATCTCATCTGGTGGACTCCTGATGAAATGTTCCCTAAGCTAATCATCTTCCACTAAGGGAAGGTCTTCTTTGCCCTAAACTTTCTTGTCACAAGGGTCTGAGATTGCTGAAGGTAAAAGTTACCAGTAGGAAAAATTCACCAAGGTGAAGAAGACATTCAGTACTTCAGCTTTCTCCATGTCCTTTGTCATCAACAACCTTTCCCCCTTCAGCAGTAAGGCTGCATTTCCCCTAGTCTTCCTTTTGCTGCTGTTCCATTTGTAGCTTATCTTCTATTTCTGCTGTGTTTTATGTCCCTTTCCAGATTAAGCCCTGATACCAGGGCAGTGAATCTGCAAATCTGCAGATGGAGCGGGAGCCTTCCTCCCTAATCACAAATTTCCATCCTGTGCAACTGGCCTTTGTCAGTGGGTCTCCACCTCCTAACCCCAAAAGCCCAGACTTGGTCTACACTTGTTCTGTGCAGCTTAGGAGGCTCAGGCTCTTGTACTTGCAGGATCTCAGAGATGATCTGGTCACTTTAATTCTATCATCTCTTGTGTTGGGCAGCCTGATGACCTGCTGCAGCACCTTGGCAGTCCAGACCTTTCACCAGCAGACATCTATTGCCCCTATTTGAGGGTATCTATACGACTGTATATAGGTACATATAGGTACAGCTCTCATATAGGTAGAGCTGCATTCTCCAAGGTCAGCTCCATCTGAGTTAAGGTCTCTGATGTTATTGGGATCCCCCTTCAGTTAGGGGACCATGCATTATGGACAATGCACCACTGCTCCACCAGAGCAGAGTTCAAAGCACAGAGTTTCTGGATGCCTTTTGTGCAAAGTTATGTGCCAAATGCTGTATCTCTTGGCTGTCTGCTGTAACTGCACTCAGAATTATCGGTTATCTGCGCTATAAGAGACTGTTGCAGCCTAAATGATATAGACAGAATTATTTCTTTTAACCTTACTGGCAAATTCTGCCCTCTAGTCAGCTCTGGTGAGGCCGCACCTGGAATACTGTGTGCAGTTCTAGGCTCTCTAGGACAAGAGGGACATAGAGCTTCTAGAGAAAGTCCAGCATAGAGCAACAAAGATGATTACGGGACTGGAGCATCTCTTCTATGAGGAAAGACTAAATGAACTGGGCCTGTCTAGCCTTGAGAAGAGAAGACTGAGAGAGGATCTTATCAATGTCTATAAATGCCAGAGGGGTGAGTGTAGGGAGGAGGGGGCCAAACTCTTCTCGGTGGTGGCCAATGATAGGACAAGGAGTAATGGGCATAAGTTGAAATAGAGGCAGTTCCATCTCCATTTGAGGAAGAACTTCTTTCCTGTGAGGATGACAGAGCCGTGGAACAGGTTGCTCAGAGAGGTTGTAGAGTCTCCTTCTCTGGAGATCTTCAAAACCTGCCTGGATGCCACCCTGTTCTCTGTGCTCCAGGGGACCCTGAGTGTGCAGGGGGGTTGGACTAGATGGATTAGATCTCTAGAAGTCCCTTCCAACCTCAACCATTCTGTGATTCTGTGATTCTATGATTCTATGAAATTGGAAACATACCTGGGTGAGTAGAAGTGTAGAAAGCCCTGGGAAATTTATGTATCAGAAATGCAGGAAATAGGAGTGTTTATCACCCAACTAATTCTCTGTAACCTGAGAGGTCCTCCAAAATTTGCTCTGTGACCTGCTCTTCCATCAGATATTTGTACGTGATGTATGTGCTGTCTACAATAAGTGCATAAGTACATAAGAAGAAAATGATTTACAGCTGAGCAGCAGAAAGTACATAAAGTTACTGCTCTCTGAGTACATTATTACAAAGTCTGTACTCTTAAATGTTATTAACTATTAAGTTGGTGATTTTTCATAATGAAAAGAAGAATTCATTGCACTTTAAATCTGAGTCCCTGTATAAGTCATTGCACAGTGCAGTATTGGGCACAGAGGTGTGAATAGGCTTTAGCAGTTTGGTAAGTTTTTTACACTGCTTTTTTTTTTTGTTCTTTTTTTTTTGCCAGTAGCCACAAAAACTATTCTGATAACCAGAAATTTGGTAGAAGCAGTATAAGTAGCATACTGTTGCAGGAGGAGGGTGTGAGTAAGAAAAGTATGTTTAGAAGACATTAGAATTTGATCTCTGTTTTTTTTTAAGAGTTAAGAGTCTACTCAGGTGCTTTCTTTTTTTCCCTCTTTTTAAAAAGACACATTTTTATTTCCTATAAAGCTAATAAAGGATTCATGGTGTCATTCTAGAATTCTCTATTTTGTTAATCTATTTTTTTTAAGGATGTATTATAACCAACATATTTAACCTCCCACCTAACCACATTTCCATATTTCCAGAGTACAAATCTTTTCATTGTGAAATCAAGGAAAATTACAGATTAGCTTGTTGGCTTCTCAAAATTAAATTCTTTAGTGACACCAGCTGATATCTCAAAACATGGAAATTGGTCATGAGTGAATGAAAACATGTGCTAAATTAAATGTAGTGTTTCAGTTTAGTATAATTATTTCAGTTTATAAGAACTAAAAAAAGTCAAACAAACATGCAGGCAGGCCCAAGACACTACTTTATTTGTTATAGGTTTACTTAGTTAATGCTCTAAATAGTCCTTTTTCTCTCTCTTGTGCATGTTGTGTGGATGTGGCTTTAGGGAACAGCATGTGATATTATGATCAGTGGAGTTAAACTGATTTAGCCTAATTGAGCCTTATGAGCCTTGAGCCTTTTGGTTTTTTTTATTCCCCAAAATTCCCTGGGAGTTCACAAACCTTTGTCATATGAACAAGGCTGTCACAATGAAAAATCTTTAATTTTCTTTCTTGTTAACCACTTGAAACAGCTCCAGAAGCACTGTAATATATCTGGTATGCATGTTTACCCAGAATACAACTGTGTGTCAGGGTATGACTTCTGGAGCAAAATCATATCTGCATGTATAGTGTCGAAGTAAAATGAATTGCAGAAAAGAAGCAACTTTCAAGGTTCCCATAGGCTACTGACACTGAGAACTTTGCAGGAGTAGCATTTACATCAGTTCTGATCTTCTTCAGCAAGACTAAGCACTTCATTTCTTTATCTGTTGAGCATCTGTAGAGAGCTTTATTTTAGTGTTTCATATTTAATGAGAGAACTGCTAAGGACAGCTGAGGATAGACTGACTGTCCTTTAACTGGGCCTTTTCTGCAGTGCAATCACACTTTTGGCAATGCTTAGGAGCTGTGGGATGTCCTCCACACTCCACTTCTGTGCCTCTCCAAATCTTCTTAGATCTGCCATATGGTGATATTTTGATTCAAGTTAAATTAGATAATGCAGTGTTTGTTTAATTTATGCATTTTTTTTTTAATGAAATATACATTGTTTTAGTCAAGGAGACTATAATGAATTATTATTATTATATCTTCTTGAAGTAAGAAGCCACAAGTTCTGTGGATTTGACTATGAGAGAAAAATTTAATGAAACCCTCGGATTGCAAAACATACAGACTGATTTTTGTTTAGATGCAGCTTCTGCAAATAGCTGCTTTCAGTAAGAATTTTTTCCACATTTTTGTGGAAAATATGAAGCCTCCATATGAACTTGCTGCTCCTATAAGAGAATCAGACTAAATTAAAATTGACTGAAGTTCTGCTTTTAAAATTATTTAAAAGCTATTTCTGTCTTTTGATTCTCTCATTTCTCATGGTTACTCCAGTTAATTTAGCTAAATTTCTATATAGAAGGTTGTTGTTGATATGAGTAGGAATAGCATCTGACTGCTTCAAAAAGTGTGTGAATTTAAGAACCTAATGAATTTTTTGAGGAGATTTTATTAGTGTGGTGTTTTTTTTTCATTTTTTGTTTTCTTAGACTTGTTGAAGCTGAACCTGATTTATTACCTTGATTTATTTATTTTTTCCTGCCTTAGAGATTTTGCAGTCACTGCAACCAGAGATTGTTTTCTGAGAACTCAGCTCAAAGACTACAGAGAGTAGATTTACATAGATTCACAATGAATTTGAGGATATTTTAAATAATTTGTGTAATGGTGTAACTGTTGGAGCTGGAAAAATCTGTGCCTCCAAAGCTGTTCCAGAGTCAAAGAGAGCTATTTATTGCAAGCTATATCAGCATTCTTTTCTGAGATGCTCAGGACATGCTCTCAGGTTCTTTCAAGACATAGAGCAAATATTTTTTGCAGCATTTTATTTTTGGTGGATCTCAGTAAAATCGTATGTTTATGAAGACAATATAATTAAGATAATCAGAGGTTCCTTCCAACCTCAACCATTTAGTGATTCTGTGTGATTCTGTGAAAGGATCTGGTAAGAAATTTCTTACTAATTCTTGGCAATTGCTCTTGTCTCTAGATTTTAGTATACTCAAAGTTTAGTACACATATCAGATTCTCCTTGTCTTCTTTTCCTTTCTTTGATGTTAAATGTAGTCTCTGTATTTGGAGTACTATTGCTAAACTGTGCTGTGATTTATTTTTTCTCCATCTAAAACAAACTCAATATAGAAGTATTTTTATCAGTAGAAGCATATTAAAGTAATTTGTGTTCCCATATGAAAAAAAATCATGCTAGTATAAAACACTATTTGATAAAAGTAAATCCTCATTAGAAAATTAAGGTATGCCGGCAACAATATGGCAGTGCTGCATTTTGGAAAGCCATAGGAGAGCTGGAGGCAGATTTCTTGGTTCATTCTTTCTTGCCTCTTAAACTGATGAGGTGATGGGATGAATTAAACACCTTGCCAAAGGACAATACTGACTCATTTCTGGTATCATCCTTACTGTCTAATCCACATCGTTAAATGGGAGTCTTAGCACAGGCTGCCCTGCCCGCGCAGGAGGGGACCCTGAGGTGACAGCGATCGCGTTCCCCAGGCGAGAGCTGGCAGGGTGTTGTGCTGGGAAGGAAGCGGGGAGCTCAATAGAAGAATAGGGATCCTTCTCATCTCAGAAAACTACAACAACAACAACAACAACAACAAAAGGCTTCTGAAATGAAAGCAACCAGACACAGAGCACTAGCTAATAAAATTAAAGGAAATAATTGTGTAAAAACATTGCTGGTTGAAGCAGATCGGCTTGTACTGGGAATTCCCAACAGGAATCCTTTACATAGTACCGTTTGCTTTTCTGTATATGGCTTTTTTTTTTTCCCCCCTCTAACATGTAGCTATTTGATCTTGATTTATGCAGGCGAAACATTTATTGCTGTAGGTCAACATATTTAAAATTCTATAAATAAAATATGCTTTTGAGTATTCTGAAGAAGTAAAAAGAACGGCCATGCATATTAAATCTCTTGCAAGAATTATAGGCTCAGTTTTTTGACAGGTTTAAGTAAACAGGGTATATGTTTAGAGATTTTTCTCCGTAGTGTAAGAAACACAGGCAACCATCATTTTAAAAGAGAGGGAAAAAAAAAAAAAAAACACCACACATTCTCTGTGCTGAAGTTATGACTAATATGAATAAAAAGAGAAACATCCTCAAATTACTGACTGGAATGTGTTTGTACCATGAGCATTAGCTTCACCCAGCAAAGTTTTCTTTCTGCTTCTTCTGGTGGTTAGAGTTTTGTTTAAAATATTCCTTTCATCCCATTACCACCTGTTAAGCTCTTCAGTGTTTTAAAATGATCTTAGGTCATTTGGAGGTAAGAACTAGCAGCCAGTTCAGTTGAAAAGTGGTGCTTGAACTATGAATTGCTTCTAGGTAAGATACAAGAGCTTCAAGCTGGCTTGTTCACAAACTCTCCAGTAACATGCTAGAAATTCTCTTGCCCTTTCTGACTTCCACGAGAGCTTTATATGATGGTGTAACAAGACAGAAATTGTCATGATGATGATGTAAGTAGAATGGTTTGGATAAAGTGGACATGCTATATCCCTTGTTGGTTTTTTTTTTTTTTTTTTTTTAATATTCCTGCTAAGATGTGTATAATTATTAGTATTAGCAAACATTTAGATGCATAAATTGGAGAATGCACTATTGTATATGTGTATAGGCATGCTTATTTTTATTCATTAATAGGGAAAATGAAAAATTTAAAAGTTACAATTCCACTAAAAGTATCTGATAAACTTTTGAAGTTATGTGTGCAATAAAAGACACAGTAAAGTGTGGGGAAGGATAAACTGAAGCACACTTCCACAGACCTGAATCACTGCTCCGAGTCATCTTTTACCTTGAGATTTCAAAATTGAAAATAATATTCTCCCCAGAAAGTCTTTTCTTAAATGAAACAAACAATTTCGCTGCCAGCCACCTACAAAATGAGGAAATGTCAGAGATAGGTTTCCATTTCTTAACATTTATGTCTTCATCCTTTACTTACTGCTAAGTCATGGGCATCGGTGCTGAGAGAAAGCACTGCTTAGTCAAGAGAGCCAATTAATTACTGCTGGCTCTAAACGTCAGAGCAGAATGAGAGGATCCATTACTCAGAATCAGCCTTGGGTATGAAGAGTCATAGATCTGGTTGTCTTATCCTTCCAGGCTGCCTACGTGAATTCTGGCAAATCTGACAGTGTAAAGGCATTTTTTAAAAAAGCTATGGTGATAAAACACCTTTTAGAAGAATATGGTGATAATTTTCTTTTTGCCTCTGAATACTGTTGATGACGATAGCAGTGATGGTATTTCATAGAGAAAATGAGGTCCAAATGTTTCAACTGTTGAACGATCAAGAAGTATCCATGAGGTTTTTCATTTGAATGTACTTAAGAAAATTTTACGGGTAGATATTGCTGATGGAACTGTCCTTTAGGACTCCAGTCAGTTACCTGAACAGAGGCTCTGGGGAGTCCTGTCTGCCCTCTAGCTGCACATCCAGGCAGGCAGAGCCTCACTTGGCTTTTGTGTCACATCCGCCAGCCCCATACAGTGGGCTGGAGGAGTGTGAGATGGGACATTTTGAATGACCCTACATGTATCCACTTGTGCATGACTGCTTGGTATTGGCAAAACGGAGAAAAAACAGTAGCAGGAAATTAAAATAGATAAGGCTTACATTTTCTATTTTACCTTGCTATAAGGATGTTTTAATTCATTTCCTAATAACAATATATTATATATCAATACAGTAGAGAAACTACTGATGTTTTCATATAAGCAGCTTACATACAGGTGTATGTGTATAATTTTAACATGTGAGTATATGTATGCATATATAAACTGTGCAGAATTCAAGTTTATATTTATTTATATAAGTAATACATCTGTTTACAAAAACTGATTTTTTTTCTTAAAAAAAAATATTTCTTGCATATTAGTTCACTAATCCAACAAACAGCCAAGATATTATAATGACTGTTGGTCATACTACCTTTTGTCAAACTCTACAAATGCCCTAGAGAAGTGAATGTTTCTTCCACCTGTTGCTTTATCCCTGATGCTACATCTGAGTTTGTTGTCTCGTGTTCATCTTAGGCTGTTACTGGAAGAGGAGGCTCTACCTCTCTGGTATCAGTAATGACAGTTACATATCAGTGTAGGGAAGGACTTATGTGACAGGATAAAAAAAGTGATAACTTGAGAGAGAGAGGATGGGAGTACATGGGCAGGGACTGGAAATGGGGAAAAGAAAGTTCAGAGGAAGATGACATCAAGCCAGTTGTGAAGCTACATTCCAAGATGTGTGGAAAAACACACACACACACATACACACACACACACACACACACACACACACACACACACACACAAAGTATTTTCTTAATATGTCATAATTTTGTGAGCTGTTCTTACTTCTTAATTCATACATTAGTGTGGCTGCACTTTTTAATTGTTAATAGCAATGAAACAGAAATGGATCTTATCACATATACAATATTTAGAAATCAAAACATATTTCCAGGAAAATGATCTAATAATTTGAAATCAGAAGCACTGAAGCTTGAAAGCATAAGAAATTCTGACATCTTTCTTTAATAAAAATCTTGGTGCAAGTGTAATAAAAAAACCCTTTGCCTTTGCGCCTTTATGTCATCTTTATTCATTTAAGCAAGTTTTAACTGAAAGGGTAGGACTTAATGCCATATTCTCAAATCAGAATAGATTGGTCAGCTAACTAATTTACTAATAATTTAAGCATACTTCTCTAACATAATTTGTAAGAAAAGTCTACCATCTTGTCATTCACTGTAGCACTCAGGTTTGGTCTTTGAAAACTTAGATACATCCATTATCAAGACAACATCAGGTATCATTATTCTAATCTAGTGGGGTGCCTTTGATTACCTTAGCTAGGTATTAGCTGTAAAACACAAAGGAAAGATAATCATTTCGCTTTGAAGCTATGCATTTTTTTAGAGCGCTGAGGAATTATTTCTATATTGCTATTCTCCATGAATTTAAAGTTCAAATTCAGCATCCTGACCTCAAAATAGGAATACACAAAATCCAGATGTTGTTGAAAACAATATTGAAGAAAGGATTAAAAATGTAAAGGACTTTGAAAATATTAAGTGCTAAATAAATGTACTGTTGTGAAAGAGAGTAGGGGAGGTGAGAGAGCAGAGAATCATCCATTGTCTTTTCCTTGTAGCCTCATTTCCTCCAGTTCGTTAATGCCTGAACTTAGGTCCTTATAAATGTATTAGAAGTATATAAGTGTACTTAATGTGTAGATACAGATCTATTTAACTAAGAAGTGAAATTGCAGAAAAGAAATAGAATTAGGTACCAGAACATCTGGTTCTGATCTTTCAGATTTCCATTGTGAAAAGGAATCATCTGTAGATTAAAAATTTAATATGATTTTTTTTACTCAACTTTTTGGACTCCATGTTTATTAAAAAACTTATTAAACATAGGATGCAATCACAGAAGTATTTGAACATGAACAAATATATCTTTCTCAAGAAACAAAAAAACTATCTGAAAAAAAAGAAAGTTATGAAAATTCCCTCCAATTTAGCTACAGCACAAAACAGTAGCCCTAACTGGACCTCTTTTATTTTGGAAAAAAAAAAAAAGAATACAAAGGAAAATTTTAAGTGTTAAAATATTACAACCATCCTGATGCCAGTTAATATAGCTTAAGATTTTTCATTGTAAACTTATAAGAAAAGAGTAGAGTTAATAAAAGGGGGAAGAACAGAAAAGATAAGAAAAAGAAATCTGTGGTTTTCCAGCAAATAGGGAATACTTTGGAAGTGCTAATGCATAAAAATAAAAACTTTCAACAGTTTTCTGATCAGAATTTCACTGAGAATTTTTTTCAAAGCCAAAATAGAGTATAAGGACAAAAGAAACAAACAGAGCAAAGAATATTTGATACCTTAGATACCTTAGTGCTTGTGGCACTTATTCAGGATGCAGTAGATTTTTAATTGGCTAATTTAGAACAGGTATATGAATCTGGGTCTCCTATGTTTTAAATAAATGATCTAGCCGGTGGGCAGTAGTCCTTTTATAGATGGAAAAAAGCAAAAAAAAAAAAAAAAAAAAAAACAAACCCTCATCTTGAGGTTTCTTACATAACAGAATACTTGTTTTCTGGTCTATTCTATATATTCTATATATAGACTTTTTTTTTTTTAAAAAAAGGCTTTCAGATCTAATTTTCTGATAAATTGCATATATGTACTACATGTATATATATACATAGATATATATGTGTGTTCAAATAATTCCTTTATTAGACTACACTAGTGAAAGCATGAAATAAATTCCATTTGGACATTTGGCAGTTATAAGATCTGTGCTTCCATATTCATCCTGTACGTAGTGCATCTGTATTTACTCTGGACAGAAAGATCTTATTTCTTTTAAAGGGAAAATTGCACATCTTCAGGAGGGTAGATTACCTAGGAAACATAATATATTAAAGAGAGTGGAAACATAGAATGGCAAGTATGTGGTTGTCCTGAGACTCTATGGCAACATATTAAAATAGATATATTAGGAAAAAAATGAGATGAAAAAGCTTTAATATATTTGCAGAAGCAGACTACTTGTCGTTAAATAATAAAAGTTAGTGTGGATGGTATTAACAACTTTATTCATAATTCTTATTCCATTGCAATCTCTGTTTAGTGAATTTGTGACATCTCTAGGTCAAATAAGTAGTAAAAGATCTCTGGTTCTGACACATAGCATCCAAAGTAAATGCATCATAGTCTTATAGTTTCACTGTGAAAGAAATTAACTGTGGTAGGAAAAAAAAAGACATAAACATTTAAATCAAAAGCATAAGCAGTATTTGTTATTCTTCCAATTCTACTCTTCTAATTAAAAAGGATATGCATTCCACTATGGCAGAGACGCACTTCATAAATGATGCATTCATAGCCACCACTTATCTGGGGGTTATATTACCATTATTAAAAGGAATATTGATGAGTTACATAAAATTCTGAATGCACATGCTTGCAGATGAGATTCTTTCCCACTTTTGATTATACATGTTATTAAGTCAATTTATGTGACAGAGGCTTGTGTATTTCAAGAATGTTCTTTTGTTAACACATTCTTGTGCTAAATTATTTTCTATTTCCATTATGTTTATCGTGCTGTATGCTATATGTCAGCTATTTAGGTGAGGAGAGCTTTTAAGTAAGATAGGAAGAAGGCTTTGGATTTCTAGTCAAAATGTGACTGAGTTTTTTTTATGGTTCAAGCTTCTAAGAAGAAACAGCATTATTTTTTTCAAAATGTCTTTTCCAATATCTATTGGATGTATTGTAGTAGTATAGTCTACTAGGATAGTTAATATTATACTAGTTTGAAGAGCAGGCACATTTTCAGTTATTGTATTCACTCTCAAGCATTTTATGAAGTCGGAAACTGTGAAGGTTTTATAGCTACTTTATTATATTGTAGGATTTAAAAACTAAGCCCATTTTACCTTGAGAGCAAAGGCTCTCTGCAAGTCCTGATGCAATGCAACTGCTGTTTCCATATTCTACTACTGTGGTGGCAAGGAATGCTTTGCCAGTGTGGCAATCTGAGTTTCTTCCATGCTGATACATTTTCTACTCCCAAACTGGGGAAAAACAGTTTACAAAGATGCAGCTAATAGTTTTAATCTCACTTTCTGAGTACTAATATCTGTGACGTAAGCTAAAACAAGACTTTTTATGATATTATGTAGTGTTTCACATTCGTAATGTATACAAGCCTATGATTAGTTTCTTCTTAAAACAGGAAGGAAATAAGGGGCATAGGCTATCCTTGTTTTGGAAAGACATGGGTTCTGTTATATCTCAACTGTAATAAAGACTTGGTTTGTGACTTAAATTATACCTAGTGATGAAGTTTTTGTGTGTGCTAAATTGCCTCTCTCTGGGGCTGAACCTACTAGAGCCTGAATAATAGCATCAGCCTCCTTTGCCAACTTGCAATGAGTCAGTTGTGACCTCAGAACTGGGTTACTCTGCTGTTTCACTTGAGATACACAGATACAGACTTTAGGATGGTGAGAATCAACGTGGTAAAAAATATATGTGAGTAGATGATAGTAGCTGGTATATATATATATGGAATATAGTTACGATTTTAGTAGCATGTTGTCAGGCACTCAGCTATTATTATTCTTCCTGCAAAGACATTCTTCGTGTTGCGCTTTGGGGATCCACCTTACTTCTGGGAAGACAAAGCTAGTGTGTATATGTGTGTGTGTGTGCATATTTATTTATTCAAAACTGGCAGTTAATATCTAAGGATTGCCCTGAGGATACTCAAGGTCAAAGGGATGTCATTATATACTCTCACAGTAAGGATAGATGTGGAAGCCTCATCCATCCTCTCTGTAGTTCCATCTTTCCCTTAAGCTTCACTACAGAGATTAAGATAATTTGCAGTAGCAAATTTGTTTCTCCTTTCTTCATTTACCTCAAAAGGTGGTCTGAGGTGCCTAGACCACTGATGAATGGGGCAAAAGACACTGCAAAAACTTCACTTCTCTGGATCATGGGTGTGAGAGGATGAGTGGGATAGAGTGTCATGTAGCAAATGCTTTCTCCCATATTGCAGTTAGTATGGCACTAAGGCCAGCATAGGAGCCAACTAGAGTGGACTCTATATCCAAAACTTAACAGACCTCTGAAGCATGTAGATTAGTTAAAATCAGGATCTAACTTCATTTCTGGGTGTGATCTTGGAGTGGTATAGTAAATAATATATTACCTAGCCCAGGACAGTCATCTGAAGGAGGATCTACCCTGTTTTTCTTTTATGGACAAATACTTTTTTTTTTTTTTCTTTTCTTCGATGTCAGGTCTTTTGAGTAAAATGTGTAAGGAAGTACAGTTGTTTGATAAGTATGTATTTTTCACAGTTATCAGAAATCCTTTTGAAACCCAGTTAACTTTCTAAAATGAAAAAAAATACCACCTCGTCTAAAAAAGTCACAGTAACCAGCATAATTTCAGGAGAGAATGAAAAGTGTGATGCAAGTGTGAATCACTCCAGAGAATGCCAATCTGCAGTCAGAAATTTTACTGTCAGATCCTGGAGGTTTCAACAAGAGATACTGTGCAGACACTAAAATTAGAAAAAAAATATTGTGCACTTTGAAATGGCACTTCAGACCTGTAGGTTACTGATGGCTGTATTATACAATGTTTATTTGCAGTTTACCTCAGGGTAATAAAAGTGCTGACTCAAACTGTGAGCAGTGATTTATTCTTACTCAGACATCCCTAATGTTGACTAAATATTATTTTAGAGCATGAATTCCTTTATAAACTCACTAACTAAAATAATTTATAATGATTGAAATTCTAAGTTCAGGTAAATTATCATTGCTGTACATAAAGATAAGCTGCAATACCAATGGATACTTAGGTGAGTAATGCAAGAAATAAAATTACCAGGTCTTGAAAATCTTTCTCAGAGTCAGGGAGATTTTGAATGGCTTTGCTGTGGTGATTCACAGCTTGTGTTGCCCCAAAATATTAATTCTTTCTGAATTTAAAACCTGGAAAAAAAGTATTAATAAATAAAGGGGCCTGACAATTCTAGTGATTATTATACTTTTTTTTTCCTTTTCATGATTTTTCTAGGCATAATTTTGAGTATAATAAATATTACAGGATGTGCTTGATATTCATGGAAAATATAACATTTATAGTCACTAGGATTTTTGCATAGCATGTAAATGCTGCAGCATGACTTAACCCACCTTTACTAAAAGCACACTGGATTTTTGATCAAATTATCTGTTGATCAAAACCATTGTGCCCAGGGTATCTTTTTGTTGGTGTATGTTAGCTTAGTTTAGGTTCATTTAGTATTTAATATAAACGTAATAATGGACAGTCACTTGCTGGATATTATAGGATTAAGATAAATTTTTTCTACAGCTTAATATAGTATAAAATTTTGTATATATTTTTTATTTTAGAAAAGAATGCAGCTCTTGAAAGAAAATTTTAAGAAAATCTCCTGAAACTGGGTAACTGGATAAATATTTGGATTTGTACTAACCTTTAAATCATTTAAATCTTTTGTGAAACAGATAGGTAAAACACAATTCAGAGATATTAATATGAGATTTGTTTGAATTAATGGCTGAAGGACTGAAGTCATAGATTTTGTAATTTTCTTATAAAAGTAACCTAAATTTGGCTATGAGTTTTCATCAGCTGGTATGCAAACAGTTTTTAAAAACTGCTTCTCTGTGTGTACAATCTGAGAGGCTTGTTCTTATTTTTAAGGATCTAATTCTGAAGAGAGGATGCATCCAAAAAGAAATAGTTAAACTTCTGCATTGCAATTTGTCTTCATCAATCTATCTTGATCACTAACACTGATCTAGGTAATGGCCAATAGCTATTATGGACTTTGATCCTGCAGATTCTCACGTGCCAGACTCTGTTTATTTGCAAGTATTCCTAAGTGGAATGAAAAACTGTGTATTTACAGGATTATAGCCCCAGCAATTCCTGTTATTCCTATCACCAGTTGTTGAATTATGTGAAACGAAGCAGTAAGAATCAGTTTTCTTCCGAAGCAGTTAATGAGAGAAATCTTGGAGTGAGCTAATTCATGAACAAGACTATTGTCTCTCTTGCTTACTTCTAATTTGCATAGAATATTTAAATCATAGACATACTATTCAAATAAAGAACCATTTCTAAAGGACAGGAAATAAGAGCAAGACAGGAATTACTGTACTCAGAATTCTTCCGTGTGGTTTCCCTATTGCTATGGAAACCACGTAACGATTTATTTGTCTCATTTTGACGCCGAGAGGAAAGAAAACACTCAAGGTTGCGCAAATGGTTTCAGATAAATAAAGAAGTGAGGTAAGAAACTAATGATTATCAGAGAAATTCGAGTTTTTAGTTAAGAGAAATGAGAATGCAGTCTCTGCTAAGTTTTGTGATATGCGAAAACTACAAATACTATTGATCTGCGTGGAAGGTCTTTCTAGATATTTAAAAACTCTCAAGGAGGAAGAGGAAAAGGAAGGATGTTGATGTTATAGGAACTCTGAAAAGAAGTTGATTTAACTTTTTCAGTGAAATTGCACATGGCAATAGACTCTGTGGCGCTTTTGAGAATGGCAGGGGACCTTATTCAAGATTTGTAGGCTTACTCTTGAATATTTCAGTCTCAAATATCTACTCTGTTCCCAAAGCCTGCACTGCCACACTTGGCTACCTTTTAAGGAAATCAGATATTTTTGACTTGAGCAGGACGGTCCTTAGTTAAAGGAGAAGAACTTTTATTTGCTAAAGGTCTTTTTGCAAGTAGCATTAATTTCCTTTTTGAAATTTAAACTGTGTTTATCTTCTAACTCTGCAACACTAGTGACAAATATGGCTGGCAAATTGTACTAAGAAATTAAGTTTCAATCCCTTAATATAGTAATATATAATATTATCACACAATATTATTAATTAAAGGGGGAAGAGGGTCCTGGGTCGTGAGCTGGCAGGGCTCATCGAGAGGGCTTTAAACTAGATTCGAGGGGGGAGGGGGGCATCATCGGGGAGGCGGGTGATAGGGCGGGCGGTGGCC
>PTEX01000354.1:545472-565330 GCA_003342815.1 Eudromia elegans | reverse complement strand
TTTTTTTTTTTTTCACTTTTTTATTGATGAAGTTCTTTAGAATTTCTCCACCCATCAAACACTGCCATTTTTCCCCAAACACATTATGTTTTGTTTCTTGGAAAGCTAATCTCAACATGTTTATTAAAAGGTGAGATTAGATAGCACAGGTCATGTTCCACTTATCAGATTAATGTCAGTAGTTTCTGTCTGTCAGAATTGAGCTCTGCATATTTAATATTCTATTTTTATGATTGTTATTTCTTATAAAAATTTCCTGTGATTGAAATACTAGATTCTAATGGGCCCGTGCATTCTGATACTTCAAGACTGCATCTAACTCATGGGAAAGGTACATACCACAGTGCACCATAGATACTAGTTACAGAATCACAGAATGGTTGAGGTTGGAAGGGACCTCTGGAGACCATCTAGTCCAACTCCCCTGCACCAGCAGGGTCACCCAGAGCACATGGCACAGAGTGGCATCCAGGCGGGTTTGGAAGATCTCCAGAGAAGGAGACTCCACAACCTCTCTGGGCAGCCTGTGCCAGGGCTCTGTCACCCTTACCCATGTTACCCTTCCTCGCATGGAGATGGAACTTCCTGTTTAAGCTTATACCCATTAGCCCTTGTTCTGTGACTGTCCACCATGGAGAAGAGTTTGGCCCCAATCTTCTTTTCTCCAGGCTAAACAGGCCCAGATCACTTGGTCTTTCCTCATAAGATAGATGGTCCAATCCCTTAATCATCTTTGCCGTTCATGGTGGACCCTCTCTAGAAGCTCCATGTCCCTCTTGTACTGGGGACCCCAAGACTGCACATAGAACTCCAGGTGTTGCCTTGTTGAAGATCCGAGTCGATGAAACTTAGGAGCGAGCCAGGATTACTAGACTGAGACTCAATGTGAGTTACATCTAGCTCTGTTTATTGCCCGAAAAGCACAGGTTCTTATACGTTCAAGCACTAGCCTTGTGATCGTGGCGTACTGTGATTGGTTGTCAAGCACGTTACTAAGTGCCTAGCCGCATTTGCCTATCTGAGGCCTGTTCAAGGACACCCTCCTGTACATCCCCGTACATCCCCGTGTATGCTCCCGTGTACACCCCCGTGTACACTTCATTATCCACATGGCCTCACTAGAGCTGAGTAGGATCCCTTCCCTCGATATGCTGGCAACACTCCAGCCATTCAGATCAGAGAGCTGAGAGGGACAGGGACAGAGAGACAAAGCTGCCCAGGGCTCTGGCACATATGCCTAAAGGTCATTCCCAAACTTCTAAGGCATTGATCTAAAGTCATCTCCAAAGAACCTGGGCATGAATGAAGAGCTAGCTGTTAGATTGGGAACTGGGACGTTTGGAGATGAGATGAGATGATCCATAGAAGCTACAAAGTTCAGAATGCATAAATAATCTAATCCATAAAATAAAGACCAAAAATTAGCAAAAATTGAGCACTTCTGCAAGCCCTTTACTGCAATTAATCTTTTTTATTCTTTTCCTTTTTTTTTTTTTTTCTCTTGCCAAGTGTTGTGACATATATAATGACTCTTATGGGATCTGTGAAGCTTTGAAATGTGGAACATTGCATTTCATGGTTACAGACATTAAAAACATTAAAAGTGTTCAACTACTGAACAGAAATTCCTGCAGATGCTTGTTGGATATCTAAAGAAATCTACTGCTTAAAGACCATTCTTTTATTGAGAATTTCAGCAAATGAACCTGCTAGGCCCAGTGTTAATTTTTTAATTCTGTCTCCTTATTAAACAGGTCTCAAGAATGATTTTGTAATGGACAGAACTCTTGGTGTACTTTCCAAAGGCCAAAATCACCAACACATAGATATCTGCATTCAGGTGAGTACTCTGGAAGAGTTTAAATGCTATAAATTTAGGCCAATATATTTAAAAGCATCCTGGTGCATTAGCTGTTGCAGATAGGCTCATAAATGTAAAGATACACTGTCATTACATTTAAAAATGAAAGCTATTACTGATTCAGCATTTTCAGATTACTGTAAAAAACATGTTTGTCCTTTTTAATGGTTACAGAATTCATTTTTTTTCTCTTCTGACCTAACATTCAAGAACATGTCACCTATTACAGATAAAATCACAGTAAACTATTGAAACTATTTCTATATGGAGAACATAAGGCCTTTTAGCTGTTTTTAAGTCATTCTGTCTTAAGAACAGAGTATTTTATACATAGATATATACAATATATATGAAGATATATGGTATATTTGAAGACTATATAGTATATGTGAAGATAATAATAAATATGTAACTACCAAGCTGTATTTTGCCTTTAAAGTAGATGGTGGTCCATCAAAAAGTTTCCAGTATCTCATCTTTTTCTTTCTTTCACTCCTATTTTCTATTCCCTTTGTCCTGTCAGTGAACTAACTTGCAAAATTACACTTTGAGTTCACATATAGAAAGGTGACTTTGCAAAAGAGCAATGCAATTTGATGGAAGATCATAAATGAAATTGAAATGCTTTTTCTGATGATCTCCTGCTCCTTATATAAAAATTAATGTAACATGTTACTGTGGATTTATAGAATTGCAAACAGCAGCAGCAAACTGCTGCTGTTACCCTCAGTACATTTTGTTGAAAAGCAAAATACTATTTTGAGATTTTTGTAGTATGCTTCTGATTAGTATAAATTAATTTCTTTCTTATTTCTTTGCTTAAAAAAAATGTTGTTTTGACAAGGTCATTTCATTCTCTCATCTTCTACATCCATTAATGTCTCTTTCCTGACTTCAGAATACTGTAAAGATTGGAGATTCCCTCTGATCTTTGAAAACTTTCATGTAAGCAAGATGATAGATTTTTTTTTTCCTATAGTCCTATAGTTTTTACAATCTATGCAACTTTTTCTAGTTGTCTTGTCTTTATACTGTTTCAAGAAGTTTTACAAGAAGTATACAGAAATCTCTCCTAGCAAATAAATTGCAGGCCATATTCTTTTCAAAGGAGTGGCCAGCAAACTACATTATTATGAGACAGATGAACAAAGCTATTGCATAATATACCTTATTTATTTATTTATTTATTTATTTATTTATTTATTTATTTATTTATTTATTTATTTATTTGTACAGAGAAAAGTTGCTGCACATTTACTACAATACATCCATATGGGAAGTCAACACACAACAGCTCTGTTATTCTTTCCCGGTTTCTTTTTCAGTAGTCTCTTTATACAGAGAGAGTTTATTGATATCAGTAGTTTATCACCATTACAGTAGCATCTGCTAATTACTAGTTGTTTTCCTATATTACTGTTGTGATTTAAGATCAACCATTTAATTTTTCATGTAGCAAACTGAACCCAAGCATATATTTTATGCTAAACATTATTTTTTCCTTTCAGATGATTTCTGAGGATACCTCTGGAACTGTCAATTTACAGAAGCACTTTCCTTTCAAAAGTGGACCTGTGTACCAAACAATTTTTTAATCTTTTTGCTGGTGTAGTAAAATGAAAGTAAAATTTGATTTCATTTAGTCTAATAACACATAGCCTAATAATAAAAACACTTGTTTTTATTGCATAAAAGGTTTAAGATTTTTTTTCCTTGAAAATTCACTAAATTAATCTTAAAATGGATTTTTGAGTCCTTACAGAGAAATGAGCCATGGATTTAAAACATTCTCTCTCATTGGATTTTTTTCTTTCTCTGTTGCCTTCACTGGTGTCCAAGCAGACAGCTTCCAAATTTTTAATGGAAGGCAGAACAGAAGAATGAATATTTTAATAACACAATGAAAGTGCAAGTTTTCTAGCATAAAGTTAGCATGGATGTGTCTAGAGTTGTTTTATTATCACTCTCAATCGCAGTGTAAACATTGCTTTTACCTGGCTTTTGCCCAGGATGTGTAATGAAAGACGACTACATTTTCATTCTGCATTAGCACTTGCGGGACAATATTGCCCCTTATGTGCAACATAGGCCATGCATAAAATGACCTAATGCATTATAAATTTGCTAGATGTAATTTAAAGTGTAAGGAAGCGTTCAATAAAATTTTAATGAAAATCTGAACGTTAAGCAGACTCAGAATAGACCTTTACATTCAGCCTAGTTGTTTTCTTCAGTGTAGCAGTAAGAAGGACTTTTTCTTTAACTTTCATTCTTTATCTCCTTGCATAAATGAGGGATCCCCATACAGGATCTGTTATGAGACTATGCAAAACTAATTATTACCTTTCTGAAGCAAGATATGAATATCCCCCGAAGTCATTATTGTGTAAAACATATCATGTAACGTCTAACAAATAGCCTTGAGGGCCTTCATAATTACTGGTAGGGATATTAGAACTGACATATTTGAGACAAATGCTACAGAACAAAAAGAAAATATTGTAGGCTTGGTTAACAATTTCTCATTTATATTTACACATTTGACAAATCCGACAACTATTGTGTTGCAAGAAATATCTGTTTTTGTTACCTTTCAAATGAAGATGGATGGTTCAGACTAGTCTGTTTTCTTTTCTAACAGGAGGGTACCTGACATCCTGCAGAGACAGGCTTGTAAATCTTGAAGAAACATAAAGCTGTTCTTTAAAAGTCCTCCATTACATTTATTGAAGTACATTTATAACTAATGTTTCCAATAATGGTAAAATAAAAGAACTTAGCATTCTAAGTGAATGTGTGATGATTTTTCTGTTCCACATAATTTTCTGGAATTTCATTTTAAAAAAAAAAAAAAGAAAACTAGAAATCCAAAACATAGCAGATTGAATTATATGAACTCATAGCACTACTGGTAGAAACAGTTAAGTTAAAAATACATATAATTTTCCATATTTTATTTTGGATACTTGTTTTTGATTTGTAGGCAGGATGGCCTAGTAAATGACCTCCAGTTTTATTGCACTGAGTATTATTAATCTGATTTCAGTAACAATCAGATTTTCAGTTCTGTTTGGGGAGAGGTGCCTTGTACTAGTAGTCCTCTCTAAAGCCGCTATTTCTGTAATATTTCTTACTTGGTTGATAGCACATAGAATCAGTTTCTAACACATAACCAAAGTCAAAGCATGTAAAGGCAAATTCACAGTTTGAAGTCAGTTGCACTATGAGCATTTATATAACCACTGAGGACGTGACCTCTGTAGTGCCCTTACCCCCAGGTTTGGGTGACCTGCATTCAGCTGTCAGTGTCTGACCTCAGGTAGTCACACAGCTTCACATCTGTGAAGTGGAGGGACGTGAGGGAGCGTGAAGATGGCAAAACTAATAACCATATAAATTTGCAATGTAATAGTTTATTCCACAGGTGCTGGTCAATCATATATTCTGTGATTCCTCCCCGCTTTTTTATCTTTTATCAACATTTGACACTTAGGTCAAAAAGAACTAAAATTAACAGGCCACAGTAGCTGAATGGCTTATTAGATACATATTTCAGTTGTATGTTTCTTTGAGGCACAAAGTTGCTCCCTTCAGTTTCGAGTTGCTTCTTTTTTGGCTCACTACCTTCCAATTTCTTCTTTTCTGATCCAGATTGTCTTTTTTTTTTTTTTTTTTTTTTTTTTTTTTTTTTTTTTTTTTTTTTTCTCTCTTTTCTTTTATGTATTTTGACCCTTCCCTTTATTTGTACAGTAGTGCCAGTCTTGCCCACAAATGTATAACAAACAGGGCTAACAGGATTTTGAAGTTAGCTTAATTGATATTTTAGCTTCATTGCCATCAGTTGAATAGGAGGAAATGACAGATCTAAGACACTGACGAATTAGAATTTCCTGTGGATGAGAAATCCCAGCTGCAGATCAGTTTTAACCAGTATTCCTTGAGGGAAATGTACACAGGTGAAGAATCAAGTTTATCAGTCCTTCCCTCATGAAGGTATCTGAATGAGCTGGATCTAAGCAAAGAGAGAACCAATATTTGGTCTGTCTCTTACCTCTGAAATTTTTATATGCTTTTGAAGGATGTTGTGACCAGTTAAAGGTTATGGGCATGATTGTTTCCCTCAGTAGAGAAACATTAACCTAGTGCCTTGCATGATTTTTGTTTCATGGTAGTATAATACTTTGTGGTTTAAGTTGTCTTGCCTGTAATTATAATTGTGCTTATACCCTAAGGAGAAAATGCTTATTAATTATGTTTATGTTAACAGAAGAGTAGATTAATAAAATAAAAATGTCACAATACTGTGAAGCAACTTTATACATTATTTACCCTACTGTAAACAGGAAGCATGTTTCAGATGCTAAAACTGAGTCAGTTAAACCATAACAGCAAATTATAGAAATGGGAAAAAAAAAGAAAAAAAGAAGAAGAATATGAGTAATTGCAAATTCAGCTACATCCTGACCTGAGGTAGCCTCATGTACATTGCTTTTCAGATCTGGATAATCAGTGAAACCAAACAACACAAAATAATTTTGCTAAAGTAATGTCAGCTGTGTACGGAAACATTGGCAGTGGATGTCAGTCACAGAAACCTTGGCAAAAGCAATTTTGAAATGAAAGTATAATTTTCCTTATCAAAATGTGAAAAAATGAGCTAAACAAGTCTTGTCAAAATGTTGAAAATTATGCTATTTTCTGCCTTTTCCTAAATTGCTGTGAGCTCAGATTGTACATTAATAAAACCCAGAATCCCGTTCTCCAGGCATTTCACTGCTCCTTGAGCAAAACAGAAACTTTAGAGCATGTCAGAGGAGCAAACAGAACTCCTTAATATTGTACCAGCTCATCCTGCTCTAATAACTTTAGGCTCAAATCCTGCAGGGACTTTTACAGGTTTAGCTTTATGCACTGTGAATTATTCCTTTGACTTGACAGGAAGCAGAAATCCCATCACATAGAATAAAATATTTTTTCTTTTTTTTTTTTTTTTTATCTCCAGTTTGGACTTGCCAGTCTGTTAACTAACCACATGAAGTTAAGTTTGCTGCTGAGGAGTTCATGGGTGAATATATGTTTTCCTTACATTGAGCAGGAAAGATCTGGTGCAGGATTTAAAATTTCTCAATTATCAAACCAATTTAAATGTGTCAGATTTTTGCCATTGATGACCTTGTATCCAAGCATCATCTCTTTGGAAAATCTCAAAAATAATCAGGCCCATTACTTTGTCATAGAAGCACGATGGAATCCGTTTTGTATATTCAAAGGAGCAAAAGTTTTGACTGTAAGCTTGAGATAAGCCAGGCTCAAAAATTGCATTGCCCTATTGCCAAACTAATTCCAGGACCAAGATCTCCTGCCCAGCTAGAAGAACAGGCCTGTGTATATATGTGTGTATATATATATATATATATATATATATGTGTATATATGTGTATATATATATAAAATATATATAAAACAGTGGAAGAGGGGTCTGTCCTCCTCATAATATTGTACTGGGGAAACAAAGTGAACATGGAAGGAAAATATTTCTTTAAATCCAGTACAATAAATTTGTTTGTTCAAGGAATATAGATATTCCTGAAACTAATCCTTTGTATGCCTGCTGTGAAATATCAGCCTGCTTACACTTGACACGTATGAAAAATGGACATATGTTCTATGCTTGAAAAATGTCCTTGCTTTGTCAGAGTTAGTTCTTTGCAGAGGATGGGCACAAGTATACGATAAACATTCTGTTTTTTCCTTTGCAATGAGCCGTATAGTAAAACAAAGTCCAGATTCTGAGAATTCCAAGCTCTTCCAAAAACTTTCATCCATACCAAAGGACCTGAGAGAGTAGCATAACTGAGCAAATCCATGGGTTGGAAGAGCCTGGACTGTGTCAGAAGACGTGAGAAAATATACCTTACAAAACAGAAAAAAAAAAAAAAAAAAAAAAAAAAAACACCAGAAAAGTTTACATATATACTGTTGCAATCAGTGGGTCACAATATGTGTGACCTGTGGTATGCAAAGTTAAAGGAAATCTATAGGTTGGAAGAGCCTGGACTGTGTCAGAAGACGTGAGAAAATATACCTTACAAAAAAAAAAAAAAAAAAAAAAAAAAGGAGTCTTACATAGTAGGTTAGAAGTTAGGAAAATTCTATTTATGTTGACTTTTTTTTTCACTGACATAGGGAAATGTTTTCAGTTCCAGAGAGAGTTACAAAATGCTCCAGTAATGCATTCTGCAATGATTGCTTTCAACATGTAATTTAATGAGTGTTGATCAGTACAGCTTCCCGTTGCTGATAACTCAAGCAGCAACCTATTCTCATACCTGTTACTGAGATGTTAGGTGCTATCATCAGATTTTTTAAAAAAAAAAAAAAAAAAGCCAGATTTTAAGCACCTGTATCCTTTAGAAGACGGCATCTTCACAAACTGTTCTACACCCACTTTAGTGACTCAGCCTCTTTTTGTGACTCCTGTTTTCTTTTTTTTTTTTCCCTCCCTTAGACAGCTTTTGCTTATCAGTGTGACAGATACAGGAGGCTAAGTGGGATATACCTTTTTGCATGAGCTTTGTTGTTACAAGTCGCAGGCAAGCAAAACACTGCATCTCTCAGCCTACTGCATCCTCATCCGCTCGAGTCAATGGAGAACAAACCAGCAGAAAGGAAGGCTGCCATCCTGATACCTCTCCCTCACAACATACTGCCTGCCACAGCTCAACCAGAAGTGTCAGTATCGCTGGCTCAGGTCACTCGGCTTTGTCCATAACACCAAAACTTGGGTTGAAACAGAAGTCTGCTACTAGGTCAGGATAGCTCCCCAGTGAAGGCTTTCAGTGTCACAGGGTAAGCCTAAAGATGTTGTATTTCTAGGTTGTTTCACTTTTTAGCAAAAGTCAGCAAGTTTGTGTGTGTGTGCAGCACATCACAGCTCATTGCAGGTTCCCATCACTTGGCTGCCACTCCGTTCTTGCCCCCAGCCAGCGGGCACTGCTGGGACTAATACAAGACACAACAGAACCCCAGGGGGAAGTGCAAAGATCTGCACCTCTCAGGTCTGTAAGTAGGGCTCAGTGCTTGATGTTGTGTGGCAGCTCCAGCTGTCCCCTAATTTGAAAACCTCTTTTTATTTTTTGTACTACCAGCTGTTTGCTCTGCAAAGCTCACTCAAGTACTTATTTAGATTTTTAAATTAATTTTGCATTTTTGCTTGTTTTTCTCTTGACACAGAAAAACTATTTAAACTGAAAGTTTGACAATTTGAGTCTCTAATAGAAAATTTATTTTCTCTTCACTTTTGGTTCTGCTCCTCAGAATAAATTGTCCATTTTCCCCTATGTTTGCATATATCTTCTTGAAAGCTCTTTCATTATTGTGTTGAATGCTTCCCTTGGTTATTCTTATTTTATGCCTGAGGTACTTTGTCCACATTCTTAGCATAAAAATATTTTTATGTTTCATTTTCAAGTGTTTTTTTTTTTTTTTTTTGGTTGGTTGTTGCTTAAAAAACTGCCTTACTTCTTTCAATGCGCAATTCAAAAGACATGTTTCAGTTAACATCTCTGGTGTAGCACAGAGGGGAGGGAGCACCTTGCTAGCACAGTCTGGCTAGCACATTGATTTAACTGCCTTAGGAAACAGCATAATGGAGAAGAGGTGCTTTTTGCAAAGTGATATTCATGCTGAGACTTTAACCTGTCTAAATTTGCTGATTCTAGTTCAGCGGAGGTAAAGAGGGTTGGCTAAGGGAGAACACATTGTCGCGATGCTTGCTTTGTAAGGGCTTAGCTATAGATACATTTCATTGTGCGGGGGAACAGGGAGGTCGTAGGTACCAGTGTAGATTGAAGCAACCCTTAAACTGTCACACGCAGGGAATGGTCATCTGCAGAGCATTACTAGGATTAAGACAGCGCTGCTGTGAAAATTTAACTACAGCTTCTGAACAAACCTGACGTGTGTGGTAAAGCATTCTGCCATGGTTAAGGAGCAGCCATGAAGAGTTTACAGACATTAACACAATGGTGTGATGAACTGTAGTGCTGATTTGCTTGGTCTCTGTTTGTATGTTGTGTACAATGCAGTTCTGAAACAAACTGGTGTTTCTGTTTCGATAGAGCTGCTTGTCCTCCCGAAGAAAGGCATTTATGCTGGAGGGTGTGAAATGAAGAGGAGTTGTGGGGAAAAGTAGAGAGTTTGTTTGGAAAGAGGCTGAGACTGTCAAGTTACAGAGAGAAAGTAAAAACACTAGTGGGATCTGTGCAAGATGTTTTCTGTAATTTAAACATTGACTGAACTGAGTTTAAGCCTATGGGCAAGGACCTGCTTTGTATTGTTGTAATAGGAAAGCTATGTACAAAGTCTTTCTGTTTCTGTTCAGATCTAGTTATTTTGAACTTTCTCTTTTTGAAAGCTGATTCTTTTAGTTTTTATTTATGCAACAAGATATTTTTAAAAATTTTACAATATTTTACATTTTTTTTCTCCTAGCTATTCTCTGTGCAGTTTATTCATTTGAGGCTCTGTTACTCTCAATGATTCCTCGAGGCACTGGCCTTGAGGAATATAGGGACAATGAGGCCTCGAGACATATAGGGAATATGTTGATTTGAGCAGTCTCTGCAATCATACTACTGTGGTGTTGTAATAACAAGAACAAGATGAAACAGAAGAATCTCACTTTGCTGAAGTTAAATCAGCAAATAAGCTAAGAATGGAGTCATCCATTTCCTTACATGAAATTTCATATAAAGTTCTATGTCTCTTTTCAGGGACGTAATCTGCCATGACTACTAAAATGCATTTTTCTGTGGGATAATAAATATGTAAACTAAATTTTTAGCCTTCCTGTAAAAACAATAATACAAAACCAAAAATGAAGGAATTACATGGAGAACAAGCTAAAAACAGGCACTGTTTTTGTTTTCTACAGCTAACAAATTTCTTTGAACTACAGTTAATATTATCAAGTCAAATGTAAAAAAAAAAAAAAAAGTAGTTGATAATTTAGAATTTAAGATGAAAATTTAAAACAAGATATATCCTGCTTTCTAAATAATGTGTACTCTGCATCCAGAGCTTTGCAGGAAAAGTGGAGCTTTCACTTCAGGAACACTTTAGAAAAACAGTGCTTACTGAGACAGTTTGGTGGCAGATGAGGAACATGTTGTTTCCTTTGGAATCCATCACTTTCTATATAAGAACTAATAAAATCTTTGATGTAAAAATAACAGCTTGAACAATATAGGACAATGATTATTAGCTGTTTTTATAGCAGTCCTGTACATAACTAGGAGAGTCTAGCAAATCTTTTCTAAAGGTCTATGCTACAATAAGGTACTATGCTAAAAACTGCAGGGATACTGAAGGGACTCGTTTTTAGCATTTCAGTTACCCCACAGGAAGTAAGTGCTAAAGCAGTCTTGTCTAGAACAAACAGAGCTTAAGAAGAATCTTGACCACTTGTTAATCTCAAATTGAAAGTTATAGGATTTAGGTCTGTGTGGTTTCTTTTCCTGTGTCTTAGTTGAATGTAACATATTGCCTTAGCATTAATATAAAAAAAAAAAATTAGGGGAAAATTTTTCTAGTTTCAAAGTTTGCTTCAACATTAAAAATAGTATCTTCTATAGTAAAGTGGAATGAGTGTCAAAGTGGAAATTTTCTGCAGAAGGAATGATCTCTGGCTAGGTATGCTAAAATCTCTCCTTTCTCCATCTCTCTCTCTCACAGTTAAATGCTGTTATAGTAGCATTGAAAAACAGCTTTTATGTGTTGTCTCTGCCTGCAATTTTTTGGATGTCTTTTATTTAGGGTCTATACTTGAAATTAGTCACATGGTAAATCAATGGATTCCTTTGTGTAATTCATTCTTTGTGAGATGTTTCTGACAATAAATTTATTTTTAAGGGATATTTGTAGGTATTTTCAGTATTTTGGGTAGAGAGACTGCTTTGTAGTCTTACTACTTTGGTGAAGATGGAAAACATAAATGTCAACAGCTTAGCTACCTCATGTGTACAAAGTTCCTGCAGATGGAGAAAGTCTTTGATTATTTCTATACTACAGTGGCACACAAATACTTATTTATTACTTTACTATGTTTTTAAAGACTACCAATATATTGTTTTCACTTAGTTTCCCTTCTGTTATTCTATGATTATTATTCTATGATTATATAAACACAATAAACAGAAATAAAATATGATCAGGAAGGTAGATTAACAAATATAACTAGTTAGCAGTCCATATTACTTTCTTGATCTATATTTTAGATCAAATGTATGCATTCATAATAGTATTTTTAACACTATTCCTCTTATAAGGTCAGAGATGCCTCAGACAAATTGCAAATCCAATTCTTTTTTTCCCTTGATGCGTCTAACCATCAGATTGCCCATGATTTTAGCAGATGTTTTAAGACAACTTAATGAACCATTTTTTTTTCTTTTCCTGCTTTTCATTCCCTGAGGAGTAAGTGCATTCATAAGCAAAATGTTTGCTATACTTTATAAATCAATTTTGCATGTTTTACCCAGTGTTTCCAGCACAGATACAGCAGAACTTGTAGTCTCACTACATTATTTATGAGAATATTTAAATAATTTAAAAAAATGTAAGCTTTGGAATGGTATGACCAGTTAGAGGACCCACTTTCTGTGATCTTAATTGCAAGACAAGTCTTTGTCAAAGCAGCTTGATGTTGTATCCTATTTTCTGTTCTCCCGAGCAAAATAAAATTGTATCTTTGAACTCCAGCAGTAATTCTAAGTGTTGTTGGAAGTAGCTCATGTCCATGAGGTAGAGTGAGTCTGTCATTTATCAACTGACCCTTCTCAGATGATATAAAAATATTTGTAGCTATCTGACTTTATCTATTAGCTCTACATATTGGCATTAGCTAAGTAATGCAGTTTTATTGTGACTGGAGGCAAAAGGACAGCCTTCACAAACAAATGTGGTCATAACTGAAAATTAACTCACTGTTCAACAAAAAAGATGATGGGAGAAAAAATGTTATAAACTCATATTCATGTATTTTGGAAACAGTATGCCAACTTTTAGTTGAAACAAATATACACAAAAACCTTTTTTCTAAATGCTGTTGACTGCAATGATTTTGTTTAGGCATTTTCTGAAGACTCCAATACTCACCTATATCAAAAATAATTTACTTAAATCTGTTTAAAATCTGGCTTAAGGCAATTTCCAGCAAAACACTTTTATTTCATAGTTATTTATTGTATAATGAGGTTAGTTTGTACACATTCCTGATTGGGGTAAAAAAGTCTATTCAGCACAAATGACTGAGAAACAACATTTTAAAGCAATTCTCTTGTTTCTGCCACAAGTACAAGTAGCGCTGATGGCCTAAACCCCAATCTGCTTGATTTGAAGGAGGAGAAGGGGTCTAGAACATTAAGAAAGTAGTTAAACTGAAGAAAATCCAAAGCGGAGTTGAATTTACCTATTAGCAGACTGGAATAGTCCTGGATCATGTATAATTTAGAGAGTGTATGAGCCAGGTACAGTTGGGATGAGGTTGTGTCATTGCTGCAGGGTCCCATAGCAGGCCATATGCTGTGTGCATGCTGTACCATTAAGGAGAGAAGGTAAAGAGAAACCCCCAGTGCTCACTGTCTGGTGAGTCCGCTTTTGGTGGAGCCTGCTTTTTGGGGTGCAGATGCTGGTGTTCTCTGACATACCTTATAGAAGAAGAAACTCTCTCCCTTGCTTCGTTTTTTTTTTTTTTTTTCTTTTAAATTTTCTGGGAAATTCGTGAAACAATTGTGAGTTTTTTGCTGAAGATTTTAAAATGTGTTGCTAGCTCTGGTTATCTACTAGAGAATTTGAAAACTTTTAAACATAGATTTACTTTTAAATTCACTCTGAATAGTCTAGGAATCAGTGACAATTTATGAGTACTCTAAACTACAGCTTCTATTACTTCTGTTGTAGTAACAGTACCATTAGAAGAATTCATTCCTGTTACTAGAGTAACCAAGTGTGCAGTCATTTAAGTATTGTATCTTTTCATCAATGGCAGTGTCTGCAGTGTAATTCAAAATGGCAGATTATCCTAACTTGGCCTTCTAGCTGAGGGATTTTTCTCACAATATATTACTGATATAGGTTTGTAGCTAAAATTCTGAACATGTTCCAGAGAAAATTACCTAATCTGTAAAATATCATGCATCTTTGCCAATTCAAGAGGCCTGTTGTGTTATTGCCATTTAATATTTATTTTCCAAATTTTAAATTAGTCCCATATTTCTGCTCTGGTTGATTGGCCAAATCTGTTTTCCTTTCTGGGGTCTGATTTCTGTAAATTTTGTAAATATTTTGCTTTCTTTGTAATTTCAATGCATATTATTCATTGTTTTTTCTTTACTCCTGTCAGTACTTATTGTATATTTGAGAATAGCATTTTAAAAATGCTATCTAATTCATATGTATTTCATTTTTAATGAAGCAGTTGTATCCATTCTTTTTTTCTGATAGATGACCAACCTACCACAATACTCTGGATTGTTTTGGTTATCCTGAGTATGTCCTTGCTTGAGATTGTGGTAAAGATGTGACATGAGACATGATGATATTAAGGAAAACAAATGTAAAGTGCTAAAGACAGGAGATGGATTAAAACAGCCTTTAAATAGTCACTGCTTATTTATTAATTAAAAGGAGAATTTAGAAACAGTATATATAACTGACACTATGTATTCTCCAGACTGAACTGAGTACAGAACAGACAGATGGCTATTCAGCAAAGGATCATCTCTAGCACAGATAGGTCTTAAAATCTTTCTCAGATAGTTTAAATAGTTGGAATCACAGCTAATGTAAATGCCTTTTAAGAGTGTGTCTAAGTAACTCAGCAAATAAATTTCCCTGGAACTGCATCACCAGAATATACGTTTGTGAATACGGCTAGTGTCTTATTTTTACTTGAAAAATTATTGTCAGCCTATACCATTTTTCAGAGAATATGACAGAGGATTAAAGATATAAGTAAAGTGAATGATCTGCACAATACAGGTTTGATCAACGCAATGGAAAGCTATACTTTAAATCTTTTTTTTTAAAAAACGTACTCAAATCGGTATTAATCATGTTGAGTATGACAGAACCTTTAGATGGTCAAGAGCAAAGTTATATTGTGCTAGACAGTTCACAAACTCAAATTAAGAAAGCTTGTTCAAAAAGCTTCCATTCTACATCTTTTTTTTTTTTTTTTTTTTTTTTTTTCTGGAACTTCTTCACAAACAACTATAAACACAGGCTGAAGATATAAACATGTTGTTACATGCTACCGTGAATTATTTTATGACACCCATAAGTGTAACAGACATTGCTTTGCTCTACAGAAAACGCAGAATGCAACCTAGAAAGTGTAGTTACTACACCAGCAGTGGTTGTAGCAATAAAATGGTAAGACATGCGTGACAGATGAAAACATGTATTTTACTGAAAACCTAAAAAACTTACTTTAGATGTCTTTATGGATAGTAATGAAGGTTTTGCTTTGTTTTGTTTTGTTTTGTTTTGTTTTGTTTTGTTTTGTTTGAGTTAGGAACTTTCTACAAAGAGAATGCTTAGATGCTTAGACTTACTTGCTTATTTTAAGCAAATGATGCAACTAGCAGAAAAAAATAGTGAGATTTCTGAGAAAAAGGCATGATAGGCGTAAGAGTTTCAAAGCAGTATTGGCAGAGTCAAATGGATTTGTTTGTGGAGGAACACATATGAATTTTGTGCAGGTGCAGCCAAAACAATTTAAAACATGCTCATTTTTATATTTGGTTGTCCAAGAAAGAAGAAACAGGAACTGAAGAAAAGGGCAACATTTTGATAACAATCCTCAGTCAACTGGCAGAAATTGAGATCAGTACAGAAATGACCCAGGAGGCAGATGTAGTATATGAACTAAGAAGAATAATGATTCAGATAATTAGGAGAATTATATTTGTTCTTTTTTTCTCTAAAGCAGCAGATGCCAGCTGTTGGAAACTGAATATTAAACCTGGTGTCCCTGTGGTATGATCCAGTACAAAGAAACCTCAGTTGTAATATCATGAAACAATGTTCTTAAGAATATAAACATTCTTATGTTTCTTCTTCAATACTTCATAGGCTTTTAACAGAGCCAGAGGCAGCCCACAGAGTCCCAGTCGGGCCAGGCTTTGTTTAGTTTTCAGAAAAGCTAGACCTGAATGTGTTGCAGCTCTTTTTCATCCTGAAAGGAATTTTCCTTCCACCAGGAATTCTGTCACTTACGTTTCTTCTTATGAACCAAAATATTTTCAAAGTTCTAGAATTTCCTCCAGTATGGGAATTCAGGGCTTTAATCACTATTCATTTACTTCAAAATGAACAGAGCTTAACTGGCCAAGGAAGATAATTTTAAAATCCAGTCAGTAATAAACGCCTGCTATTTTCACTTTGATAAGAGACAGAATACTTCTTCACTTTTAGTGAAAGATTACCATACTGAGCTAAAAGGAAATATTAACCTAATTAGATATTCAGGGATATCTGAGACACAAGCAAATATTGTATGTTCCAAAAACAGAATTGGAAGTATTTTCATGGGTCTTTCATAAGTAACTGTCCTTTTGAATTAGTGTCATTTTGAAGCTGATGGCTTAATCAAACAGAAACCTTTAATTTCATATAAACTTATATATGTACATATAGACACACATGCAGATGTGTACAGATGTGTAAGTAACACATACACACATTCATGTGATGTTTTTCTTCCTAAGGGTACTTATCTGTCTCTGTTCAGAAAGAGACATGCATGCATGTAGATATTATTCATGTATATTTATAATTTATTTGCCATGCCCTGATTAGCAACAGGAGTCAGCCTCAGTTTTGAAGTGCTACAGCTAAACACTTGTGTGAGCTCTACCCCAAGATCTGTGAGAACTAGACCAAAGTGTACCTAGCCCAGTATACCTTTATTTACTTAAGTATTCTACTTTATTTACCAATTCCTTTATCGCCACTCGGCACCCACACAACAAGCACCAAAACACCCATCTTGCTCCCACCTCCCCCATACGCTCAGGGTGACGACTGTCACCCCGAACCCATGGGGCTGAAATCCCTTCTGGGACATTGGATGGGGCTCAGATGTTCCCCTGCGTGTCCTTGTGCCTCCATGCTCCTCTACGTTTGTGCAGATGAGCTTTCTGTCGCATAGTTGAACAGCTGTATCTCCTTTTCTGCTGTTGCATTAAATCTTTTACTTGAAAACTGTTCAGACAACTGGAATGGTTAGGGGGAGACATAAAAGTGGTTTTATTCCTGGTTCTAAATCTTACATTACCAAGTCAGGTGAAGGGAACAAAGAAATAGGCTAGAAAGAAAGATACTTAATATGCTAGTGTATTGAAAGGAAAATAGTATGTTTGGATAAAAAAACAGTAAATGTTATAGCAAATTGTGGCAATGTTGATGTTAAAAGAAAAAGCTTCAGGAATAACATTTGTAGGCATACTAACCAAGGTTCAAACTCAGATACAGTTGAACAGCGCTAGTGGATTTACTGGAATTCACTACCTGAGGAAACTTTCATTAGTGGGTTTAGGAATGTCACAGCCTGGTGGTTAAGTCAGTGCTGAACAAGTCGCTAAGAAAGTATAATATTCATTGCTAAACTTAGTCCTCCAAGACTGTTATGACATTCCACTGCTGTGTTTCGAAAAATACAGCAGATCTCTGATAAAAATGTTACACAAGGTTCATGATAAGCTTTCAAACTTTGAAAAGATTCCCAAAAGCTGCTTTGGAGAAAGTTTTCCCAGCTTTGGTTTGTTGCTTAGTTTGTTATTGGGGCTGTTACTGTGCCATTTGTTCTACCATCATTTTTGCGCCTGTAAGGGAGGTTCCAGGTTGTGCTCATGGCGGGGCTTCTTGAATGCTCAGTAACATGAGTGACTATAACATGGTTAGTGAGTGACTACAACATAGTGAGTGAGCTATTTACTCTTAAGAGGAATTAAACTGAGGATTTGGCAGTCCTGCTTAAAAGCAAGAGCTTTCATATCATATGCTGATTTGCTCTCCATTCAGTTTCCACTTGATGCTTGGAAGAGCGCACTGGCTTCAGAGGCTGGATTAAGAGCGTACAACCAGACTGCTTGGTTGCCAAAAAGGTAAAAACACTACAGTGAATTGACTGCCTTCAGATGTGCAAATATTTAGTAAGTGTTAATCACTTTTTAATAGTGAAAAAGGAAAGGGCTGTGGAATTGTCCATGACTGTGGCTTTCCAAGTCATGGCACTGTCAGGTCTTCAAGCATTATGAACTGTTCCAGCTGTTTTCAACTGGCCCATCACTGGGACACAGCAACAATCCTGTTTTGGCAGTTTCTTGCTGTGGTGTTGCAAAGAACTTAGTCCTTGCGATTCTTTCATCCGTTGTGAGACAAATGATGTTGAGAGCTTGAAACCACATGGGAGCACCAGCTTCTCTCAGAACGTTTTTCTGTGTGATCTGAAAAGCTGCTTCCCATTTGTTTTTTAATCTGCTATGACTTCTCCATTTCACACTACTTAGAGTTTGAGAGAGAATGGCCATTTTTCATTTAGATACACCTATTTTTCCTCTTGCATTTTGGCAATTTACTTTCACTTGTCAGAGTAGGGCATGGACTGCTGCATATGAACATTTTTTTTTTTTCCTAGAAATAGAGGTAATGAAATAGTTGTGCTGTGTATTCTAGGTACTCCGAAAAGTCAGATTTTGCCACTGAACTGTGTTGTTGGATTCTGACTCATTTCAGATATTTTGTGTACTCTTTCATATGTTTGAAATAATTATATATATATTTGCATACATACAGGTATGTATATAGGAATATATATATATACACACACACACACATCTAACACAGAAGAGAATCAGACACTTTTAGTATGAAAGCTGAATGAATTTTTCAAGGTGACTGGGTTATTTGCTTCTCACCTGATAGAAGGATAAAATGAGTTCTGTCATGCTGTCAATATTCAAGACTGATAGTTTAGTTAAAATTTTCGTATTGTTATGAAACTCATAACAATACTCATTTGTTAACCTGAGAGATGTATAAAGTAAAAGTAGTTTCAAATCATGATCATAAAGATTAATTTTTATTTTTAAATTAAAATCCTTGCCTTTTGTTTGAAGTAATTAGTGATTAAGAATTAGAGAAGTAAAATCAGAGGCAAAAATAATAAAAAAAAGTTTATGTTCTTGTGAATGAAAGGAAGAAGAAAACTAGCCGCCTTTTTTTTTCCAAATTTGTATTTTCACTTGATTTGCAGTTCTGATGTGGTTATAAAGTCTAATATGGCACTTTTATATAAATCTTTACCACAAAAGGTGGCCTTTTGTGGAATAATAGATAAACAATATTATTATAGGTCAGGTTTGAGGGTGTTTTATTAGAATAAAAACTGAGATAGGAATAAATTAATGCCACTTGTGGGAGTGTGCAGTCCGGAGGCCTGGCTGGCAGCGGATACACCTCCCACAGGGATGATCCCCTGAGTCTCCGCCCAACCCCTGGGCTATATAGCTAATTGTAGCGACGCAATAAAGTTGGACCTGAGCCATCAGCCTTGTCCCCGGAGTCTTCCTCCGACATCACCCTCACCGGGGTGCAGGCCGCCCCACAGCCACTTTTCCAACAGGAGCCCTTCTCTGATTCATGAGTGCTCCCGTGCAGGGCAGTCATCTGAGACCATGTTACATGGTGCAGGAGCACGTGTGATGTGTTTTCACAGCACTAATTAGAAGGTAATTTCCCCCTGTCACAGAACAAGTTATGGAAGGCAGTGAGTGACACAATGCACTTCACTCAGGTGAAAGAAACAGCAATAGGTTTTATTGATATGGGCAATGCATATATCCAATGCACTTTCCAGGCACATGAAGGAGAAGAAGGTGCTTCCAGGCACATGAAGGAGAAGAAGGTGCTCAGGAGTAGCCAGCATGGGTT
>PTEX01000354.1:461282-545277 GCA_003342815.1 Eudromia elegans | reverse complement strand
CTTTTGACACCGTCCCTCACGGCATCCTCCTGGGCAAGCTCCAGAAGAGTGGGTTAGACAGTGAGGTGGATTAGGAACTGGCTAAATGACAGGGCCCACAGAGTAGTTATCAGCGGTGCCGAGTCCAGCTGGAGGCCTGTGGATAGTGGTGTCCCCCAGGGGTCAGTCCTTGGTCCGGTCCTGTTCAATTTATTCATTAACGACCTAGATAAAGGGATGGAGTGCTCCCTCAGCAAGTTTGCTGATCATACCAAGCTGGGAGGAATAGCACCCCTGAGGGCTGCGCTGCCATCCAGAGGGACCTGGACAGACTGGACAGCTGGGCGGCGAGTAACCTCATGAAGTTCAACAAGGGCAAGTGTAGGGTCCTGCACCTGGGGAGGAATAACCCTAGACACGCCTACAGGCTAGGGACCAACCTCCTGGAGAGCAGCCCCACAGAGAGGGACCTGGGCGTCATGGTGGACAACAAGTGGACCATGAGGCAGCAGTGTGCCCTCATGGCCAAGAAGGCCAATGAGATCCTGGAGTGCATTAAGCAGAGCGTCTCCAGCAGGTCGAGGGAGGTGATTCTGCCCCTCTACTCAGCCCTGGTGAGGCCACACCTCGAGTACTGTGTGCAGTTCTGGGCTCCCCAGTGCAGGAGGGATGTGGAGCTGCTAGAGAGAGTCTAGCGCAGGGCCACAAAGATGATTAGGGGTCTGGAACATCTGCCCTATGAGCAAAGGCTGAGAGAGCTGGGCCTCTTCAGCCTGCAGAAGAGAAGACTGAGAGGGGACCTGATTAATGTATATAAATATCTCAAGAAAGGGAGTGAGGAAGAGGGGGCTGGCCTCTTCTCAGTGGTGGCCAGTGATAGAAGTAGGGGAAACGGCCACAAATTGAGGCACCAAAAGTTCCACAGGAACTTGAGGAAGAATTTCTTAACAGTGATGGTGACAGAGCACTGGCACAGGCTGCCCAGAGAGGTGGTGGAGTCTCCTTCTCTGGAGATCTTCAAAACCCGCCTGGACATCACCCTGTGCCACATGCTCTAGGGGACCCTGCGTGTGCAGGGGGGTTGGACTAGATGACCTCTACAGGTCCCTTCCAACCCTAGGCATTCTATGAATCTATGATTCTATGGTTTCATGAGATTCTGTGGCAAGATCACTTATTATTTACGGCATGGAGGTTCAAGATAATACACAAAATTATCAAGGATGCCCTCCCATTGAGTCACAAGGTTCAGATTGAACCCTCTTGCTTTCCAGACTCCTTCTGAGAAGAGTCGAGGTGTGGCTGGATCCAATGCTAGTTCCCAGACCTGGTCAATGGTTTATGGCTAAGGGATTTTGTGCGCAGGTACAAAGTAAAGTTTACAAGTTCGGAAAGGAGAGCATTCTATAGTTCACTTACCACAAATCTGTTGTGAGAAGGATCTCCCAACTCTGAGAAGTATCTTTAAGAGGCGTCCTGCTCAAGGGGAGATCCTGGCATGCAGCCCACTGCTATGCAAAGAGAGCTCAATGGGCTCTTAGGCTGATCCTGTATTTATGGGATAAGATGATTGACCTGTAGTCATTCTTTCAATTCAGAAATGACTGTTGGCTGGTATGCACCTTTAGCTTTATCTCCACATCAGCAAGCAGCCATCAGGACTGTTATTCATGGTTAATGTCAATATCCACACCCCCCCCCCCACAATGAGTTGAGGAAGAAATCAGGGAGGCAACTGCCAGGGTTAGATATTTTGGTAGTTAACACCTGAATAGGGTGTGAAAAGTCAGGCTGAGCTGGGGAAGGAGCCCATCTGTCACACCCCTCATCAATAAAGGTAGGCTTGTAGGTAAAAGAATCCTGTGGTTTTGGTGCCCCGGGGTGTCCCTGAGATTGTGGTCTGTGCAAAATGGTGAAGTTTAGACAGTCCTGCCCTTCCTGTTCTCATTGGAGCCTTGGATGACTGAATAATGAGAGAACAGAGGACCTTACAGATTTTCTCCAAAATTCTATGCATTTATCATTTTGTGCAGGGTGTCAAACTGCATAGATCAATAATTGTATCTAATGGTGTGTGTGTTTTAAACTATCAGCTGCCAAAGTGGAAATGAAGGCAATTTCAGGTGAGAGTGGGGTTTGGAAAAGCAGTAACTTTCTAGCTAGAATGATTGAAGAAGAATGATTGAAGAAATAAGCATATTCTTTTCAGCTTTGTCTTAAAGTGGCTTTTGTGATCAAAGACTTTAACATCAGATGTCAGCAATTTAAAAATGAATATGTAAAGATAAAGAGCTTAAGATTATTCTTTTTTTAACTCTAGTTCATATAAAAGTCTAAATTTTGATAAAAGAATTTATGTCGTAACAATTCTGTTATGTTTTTAGTTAATCTATTAAATTTAACGCTCTCATCTCTTCCCCATGAATTACTTCTGTGTCAGACAAAGGCTCAATGTTTCTTAAAAAAAAAAAAAAAAAAGAGCTTGGCAGTGCAGTAGGTGCACTAATTAATTTAGTCAAAACTGTAAGCCATTACTGCAAGTCTGAAATGGGCAATTTAATGGACTGAGTTTTATGCAGTTTCTAATGAAAGTTGACCCTTCTGGTTAATCAGAATTCAGAGTAATACAGCACTGTCTAAGTGTTGCATAAAATTCTTTACCTGAAATTGGCAAATAGACTGTGATTAAAAGAGGAGGTGCAGGAAAACAGTAAAAGTGTCCTCATAATAATAAGAAATCTTCATAAAACTCCATTGTACATACTTATTCAGTTTAGCTATGTGATAATATTCAATATGTTTTAGGTAAGAAGGTGCTTCTAAAAGTATAAGGAAATTCACAATTTCAAAGAAATAACACAACTGTTGCAAGTCATTAGTTGTTAGCTTATTAGATCAAACATAATTCTTCAACTTATAATACAGCTAAAGAGCTCTTAGTGAAGCAATATGTCCTAACAGTTCTTCACATCCAAATGGTAATTTCATGCCAGAGGTGTAACTGGTGAGATATGAACATGAAGGTTTCAGTAATTATTTTTATTTTAACCATTTAAAAAAAAAACTATTGTGATTTTCATTGTGAAATGTGCTGCATGTTAAGAGAAAGCATGATAGCCTTGCATTTGTAGAGAAGTGGCCAAAAAATATTACTAGAATCACAGAATCATAGAATAGTTAGGGTTGGTAGAGATCACCTAGTCCAATCCCCCTGCTCCAGCAGGGACACCTAGAGCACATGGCACAGGGTGGCATCCAGACAGATTTTGAAGATCTCCAAAGAAGGAGACTTCACAACCCCTCTGGGCAGCCTGTTCCAAGGCTCTGTCACCTTCACATTCGAGAAGTTCTTCCTCATGTGGACATGGAACGTTCTGTGTTTCAACTTAACGCCCGTTACCCTTTGTCATATCACTGGCCACCACTGAGAAGAGATTGGCCCCTCCTCCCTGCATTCACCTCTCAGATATTTGTACATACTGATATGATCTCTGATTCTTCGGCAGCCTAAACAGGCCCAACTTGCTTAGTCTTTCCTCATACCATAGGTGCTACAGTCTCTTAAAAATCTTTGTTGCTCTACGCTGGACCCTCTCTAGGAGCTCCACGTCCCTCCTGTAGTGAGGATCTCAGAACTGCACACACTACTCCAGATGTGGTCTCACCAGAGCTCAGTAGAGGGGCAGGATCCCCTCTCTTGCCCTGCTCACCACACTCCTCCTAATGCAGGCCAGGATACAATCGGCCTTCTTGGCTACAACGGCATGTGGCTGCCTCATGGTTAACTTGTTATCAACCAGGACTGCCAAATCCTCCTCCGTGGAGCTGCTTTCCAGCAGGTCAGTTTCTAAGCTGTACTGGTGCCTGGTGTTTTTCTTCCCAAGTGCAGGACCCTGCACTTACCCTTGTTGAATCTCATGGGGTTCCTCTCTGCCCAACTCTCCATCCTGCCTAGGTCCCTCTGAATGGCAGCATAGCCCTCTGAAGTGTCAGCCACTCCACCCAGTTTGGTGCCATAGAATCATGGAATGCCTTAAGGTTGGAGAGGTCGTTTAGTCCAACCCTCCCATACACACAGTGTCACCTAGAGCATGTGGCAGAGGATAGTGTTCAAATGGGTTTTGAAGATCTCCAGATAAGCAGACTCCACAATCTCTCTCAGCAACCTGTTCCAGTGCTATGTCACCCTAAAAGTTAAGATTTTTTTTGTTAAGTTCCTGTGGATGCTTCAGTTTGTGGCCATTTCCTCTAGTCCTATCACTGGCCACCACTGAAAAGAGGCCACCATCATCCTCCTCGCTCCCTCCCTTAAGGTATTTGTAGACACTGATCAAGTCCTCTCTCAGCCGCCTTCAGGCTGAAGAGGCGAGCTCTCTCAGTCTTTGCTCATAGGACAGATGTTCCAGGCCTCTGATCATCCTCGTAGCCCTACGCTGGACTCTCTGCAGCAACTCCATATCTCTCTTGTAATGAGGAGCCCAGAACTGGACACAGTACTCCAGGTGTGATCATCTGCAAACTTGTTCAGGTTGCTCAGAGTGCACCCTTGTACTTGCTCAGGGTGCACTCTGTCTCCTCATCCAAGTCATTGATGAGCAGCTTAAATAGCACTGGGCCCAGCACTGTCTCCTGGGGGAAAAGAAGCATCAAAGAATTGAGGCAACCTTTAAAACGTAGGAAGTTGACCCCAAAAAATCATGAGATAGAAAAAAGTAATGAAGAAACTGAAGCTGTGCTCCAGCAAAGTCAAAGGAAATGTTACCAAAGACAGGAAGTAACAGAGGATTGCTTATAGGGCTGTTTCTCCTGGGGATTTGGGGATGTTTCTTTCTTTGGTCGATTTTTTTTTTTTTTTAATTTTAAATTGAAGTATAATTCTTTGATTGTTTTAAGAAAATGTGATGTGGGAGGAGAAATCCCTTGTGACAATCATTTTCTATTATCAACCAAAAAGAGAAGAGGGGTTTCTTTTTTTGGTCGTGATCACAGTGAGAAACTTGGTTCTTTGAAAACATTGTAATAATATGCAGGAGAGGTATCTCTTTTTTTTTAATAGATTGCTGAGTGATTTTTATTTGTGATTAATGTTACTGGAACATACTTAAATTGTGGTCTGCTTCTATATATTTGCATACTTCAGAATTGCTGCTTATCACGCTTTTTGCTAATGGAGGAGTTATTATGCCTCACTTCAGGATGAAATGATACATCTCTCTAATAAACTTGATAAATGAAGATCATCAGTTTCTTATATTTGATAAAAGTATATATGTAAAAACAAACAAGTAAAATAACAGTAACTGAAAGTTTTTGAATGACTCTCAAGTATTCATTTCTTAAATGTAACCAATTATTTGAAATATGTAATTATTTATATTATAAAATGCTACTAGAAGGAAAAAAGTTCTCAGTGCAACTTACTGCTTTAAAAATGTGCTTATAAATAACACTTGCATTTTTGTGAGTTTTTTTTTTCTTAATGAATAAAAATGTTTGCAAAATGTTTTAGTGGAACATTTACTGGAAATAAAAATTAAATTCTGAAAAGTGCTGATTGAAAGGCTGAGCCATGAGTAGTTGAAGTCTGGCATAAGTGGAACTTACAAATGTTCTAGTATCCTAATGAACTGCCATTGGAGGCAAGGGTCTAATAGGCTTAATTCCTTTGAGAGATATTGGATTTGCAAAGACTTTCAAGCCCACAAGATCAATAAAATTAAATATTTAAATACTAATATTTAGAAATGTCACAGTCAAATGCTTCCTCCTAAATTTCAGATAATAATGATTGCATTTGTGCAAAAGGAATCTTCACAAATTATCCTTTTGAGTTCATTTAATCTTTCAAGTGACTTCAATGGGAGAAAATAAAACACAGGCAGATAAATTCTCCTCTCATTTACTCCAGAAAAAAAAAAAAAAGAAAGTAACAGTTCTGTCCATTTAACAGATTTCTTTGAAATTAACTTTGTATAAGCAAAGACAGATTTTGATCTCTTTCCATTTCCATAGTTCAGAAGTTGCAATTAGGCAGGTAAGAAAGCTGTTGGAGAGCAAAACATGCTCTGCTAGTTTGTGGAGCAACTGGAGAGAGCCTCCATAGCATCATAGAGTTCCTGGAGGCTTGTCAAGTGACTTACAGTAATTGTCATCTCCCTCCTCCTGGCTTCTCTTTCCTGAAGCTACTCGTAATAGGTAGCTGTACAGACAACAGACAAATACACAAATATTGCAGAGGTTATCTTATAACAGTGATAGTTTATGTTAGTTTGCTTTAGTGTATTTTCATGAAGAAAAATTTGTATTTTATATTTTATTTGTTTTTTAATAGACTTCTATGCAGATAGTCTATCTGGCAAGTGAATGCAATGTAACTGATGTAAATCCCTTTCATAGTGTAGCAGTGAATTGGACTTTTTTGGGGTAAAGCACTCTCCAATACACTGACTGATTTTCTGAGCTTTGACCTCACTGCTTCCCAGACATATCAATCCAATATCTGTTAGCCCTTTCACCCTGGAGACATGATTAAGATGACTCAAGTGCAGTCTTCAAAACAAAATTGGATGCAATTACTGACAAGAACACACTATCAATGAAAATAATTTAGCACAGCAGACACTGTGCTATATATTTCCTTACCTAAGCACAACTTCATTGTCTTTCTCTGGCTGTATCAGTCTCTACCAAGAAGTAGAGAAAAGACATTTACTTAATCTTATCAACAGGTGTTTTTGCTGGTACAGTAAGAGCATTGGCCTACCAATACCTCAACCACCTTGAATGCTTCTGCTGACCAGTTGGGCGCAGATGGAGATATCTCAGAACAAAAACGTCCTTTTTTTTTTTTTCCCTTGGAGCCTAATGAATGTTAATTCATTTAATGTTACCTTATTCCTTAATAGTCCCCTTTCATTCAGTTAGCAGTTAGGCAAGATAGAATATCAAGGAATGAAGGAGCAGGTGACTATAATACACACGTAGGTGCACCTAAGTGTTTGAAATATGTTCAAACCTTTCCTCCATTCTCCACAGCAAATAGTGAAAGCACATTATTCTGCAGATTTTGCTGTGCCTTTTTTATTGACATTTGGTGACATAAAGAAAGCAGTGCCTGAACCAGGAATAAGAGCACAGAGATATAAATTTCATTTTAAGGAAATGGATATATTTCCTCAAATCTTTAAAGCTCAATTGTGCAGCATTCTTAAGCAATGCAAAATAGAAGGGAACAAAGCCACATTCTTACTAGAAAATAAATCAATACTAAAAGAGTTTGCTGCTTTCACTTCATTCTCTTTGCCTCACTTTTTTTTACATATATGACTGTATATATAATAGGAATGATCATCCATTGAGTCTATTCAGATTAGTATGAAATAATAATGTAAATCATTTTACAGAAAAGCTTTTTCCCTTCCCAAACTTTGTTTATATAATATAGAACTGTTAGCCTGGTAAATTAGAAAAAGGATGAAATTATGCATCTTCTTGAATGCAATAAAAATTCTGCAATTAACATCAGTTGGTCCAAGCATCTAAGCATTGTACCAATTCTCAGTTGGGAAGTGCACTCTGGAATACAGATCATCTTATATGAATCAAGGCTATTAGTCAATGCAACAGGAAAACATACTTAGAGAATTATGCATTAGCTGTGATTTTAAAATATGTGAACTTACAGTGTTAAGTGAAAGAAGCCATTATGCAGACTGAGTTCCTGTGTTAGCCCTGGAGGAGCTAGAGTTTTCTTGGATCTTGTTAGTGGTTAGCAAAGAAAAGAAGTCAGTTCCATTCCTCTGCTCTGCCACGTCAAATTAGAAATTGTCTAAAAAGTTAGAACTTATCCAGAATGTAAAATATGCCTTGGGCTAGGATCTGATCTCTGACACAATTTTGCATGCTAAACAACAGGACTAAAAAGAAAGGTAGAGGACTTGAAATTGTGGGATCTTTTCACCAAGTTAATCTATTCACACCTTTCGTTATTCTTCTCACATTGTGCTTTCTTCTAGTTTTGTTGACAATTTATTCATACTTCTTTTTCAGGTTAATTCATTATATTGTTTTTTTAGGCTTTTGAGGGGGGAGAAGGGGGAAAGAGGACAGAAGATGTTTATTTATTTATTTATTTATTTATTTATTTAGCTTTGGCTTGCCACAGGGACTTACAGAAGATGACTGGGGACCTTTATAAGGCATAAAGTATAAAATAAATGTAGGTACAGTGAAAGAAAACAGTATTGTACTTTCTACAAGGTTACCATGTTGTGCATTGACTATTCATTTTCTTTTCATGGAGCAGTGGTTGGACGAATTCCCAGGTTTATCAAGTATCTTTCAATTGCAACTGGATTTCTTATGAAGGGACATAAATAAAGCATACAGTTTTATTAGGTTGTATTTCCTATATTATTCATTGTTGTCTAATTAGTCTATATAATGATGTTTGACTTCTTTTCCCTCACTCTACAATCACAAATATCTTCTGTTTAATATTAATTTTAGATTTTTTTATCAAGGTGTTTGGGGTTTTTTTTGCCATTTTGGCAATAAAAGTCTGGGATAATATCAAAGGACACTGGATTATTTCTCCCCTATCTCTACATAGGCAGATGTGGTATACCCCAAAAAATGACCTGAAGTCTTGGTTTGAGAATATAAATAAGACATAAATAGCTTTTAAATTGAAGAATCATTTAAGTGTCAAACATGATACAGATGACTGAAGAGATGAATTTTTCAATTTTGAAAACAAACGTTAGCTGAAGAGTGCCCATAGTTCTGTGTAGAGATGATGTGCAAAAGTTTCTCACTTTTTTAATTTCTCACGTAGATTATTGTAACTTTCAGAGTTTCATGGGAATGGTGAAAAAGGTTGCCGAATGCTGAAAAGGACTAAAAAGAACCTATAACAACCATTTAAAAAAATATATTTTTTTTTCTTGGCTTTTATGGTCTGATTTCATGCAAATGTGTGTAACTATAATCAGTCTTAATGTTCAGAAAATGAGGAAAAAATAAAATTGATTTAAGGTGCTAGGGTCCAGTATATCACAGAGTCCTTTTTGCAGGTGCTGTTCTGTATTTCATGTGAATTTAGCAAACCGGGTCTTTTTCCTTTTTTTTTTTTTCCCTCCAGTGTATTCTAAGTAATTTCAATTGAAGTATATTTTTAAACTTGTGTCCCTTTCTGAACAGTGAAGGAGCATGCTGCTATCTTTTTTTTTTTTTTAATTTGCATCAGTTATGCATTGACAGAGCACAGATCTTCCATTAATAGAATCTTCACTTACATTAACTTTAAATTAAGCTATCTTTAACCTCTCAAGTTAGTTTTCAGTGTGCTTTTTCAATATAGAGCTTGATAGTCATACAGTCATAGAAAAATCCAGAAAGGATACAAAAAACATATATACATAGAAAAGCAATAAAAACAATAAAGAGGGAAAATCATGGTACACGAGGGAGATACACTGTTCTCAAAATATATGTAAACTTCATTAAATTAAAATTTTAAAATATTTCCTATTTTTTTACATCAAACTGAAAAATTGCTTGAATTGAACATAAAAACACTAGAGGCTTGAACATGGAGCAACCTAACTGGTGGTTTTGCAAACATTAAACCTCATAAATTTTCAGAAATATTTGATGCTGAGGTATTTTTGAGGAACGCTGCTATAAGCAATTTTTCAAACTTAGTACGTCATTAGCTAATAAGTATAAATATATATTTCAGGCATCTATTTAAATTATGGAACATCCCAAGTTCTAAGGGTATTGATATAGAGGAAGTGACTTCAAATTTGTGGTAATGATTTTGTTTAAAAACATACAATTTATATATAAATCCATCCCAGGAAAGGACAAAAAGTCCTACCAATGTGCATTATTATTTCTGCTGCTAGTGATTTACTAATTTTTATTATCATTAAGCATACATAATAGGGTTAGAAATGACTTGTTGGGTCATTTCTGTACCATTTGTACCATTTCTGCCCAATCTCTGTACAGCTGTGGGGTTGCGTTTACAATTTTTTGAGAGGTTTCACCATAACTTCTCTTGGTAGCATACTTTGAAGGTTTTTAGTGATAATAGTCACTTTGGCAGGTTATTCCATTATCTCATTGACCTCACTTTTTTTTTTTTTTTTTTTTTGGCCTTTGCTTTCTTAATTTCAGACCCATACTTCTTGTTTTACCTACACTGACAAATTAAAATAAACCCTTCTTTTTTAATCACAGTGATTCCTGGAAGGTACTTACAGATAGTTACTTTGTCACCTCTCACTTGTCTTCTTTATAAGATGTAAATATTCAGTGCTCTTAACCTTTCTTTGTAGGTCATGTTTTCTAAACCTTTCAGCATTTTTATTCTTTCTCTTTAACACCATGATGTCATTTTTTAATAGCAGTGAGGCCAGAACTGCACTCAGTGCTCTAAATGTGCTCTCAGTAATGCTGTGTTATATCTAAATAAAGAAAAATGCTATTTGTGTTTCTTGAAGTTTAACAGTCAAGATTAAAAATAATTTAAAAGTATTTGAAACTGACCAATCCAAGATTTGTGAAGGGCCTGAGTGTGTTATTGCCTTATTTTTATGGGAAATAAAGCACTGAATTAGATTCTTGGTTTCAGCAGTATTTCACAAACCAACTGAGATGAAAATTAAAGTCAAAAAGACTTTGTTCAAGCTGCTGCTCCATAAATAAAGTGGGTTTATTCTGGACTATTCTTGTAAAATATTTTTTTGAGTAAAACAAAAGCTATTTTCCTCCTAGTGCAGTTTCTTTAATAAGACTGTCGTACCTCATTCTTGGCTAATACCCCAAATCCTTTATTCTTATGGCATGCAAGGTCTTTAAAGAAAAAGGTATTACCAAATACCTTTTTAGCAAAGGTGTTACTGTTTAACAAACTTGTGTTACTACTGTGCTCTATTTGTAATAATCAACATCGAGCAACAGTGTTTTCAGTCATAATTAGACCTGCTGAAATTAATTAATATGCTTTTGTTCTATACATGCTGTATTACTATTGCATATAGATTTGATTTTTCTTTTTCTATGATGTTTCTTTTTAAAACACTATTCAAAAGTTGATTGTTGTGAAGAGAATTTGGTGAAATTACTAGCTCCTGATGTGTAATTTGAAATGATTGCTTCTTCATTCTTCTTATACATCACTAAACTCCATTGAAATGAAGCTTGTTATGTGGATGAGCCCAAAGATTTTTACTGCTTCACAGCAGTGAGTTATTAGATGGAAAATTCTTTGGTAGGGTCATTTAGTAGGGCAGTGAATAATTTGGGACTTAAAATTAACTGCATGAAATGTTACTGCTTTTAGGAAAACCCTGTCTTGAAGTAAGACTCACTACTTTGATAATATTGCTCTCCTATTATTTTTACACCACAGACCTTTAAGTTTTCCCCACTCAGTCTATTATCTGATCCTTTTTGTGCATGACCACAGAGAAATATAGTCCCTGTCATATTTTTCTCTATGTTCATCCTATTTTTGTCTTTTCCGCCAATCCCTCCCATTGTTCTTAGTCATTTCTATTTCCAACTGTATCCTTTTCCTTCTCAATACTCCATTCTTTTTCTAATAACCATTCTTTTTATAATAGCCTGGTATTTAGTTCACTCTGTGGCCACTATCACACACTGTTCTTGTGACATTGCTTTAAGGATAATTAACCAGTCCAGCCAAGGATTCAAATTCTGTCTTGCTCAGCATTTTTCATACTTGTTCATACTAAAGAAAGGAGGATGCCACAGAACCAACATGGAAAACTTCTGTTGTACTTTGTGTTTTCCATCTTTATTAGACATGATAGTTGTGAAAAAAAAAAAATCTTAAAATTTGTAGCAACATTTAATAAAGAGACACTCAATTTTGCAGTCAAAAAGTTTCAAATTATCAGCAGAAGATAGTTGCAAAATCATTAAAAATCATTTTAATAAAGTGTTAGTGTAATCCCACTGAGAAAAATGAATAGAAATATAAATAGTTTCTAAACTGAAAATTTCAGGTCATCAACTTAAAATATACTTATGTATGTTTCTATGCTTATATATACACATAAGTTTTCAAAATAGCCTATCCAAAAAAAAGTCTCATAAAAATAGTGTCATTTAATGTGTAAAAAAATAAGTTTTTGACAGAAAAAAAAATGACTGAACCAGACCCCAGTGAAAAGTACACATGCAGAAATTCAGAGATCAATCCTCCTTCTACTCAACTGATTCTGTATTGTCAGCAGCTTTGAGAAATACAGTATAGTTCCTAGCTCTGATATTTATTTCTGGAAATCTTCTAGATGTGAGAATAAGCCTTGAATATCCACTTTCAGTGTTGTCGTGACACATCCTGTAGACTGCAGTCTGGATGATGTTACTGTACATTCTCTGCATTTCTGTTTGGACATAAAAATATGAGATTGCTTCGAACAGCAGAATAAATCAGTTGTTCATATCCGTTCAACTCTTTAGTATACTGCTTCAGGAGCAGTTATAACTCTTTGTGATAGTAATGTTAGTTTCTCTTAGCAATAACCCCCTCTGCGCCCTGGAAACATTGAATGAATTTCAGAAGACCTTTGCAAAGTTTGCTGGGCCACAAAATCCCTCTAGCAGAGGCTAAAAGCTTATATGGCCAATGTGAAATGAAAGATGGTGCTAAGCTTCCTTTAAACTACCCTGATGGCTGTTTTGACATAATGGATAGAGCCTGAAGCTGTGATTGAAGGCAGAAACAATAGTGCATGCACATATCTGTATCATGAAGCACTATTTGTAACAGCTAACACCAGACATCCTTCTAAGAGTGAAAGAGATTTCATGGGTTCAAATTCTCCCTGTTTAATATTTACATAGATATCAGTAGAAAGCTTATTTTACTAAGTGTTGTGTGTTAAGAGTGATAGAGCCAGATAAGCAAGCATTATCTGTTTTATGTCATAAATCTTTGCTAAGCTTTCTGGAAGCCTGTGATGCAAAACTGAAGATGTATATGTTATGGTTCCCATTGTAATTATTACAACTGCTGGTATAATAAGTGTGCATGAAAATGACTGATTATATGTCAGCCTGCAGATTTGCTCCCTTTGTAAATCTGTTTACTTGCCCCATTGCAGTAATTAATTGCATGGGCTACCGTGTGTCTCAGTTACTGACTGTGCGGGTTTTTCAGTTTGACTTTGGCCTTCTGTTCTCAAAGCTTCTGCAGCATCCTGATAACTTAAGAGTAAATACAGAGATGATTAAGAGAACTTCCTGTTTTATGTTAGAGTCAATTCTTCTGAAGCTCAAGGAAATATAGAAAAGTAGTTTATTTTGCTATTTTATTTATGCCTTTACTTTGCACTGCTTTACACTTGTTTAGAGAAATGTACCAGCTTAGGTCACTGACTCTTTTAAGAACCTGGTTACCATCCTTGAAGACAAATGGATAAGGGATTCCTGCTTCACTTTGAAATCTCCCACCAGCGTAGATTTCCAAGATTTTGCTGCCTATGATCGAATCATTTCTCTCTACTGCCATAATATACGGAGGGACTACAGGAATCTGAGAAATGCAGAGAACAATCTGGAAAATACTATGCATTACCCAGGCACTGAGTGGCCAGTTCCAAGGTCAGGGAACCAGCAATGAGTGCTGGAATATTACTTGCCTTCTTTCTCCGTGGTGGAAAGGCATACTCTCTAAGTATAACTGCCTGAGACATAGGTGTGAGAGCAGGTTCATTAAACATCAAGTAACTAAGAATTTTAAAAATATTCTGGGTAGATGCTGCTTTGTCTTACATGTTTTTGTATGTGTATGTGCTCAAGGTACATGCAATGCAAATCGGAACCCCTGTAAGAGTATTTTCATTTGTTAGATTTTTGTAACCTGTTGACAATGTGTAAATAAATGAAAATAGGTGCAAGATGTAGAGAATAAGGCTGATATATAGCTTAAAAAATTGGATGTGATCAATTTGGAACATGGTAACTCATGTGGCCATAGTGTGCATCACAGAAGTATAAAACTTCAGCTATGTCTCCAAAGGGAATATTATTTTACTTTAAAGATTTTTTTTTTTTCCAGCTGAACAAGGACTCTGTCATGAAAATGAGATTTCTGTATTTCTCTAACTTTTTTTTTTCTGCAGTGAAGACTTAGTTAAAAAATAATCAAAAAGATTTTTTTAAAAAGTCATTGAACTTGTACAATCAAAGGCATTCATTTTGGAAATGTGATTTTTTTCTCCTTCTACCCATTCCCCACTTCCCTTTCTCTCTTTCTTCTCTGAATTTTGAGCCTACAGCAGCATAAAAATTTACAAAAATAAATCTTCTTTTTTGTCTTGTGGTGTCTGTGGAATATCCTAAAGAGACTTTTCCATCATTTCCATTTAGTATACACCATACTTCTTTGTCTGGAAACCATATAACATTTATAATTCAAATATCCCTGATGTATACATTTTTGATTCCTATCAACTCTTTTCTTTCTATTAGAACATAGGACAGTAAGAGACCTCTAGGGTCATCAACTTCAGTAGCATGTTATCATAGGCAGCCACATTATACTAATCTTTTAATAAGTCATTGAGTTGAATCTTTAAATTAACAAGCTTTTTTTTTTTTTTTTTTTTTTTTTTCCTACACAGTAGTAGGAATTGTTTCAGTTTGATAATGATCTGCTAATTCTTACAGATTTCTGATTTTGACCTAAAATTCAAGTCTAGCCAAAGAAAGGGAAGTTAGGGAATATCTAGGTATATAGACAACACTGTAGTCAGTAGCCCGTTCTGTATGTTTAAGGAGGTTCAAGGTAAAACCTCTGTGTGAGTAATATAGCGCTAGCAGGCAGCTCAGGATTGATAACGTTGTAAGTGTGGCAACACAGAGCTTAAATTTACTAGTTAAGAATCAGTGTTACTGTTCCCTCCCCTTTTCCTTAAATGAGTTGATGGCATATGCTAGGTACTATTGCTTTCAATCAACAAGTGCAGAGCATGTCACACCTATTTTAAATGTTAAATATTAATAGTATTCAGAAAGCTGGGCATTCATTTTAGAGATTCATTTTGAGTAAAAACCTGCTGTACAAAATGCCCACAAAGCCAATAGCAATTTTTTTCTTTTTGGGGTATCAGAATCTGCATAATAAGAATGGCAAAATCCATCTATTAATACAGGCACTCTGGTGAAAACGAGTATCTGTTCCATTTGTGGTGGTCATCTTTTTTACCTTCCTACCATGAAACATGGCATTCATGCCAGTAACTGTTCTCTTTAAATAACGAGTCAGCCTCGTTTAAGTCAAACCACAACACTTGTAAGTCGACTCTCCTGTGTACTGCTTGTGTTGTTATGCCCTATTTTCTCTTCTCTACATAGACAAATTCACAACCTCAAATCAGCTGTCAGGACTTCCCGAACACTATAAAAATAAGAAAGAAGTAAAAATAATAGTAGTCTGGGTGGGGAGCTATGACAGATACCTCCTTCAGGACCCTGAATCTGTCAGATTGCAGGGGTAGATTTGCCTAGACTTGGCTGTCTCCAAAGTAGATTCAAGGAAGAATTTTAGGCTCAAAAGCTGGGTTTTATTAGGATGTAAACAAAACAACTTTTTAAAAACAGAAAATCCTCTGACTGGGTAGAACAGAATAGAGACTATGCAAACAAATCTATCCTTTCTCTCCAGGCCTTTTCAGGGAGCAAGGTTTCAGTCAGCTCAATAGCTTTTGGGGTTTTATTAAGCTCTGTGGTTTTTAGTCCTTTTAATCATTACTTTTTTCCAGTGTCCTTTGACGCCTGACTGGCTATTTGATGCTTTTCAGGGCCATGCTATGACACTCTCTTCTGGTTCTTTCTCTTCCAATCCTATCTTGGAAGGCCATATCCCAAAGGAAAAACTGATTCCTTCTTCTTACAGAAGGTTTTAGTTGACCCCTTCCTTGGGGAATGTCCTGTTTGCAAATATATATATATATATATATATCTGTATAAAATTCTTCTGAACAAATATGAACACTGTCCATCTCAGTAGTCAATAAAAAATCCTAACAAGAGGGGTAAAAGTTGAGTTCTACTCTTCTCATGACAAAGGATTTTAGTCTTGTGGTCTGCTGTTGTTGTACTTAGGTTATCTGCTTTGAAGTTAGAAAAGTATGAAGGCATATCAGAATCATATAGCAATAAGAGCTATTGTCCATTCCTCCTGTGATGCAGAAATACAGCTGTAAGATTACTTACCCAAGTGGGGCAGTTAGGTTGAATTTTCTGTCTGTGTCTGAGAGAATTTTAAATGTCTTTCTCCTCCAAGGTGAATGCTCTATCAGAATGCAAAGATTTTGGGGGCATAAGTACACTCAGTTAAAATTATTCTGTTTTTCTGGATGTGATTCATCAGGCTAAAGAGCACTTGGGAAGGATCTTACTCCATGATTTAATTTGTTGAACAAACAGACAACTAGTGGGGACTGTTTCATTTCCTGGTAACGTAAGTTTCTCAGACTGAAAGTAAGAGGTCTGTAATAAAGAATTTAATTCCAAAATTAGTGCAAGACTTTTACAATTCTGGTTGCAAATATGGGTATGAAAAGAAAACTAACTGTCACACAGACAATTTCTGTGTGGTAGTCATAAAAGGTCATAAAAGGACATGCATTCAAAGGGACTTTCAGATCACTGTTGTTAGAGACCAGCTGCTGTTAATCCTACAGGAGAAAATGTTGTAGCATACATCTTCAATAAGACAGTGTAGAAGGTTGCTACTGATATTAATGGTGCTTCTGATCAGCATTTTTAGTGTTCCCTTAGTGTCAGCATATGTATTGTTGCTACTCTAGAATAAGCTAAACAGGAGAAAAAATGTTTCTGTTATACATCTTATTTTGTGAATCTACCAGCAGTATGCAATGAAACTGAATACAAACATTTTGTGAAAACATGGTCAAAATTCAGGTGAAGTTATGGGAACAGCTGTTCTACTGCTAAAGGTAAAACTAGAAGAACTATGAAAAATTCCTACATGATACAGCTCTTCTTCTGTTAGATCCCATGTCTCTAATAGAATTTTACCTCAAGATTAGTATCTATCACAAATAACCTCCTTTATCTCTGTGAGATTTAGATTAAAATGTAAGAAGTGAATGTTTTATTGGCTGAGACACTTTTCTTTGTTGTGTCATCTGCAGTATGCCAACAAAGCTCTTAATTATTTTAGATTAACCTTCATAAAAGTTAATTAAGGAGTAAGCATGTCATCTAAAAGAAAAGAAACAAACAACAAAAACAAAAAACAATAATCAAGTCATTCCTGAAACTGACAGAATTCCGATCATTAGCCTTTCACTAGTATTATCTTCACTATTTTTTTCCTTTGCTTCCTCTTACTGTGAACAATCTCTGATAAAAATAGTCGATCCTTGAGTTTTCGGCTTTTTTTTTTTTTTTTTCATAGATGCACATATATTTGGGAGCAGAGGAATTGCTGTGTTGTTTTGTCTGCACTAAAAAGAAAACAAAAAAAAACAAAAAAACCCAGGAATGCATAGTTGGTATGCTATCATCTTGAGAGACTATTGCTTAGTGGTTGATTAAGCATTAATTTCAGTTTAAGTCTGCTTATAAAATTAGGGAGGAGAAAGGTCTGTGTTCTCAGTTTGGTAGTAAGACAAGGAAACTGAACACAAGGGTTTGATAACTCAAAATCAGATTTTCTTCCAGTGTATTCACTAAAGCAAAGTACACATTTTCAGTGAATATATGCTTAATTTGCTTTTAAATAAATCAGTTCCATCTCTGGGTATCTGCAGTTGAGGTATCTTTTAAGTAATTGAAAATGTAGAAACAAAACCTATTTTTAAGCAAGACTCGGTCATCATCTAAAAAACTTTCCTGCCCCCATAGCCCCAAGGCCACTGGTTAGGGCAATTAATTAGACTACAGAAGATGATTAAAAATCCATCCCTTGTGTAATTTGGAAGAAGGTTTTGAACTAAAGGTTTTGAACCTTTGGGTAAGAGTAAGCCCTTATTCACCAAAGGGTATTCTGTCTTAGCTATCACGATACTTTCTTTTGCAAACAGGCCGTCTGTGGCTAGTTGTCTGATGGCTGCACTCTCCCTGCTTTGCCAAGTAGAGACCTGGATGACCTGGATATTTTAGCCACTGCAGTCAATTATCTCTTCTTCCTATATGGCATTGTCATACTCTTATCAATCCTTTCTTAGTCATGTTACACTTCTAGCTAAGTGGGCCAAGGGAAGTCATTATGTCTTACCCCTTATGTCTTTTCTAAGAGAAGAAAAGATGTACTTCTCTGTTCTGGCTTTCTCTGTCAGGACATGTTAGGGGTCTAGTGCCATGGAGGTTGTTGCTGCTAGGGCCTGTTCAACCACCCTATGGGTTTCACATCTTCTTTCTCTATATTTTCTCTGTCCTTGTGTTTTGCCAAGTACAAGATGTAGCATTGGATAGGTCAGAGAGATCTGTTCATTACTTACGTGTTGATTATACATACTCAATCACGGCTTCATCCTTCAAAATCTTGATAGTCAAGGATGGAGGAAGACTATACTGGGCTATGTCTCAAACTCAATGTTAGCCTTTCAAGGAGCAGCTCTTACCAATACTTGGAAAAAAGTATGTAGAAGTTTCTTTTGTAATTATTTAGAAAATTTGATTGACATGTTGAATCAAAGACTTTGGAGTCATTCACCTAGCTAAAGGATGTCTGCTGATTACTGGAGTGTGAATTTGAAGAAATTTGGAATTTTACTTTTTTTCTGCTCCCTTGGCTCCAAAACCTTCCTCCTTACAAAAAAAAAAAAAAAAGCAAACCAAAACAAAAAACAGGAAGAAATAATTAGAGTATCTCAAGGAAATGAGATGCCTTAGAATGCATGACATAGACAAACCTAAAACATATTTTAAAAAACATCCTAGCAGCTTTTATCTAACTTGGTGAACACCAGGTAAAGAATGGAGTTTGACTTAACTAGTACTGTCAATATCTTTGTGAATTTTAGCTTGTTAATTGCCTCCTACTGCAGTTTTGGAGTGTTTTAATAACAAAAATTTCTATGAAAGAAAAAATAGCTATATTTATGCACACGAATGAAACTCCTCTAAACTATTCTCCTGCTTCTGCAATGGGATAAGTATACTTACCTGTTAGCTTAGCTAATCTGGGAGCAAGCTGTAGGGGAAATCTTATCCAGCTAAAAATACTCAGGTGAAATGGTTAAAAGGGAAACAAAACCATCATCATAATGGTTACCAGGTATGCAAAACTGTTTAAGTATTACAAATGGCTGAAAAAGGCATTAATTGTATTGAATACTGAATATAAAGTCTCTTGGAATGTGGTGCCATTGATCTTCTGCAATTTAACTGAGATGTGTTGATTCACTGCTTATTAGTATGCTAAGTATGAAAAGAACTAGCTGTGTACATTTGTTTATTCGTCAGAGATGCTTACACATGCATAGGGCAAAACGGATAGGCTGCAAGATCACCTGGTTATTTGCTGAAGAGAATGATTAGAAACACATAGGCTTCTGAACTAATGTGAGAATTTTCTTTAAGATCATCTTTCTTAATTTAAAAAAAGGGGTTTTTTTTTCTTTGCATTTTGATGAAATGGATGATTACATGTTAAAAGCTAAGTTTTCAGAAGAAAGTAGTAGTTCCTGTGAAGTAAAATATGTCGTAGGAGTATGGGAGAGAAACAACAATAACCTTGTTCTCTCTGTGTGTGTGTGTGTGTGTGTGTGTGGTGTTTTTTTTTTTTTTTTAAATTTTCATTACACGTCTCAATGACTTAATTTTCACATGTAACTTCTTAAATTTGAATATATGCATAAATATATGGCTTTTTTTAAGGATATTTCTGTCTTCCATCAGTCATCTCTATCTGCATCTGAACAGTGGACTTTCAGCTTTGTAACATAAATCTCTTCTGCTAGAGCTACAAGGTTATAATTATCACAGATGGCAACGGAAATAAGTGGTTATCTCAGCGGACCAGGTGCTTGAGGATACATAACACAATACCCCAGTGAGTTACATATTTATGAGTAACCACATTTCACCGACAACATGGTTGACTATTTAAATGAAGGTGTTTCCTTCTTGGAGGTACTGTATCTAACTGATTGAGAGCCAAGTTATACATCTTCCATGATACAGCTTTCAGTGTCCTGTGGATTATTTTAAAGGGCAGGAGTTCTAGTTTACAGAGACTTGGAGTTGTGCAGTAACCAATTAGATGGAAAACATAGTCCTTAATTCTAGGCCTTTAATGCTACAAGCTTTTCATCTGTCTGTTGGCTTTAGTTGGTTGATGGTTTTGTTCTCTTTCCTTTTTCTCTCTGCCCTGTCTACCTACAGCCAAACACATCTATAAATGATTCAGATGTGTTTGCAGTAATACAGTGGTGGTTTGTGGTTGTTTTGGGGTTTTTTGTTTTTTTTTTTTTTTTTTTTTTTTTTTTTTTTTTTTTTTTTTTTTTTTATGAGGAGTTCTGTCTCTTTCTCATGATAATATATTGGTTTGATGTTTAGGGGAAAAGACATGTTTTGGTACAAATATGGAATACTCCTAATATTTCCTTTTTTGGCATTCTTCCACTTCAGAGTGATAAATTTTGTTTCAGAGGAAAAAAAATCACAAAAAGATACTTCCAAAACAAAGAAGCTACATTAGCAAAGGTCAGATCTATGCTCCTTATTGTTTGTGATATGTACTGAGAAGCATGATGTGCAATATATTTTTAAACTAAAAAAAAAAAAATCATACTAAAGAGAAATACCAAATGCAAATGTGCATGCAAAAGAGTTTTCTTTATTCATTAATACCCAAATTACGGTTGATAATATCTCCCATAAGTAGCTCAATATAGAGTTGTAGAATAATTTGCTAAGTTATTTTGTCTTTTTTGCCTAATGTCTTTTCCTTGGAAGAAAATGGCAACTTTTTTTTCCCACAAAATAGAGGAAATTATAACAGCGTAGTAAGGAAAAAAATATATATAATAAAGTTTGTTGTTCTTGCTTTGGTATTGCACTGCCTAAAAAGAAAATTCAGAGATTATTTCTTTTTTTTTTCTTTTATTTTCTTCTTAAAGCAGTTTAAATTGTAAAATAATCTGTAAAAATAGTCTGTAAAATAATTTGCTTTAACAACTTGGTCTTTAATTATGGAACTAACTGACTCGCCTTGAATGGCACTTTCCTGCAATTTCTGAAATCTACCTATGCAAAAGCATAGATGTTGTGAGAGATGAGCAACTCCTTCTGCTCACTAATTACCCTTTAAATTGATCTCACATCCCAAGTCCACAATTCTTCCCCCATTCCCTCCTCTTTTCTCACACTTAAGTGCCTTGCAAAGGCAGGATATGCAGAATCCTGACGAATAATTTTATTTTTGTTTTGTTTTTGTTTCATTTCATTTCATTACTTTTTCTTTCCATTTGTTTTGTTTTGTTTGGTTTCATTTTGTTTCATTTCCACACTTGCCCCCTGCCACTTGCTATTCCTCAAGGCTGCTGTCACCAAAAAAATATGAAATAAATAAAAAAAGGCATGCAGACACCCTGCCTCTTCTGTGTCATTTTCTCAGCAGGGCCCATGCCACATTTAGAATCCTACAATCGTACACACAGAGCATGTGGCACAGGGTCGCATCCCCAGAGAAGGAGAATGCACGACCTCTCTGTGCACCAGCTTCCATACAGATGAAACTTCCTGTCTTTCCCTTTGTACCCACATCACATTAGGGGCTCCTTTGGGTGGGTTTTTCCCTTGCATCACAGAGAGGTCGACACAGCTGTTTGTATCACTATGCTTCTGCAAAACCAAAACAGAAATTAAGAAATAGGTGCTTTTACCTGTCAAATATTTTGATATTGCCTTCTGTCCTAAGCAAGTTCTGAGTAATGGGGCCCCCTACACCTGCTAGAGTAGCCCATAGAATTGCATTGTTGATAAAGGCCCAGTTTCAAGCTATGCTCACCCAGGCAAATCCCACAGGCCTCAAAGTAGCCATTAGGAGGCCTTCCCTTTCCAAATTTTAAAGACATTTCATTCTGCCATCAGCCACATCAAAGTCCCACGCAGCCATGGAAGTCATAACTGTAAGAGTATGGTCAAAATTGTAAAAATGAAGTCTTCACTGTCAAAGGTGGGTCTGGGGAAATACTTGTGGCTCTTGATAAAGATGGTGTCACTCACTTAGCTGGTGCAATAGGAGAGGAAGATAGAGCTGTGCCTTCCCTTTCAGTTGTGCTTGCCCAAAGTATGGGCTCAGGGGAGCCATGAAGATGGCATTAGCCTTTCCACCAGCTGAAGGAGGAAGTGAAAACTAGTGAACGCACTGCTTCTGCTTGGCTTCCTCTCCATATACCTCTCTCTAGCATCTCAAATAATGCCTGAGCCAGTATGTTCAACGTCAGCTTCACAGAGTGATTGGACAAAGTGCCACCGACAATCCAGGCATAGGCAGGACATGCAGAATCCCAATGAAGGCATTGGATTCCCTCTTTAACTGTGCAGTTACCTGCCTCCTCTTGAAAGCCACTCTCCTGGAAGACGTCCCATAGCAATCCCCTAGACAAGGAGCTATTTGAGCAAAAGGATTGTAGACGTAGGAGGCAGGAGCAGGAGAGACCCCCTGTGTGGTCAAGGTGAAATCTCATTGTTCCAGGCCAAGATATGGCCTCTACTCCTGTAGTGTTGTGCGTTACACTTCAGCAATATGCTGCCATTATCGTCGTAAGGAAAGAGCCCTGATCGGAAAGTGCAAAGCTGGCCGAGTTGGATAGGGGAGACTTTTGCCAGAGAATGAAGTTGAGCACAAGAGGTCTTGAAGTCGAGAGAAGATTCTTGCCCTGGTTCAAATCCTCCTCCAGGCTTCTAGGCTTCCAGGCTTCCAGGCTTCCAGGCTTCCACCCTACAGAAGAAGGGAGCCTTTCGCGGTGGGTGTCTAAGCTGTCTGTAGGAATGTGAGGATGCCCTGGTGAAAAGGAAAACTGTACATGTGGAAAGGGGAAAGGAGCACCTCTGAACTTGGGAAGTGGCCAGACAGCACAAAAGCAAGAAAGCTGCAAGTGTTCTTCAGTGGATGCTGCTTTGTATCACTTTGTTATTTTTTATCCCAAAGTGGTAGTCAGTGCTTTTAGGAAAAGAATTCCACTCCAATGGAAGTGCATCTCATTTTATTTTTTTTCGCCAAAGTTCAGAAGGAAGCTACCACGCAGCCTATTCTACATCCTAAAACAAACTTGCTAGCAAACTCCCAGAAATCCTACGCCATGTCCTAATCCAAACATATATACACTATGCACAGAGCCCACATGATGGGCAGAGGTCATTTTTGTTGCGGCTGGTGTCCATGCTGGGCAGGGATCTCTCTTCCTCACCAGCACTCCCCTTGGAGTTGGAGCTGTGGGGGCCGATGCTCTTCAGCTGCAGCCTCCGGCATCCGTGTGCCCCTACCAGCTATCAAGGGAGCTGGTCTCGCTGCCAATGTAGAATGTGGCACGTGGGACCACGGTGTCCTGGGGCATCTCAAGGGCAGCACAATCCTCGGCACCTTCCAAGCTGGCACTCTTCGAGCTGGCCAAGGAGCTCGTCCCGCTCCCAATGTAGAAGATGACCCGCCGTGGCACGCCCTCCTGCGGCTCTTGTCAGTCAACGCAGCTGCCGCCACSCACGTTGCTCTCCGCACTCTCCATGGAGGTGGGCTCACTGCCAATGTAAAAGCGCACGTGGGGCGGCACGGTGTCCTTGGCCTCTTGGCAGCTAAGGCAGCCACCAGCACCCACGTCACTCTCCAAGCTGTCTAGGGAGCTCTCCTCACTCCCAATGTAAAAGCATACGCGTGAGGCAATGGAGACGCGTGACTCCTCGCGGGTCAGCCAGCTAAGATAGGCTACCAGGTCGTCTGTCTCCCAGTAGTCGAGYGTGCTGCTCCGCCGGCACCTGCTGCCCAAGCAGAAGCAGCCCCGCAGTGACTGCCACCATCGGCGAGCAGCAGTGGGATGATGCTCGCCCTGCTCAGCCTTAGCCCCTGGCCTTGGTGCCCCCGTGCTTGCCCTGCTCCTCAGCCGCTTCCTCAGCCACTCCATGCTGCAAGGGAGGTGAGCAGGTGTGAGCGTGCGCTCAGCTCCGACAGCCCTACAAGCCTGCCCCGCAGTGCCCGGCCATGCCCAGAGAGCACGGCCTGCTCTAGCCCCGCACATGCAGCTGCGTGGGGATGTGCAGCTGCCTCTCGCTCCCTGCCCTCCTCCCCACGTGCTACCTGCTCAAAGGTAGAGCTGCTCGCTGTGAGCGCCTCTCTCCTGTGCTGTCCGCACGCACAGCAGCTTGGGTGGCGCTCCACACACCCTGTGCAAAGGAGAAGGCAGGAGGCRTGAAGGCGTGCACGAAATTGAGGAGCAGTGCCCTCGCTCTCGGCATGCCACRGGCACACGCCACACAAGTGCCTTCTGCCAGCTGCCCCCAGGCCTTTCCAGGTCCAGCACTCACTCACCAGCAGACCCTGACCAGCAGACCCCAGACCACCAGCCCAGCCCAGCCCAGTCTAGCTCAGCCAAGCTCTCACCTGTCCCGCATGGGACGCGGCTGCCCGCTCCCAAGGCGAGAGCGCCACAAAGGCTTCTTCCTTTGCGCTCCCACCCTTGGGTCTTCACCACCTGCAAGGTCAGCAAGCGGGAAGAGTGGGAGAGAGGTTTGGGGCCAGCTCACAAGCTGCCCCCAGCTCCCTCCCTCTGCCCAGGCACTGCCGCACTTGCCTCTTGGGGAAATCTCAAGGCTATTGCTCAGCTCCCAGCACCTCCCAAACACGCCCAGGTGCCACCAGCCTCCCACTCCTGCGGAAATCTCTGCCCCAGAGATTTATGCTGGCCTCTACCTGCCAGCGCCGTGTGCAAATCTCCCCTGCTCCACACTCGCCCCCTGGTGCTTGCTTTTCCTCTGGGCTGCTCTCACCAACAAAGACCAAAATAAAAACTAAAAATACATGCAGACACCCTGCCTCTTTTGTGTCCTTTCCTCAGCAGGAGCTTGCCACATTTAGAATCCTACAATCGTACAATCCTCATGGTTGGCAAAGTCCTTGCAGATCATGAAGCCCAAACGTAAACCCGTCACCACCAGGTCCCGCTAAACCTGCTAAACCAGCTGCCAAAGAGTCTCATCTCCACGCTCCTTGAACGCGGCTGGAGACGGTGACTCCACCGCTTCCCTGGGCAGTCTGGTGCAATGCTTCATCACACCTTCCACCTAGAAATTTTTTGTGGCCCTTGTTTGGACATGCTCCAGCACCTTAACCAGCTTTAGGCCTCTTTAGCAGTGTGCCTACACCTTTACCGGCTTTCCTTTGGCATCTGGTGTGTCTGGAGAAGCTTCTCTTGTTGCCCTCATGAGTCTCTGCACATTTAAGTCCGGGTGGGTTTTAGCCTTCCTAAACCCATCCCTGCGTGCTCAGACACTGCCTCAATATTGCTTCCCTTGGAGGATCCTCTGCATGCGACAACCTGTCTTTTGCCTGGAGTTGCCTGCCTTCTTCTCTGCTGAAGACTTCAGGTTGGCTGGACCCTCCCTAGAAGCTTCATGTCCCTCCTGTACTGGGGAGCCCAGGACTGCACACTCTGGTGTCACCAGAGCTCAGTAGAGGGGCAGGATCACCTCCCTCCACCTGCTGGCAAAGCTCCTCCTGATACAGGCCAGGATGCCATTGGCCTTCTTGGCCACAATGGCACATGGCTGCCTGATGGTTAACTTATTGTCAACCAGGACTCCCCCACTCCTCTCCACAGAGCTGCTTTCCAGAAGGTCACCCCTACCCTGTACTGGTGTCTGGGGTCATTCTTGCCCAGGTGCAGGACCCTGCACTTGCCCTTGTCGAACCACATGACGTTCCTCTCTGAGCAACTCTCCAACCTGTCTGGGTCCCTCTGAAGGGCAGCACCATTTCATGTCATGTTATTTAATTCATTTTTTTCTGTTGAATTTTATTCCTGATTTTCTTCACTTGTTGCTTTCTTTGTTGTGTATTTATTTGGGGTGCCTATCTCAGTTCAGGTAGGGTGGTAGGCCTGGACTGAGTACAATTGCCAGAGCCTTTCAGCTAAATAGAAGGCTGCTTTTCAGCCATGAGGATGATTCTTCATATTGCTGTTTTTCATTCCAAGCTTGTTTAATTGCTGAGTCACGTGCTGTTTTCTCAACTTCTGCCTTCATGTCTACAGTGTCTTTATTGACTGATGGGGTGGAAATGCCTTCCTTTGGAGAGTAATTCTAAGGTTCATGTTTAGAAAGAATATTCTGGTGAAGGTGATTTCTAAAATACCCTTCTTCATTTATGAAACTACATACATCTGGCCTAGCCTAGTCTTTTTTTTTTTTTTTTTTTTTTTTTTTTTTTCATAAGGCAAGTAAGAATAGGTTCTTTTAAATAACTTTTATTTAACGTTTTGTCCTAGACAACTTCTTATCCATGCCACCATGGGCTTTCAAGATTAGCCATGGAAGCTCCCATTTCAGAATATACTCACCCAGGTAAATGCTAGAGGCCTCACAGTGGCCGTTAGGAGGCCTCACCTCTCCAAATTTTAAAGGCATTCTCATACTGTTGTCAGCAAATTACAAATTCTAATTGTACTACTTATTGCAGAAATGTGCAAGAAATCAAAAGATTTAATGGTGCTTGATAGTGTTGAAGTTAACGTCACCTCCTTACCCAGCCCATTAATAAAGAAATAGATATCTCAGGCTACGTTTTCAGCTCTCCATGACCTAGAGATTTGCTCATACGAGGAGTGAGGATGGCGTCAACTTTTCCACCAGCTGAAGGAGGAAATGAAAATGAGTTGAAGTCATGGTTCAGCGATCCATCGTCTCCTCTTTCCTGTCTTTCTGGGAGCAGGCCTCAGTAGGACCAGCCACAGCAGGTCATCGGGATCCAAATTTAGAATCCCAGAATTCTAGAATCACAGTGGTTGAAAAAGACTTTCAATATCATCCGGCTCTACCATAAACCCATCACCACCACGCCTGCCTCACCCTGTCTGTAAATGCCTAATCTGCACTTTTTTTGTACACTGCCATAGATTGTGGTTCACACTGCTTCTGTGTGCAGGATAATGGTGGAGTGGAAGATGTGAGAGGTTGTGGACACAGGATATTGGTTTGGAGCAGTGCCCTTTCCTTTCCCCAGGGTAATGCTAAAGAAAGTATAATTGTCTCCAGTGACTTTTGAAATACTGTCTGAGATGCTGCAAAGATGCTCTTGGCTCTTGTCCTGCTCTGTACATACACAGGCAACAGTGTGGTCAGGATTTGGCTTACCATGTTTTCCAAATACTGTCAAGGTTTTATTGTGATTTAGTAAGTTTTTGCATGTGTCTCTTGAAGTTCAGTGTGCTATTTCTAAACACCTATCTTTTTTTACCTATCTTTTTTTAACAGGCAATAACCAGGTCTTGTCTAATATTAGAACTAGCTATCCAAAACATGGTGTTCTGTTCCGTTAGTTGCCCTACTTGTTTCTTTGCTGAAGCTGTGTTTGAATTTTCTTTTATCTGTTTTCCAATGGGACTGCTGCTATATTTTTCATGCTTAATTGTTTTCTTTCTCTCAGCACAGGATTTCCAAATATTCTACTTGCATCCTCAGTTTTTCTTAACTATGCAACAGATTACAGGAGTGACACTTCATGGTACTGCAGAAAATTTAAATAAGTTTAATACTCCAGACTGGGTATACATCAGAGAGAAATCAGCTCTGTGAATCCAAGTCTGGGAACATCTTAAGCCTGGTCAGACAACTGCATAAGTGATCAAAGGCTTGCTCAGGATCATAGAAATGTACTGATTTATAATATCTGAGAATTTTATGTTTTGTCTTTTATTTTATGACCCTTTTGCTTGTTTGTGTAGTGCTTTGTAACTAAAGATTTTTCAGATTACATGTGTTCCGATATGCTCTTTCTTCCAGATCCCAGAATGCTGTTTCTATTAATCTTGGAACTTTTTTATTTTTTTTTTTTTAACAAAAGGAATACTTGAAAATTGGTAACATATGAGTTATCTACCACATCATAGCCCAATGTATCATCTGTTAGATCATATGCTTACGTGGTGCAATTATAGATAGAGCAATGTTTGCCTGAATGAAACCTGGAAGAAAAAAATGGCCAGACAATAGGGTTGATGTGACATGACTGTCACTAAAAGCAATATTAAATAGCCAAGGGAAAAATAAAAACAATGAGAAAGAAAACATGGCCAAAGAAAGATTCTTCAGTCCAATTGAGTTGAGACATTTCAAAAGATGTCTGACATCTGAGAGTCATTATTTGACAGATACCTTGACTTACTTACTGCAAGGAAAGTGTTAGTTTAGGGACAAGAAAGTCTCTGTCATCTGCATTTCAGGCAGAACTCATTTTGTAATAGTGGCAAATATTTGAATATCAACAAATAAATACAAAAGAACAGCCCCCAAAAAAGAAAAAAAAAAGTAAGATAAACCAGAAATCATGTCCTAAGGGGCAGAGAAACTGAAATACACAGAAAGTGAAAGGAGCAAAGGAAGTCCAATAGGTATTAAAGTACATAATATTGCTTTATTTTTTCTTGGTATTTTTATTATGATATTTGTAAAAGGCTAAGTAGACATGCCATTAATCATGTCTTTCAGCATACCATTGCTAACATTCTCCCCTCCACTGCCAGTAAAATCACTTTTTAATTAACCTTTATTTTAATTTCCCATTAAACAATATTTTGCCCCTCCTCAAAAGAATCATTGGTCATGTTGCTGCTATTAAAGCATCTTTTGCTTCAAAGAAATAAATAAAATGACCATTATCTGAGTTAAAATGATGGAATACCATCTCAACAATCTGAATTAAACTCTTGAAGAATGCCAGCTGAACAAGAAAGATGCATTTGTGGCTGTGTTTGAAAGAAATAAAATCCAAAGGCATAGGGCCAAAATACCTCTTTGAGGCTTCTCTATAATGAGATAAAGAATCAGAACAATGATTACAGTAATTCAGATCAAAATACTTTCCAGGATTCCAGGAAGTTTACATAACCTGCATTACCAGTAGCAATTAGAATTCAAAATGATACCGTCCACTAGTCTAGTATCCCATCATATCAACCCGAACTCTTAAAAAAATACGCAACCATTCTGCAAATGCGTAGTGGCTGCCTTTTTCTTACTCCGAGCTAACAGACATTGAGAAGCAGTAGCATTCTGTCTTACTGTCTTTACAGTATAAATAAATACAATATTTTGGAGTCTGAACATCTCCAAATGTCCCCACAGCAAGAGTCCACCAATATCCATTACCTTACCAGTACTTGTGTGATATGGATGGTATGCCATGGTTCACTTGCTTTCTCTCTATTTCTATAAACTAAGTTAGGTAGTTCTGGTTCAGTACAGAAAGACAATGCAGCACAGATTGTGAGGAGTTGGTGTGACTGACATTACTGTCATCAGGCTATGTATTTTTTTAATATATTTTTATTTTGAGTGGAGTAGGCCTGAAGGCAGCCAGTTCTCCTTTCAGCTTGTAGTTAACTGCTTAAGGAGGACAACTTTTCATCCTTCTGCTTTCACATCAACTTTTTTTTTTTTTTTTTTTCCTCCCCAAGGGTAAACAGTGATGAAGCGACATTTCTATGCAAGGTTCAGCAAATTTGTATTTGTTCGGAATGCATATTTTCTCCTTCAAAATGCCTTCTGGATGCTGCAGGAAAGTTATATTTGCATGTACAAAAGGTGCTATAATCAAAATACATCAAAATGAATATATACAACCATTAGTTGTGCTCACAATTTGCCTTTTGCACAATGGAATGACATAGCCATGCAATGATAACCAATCATTCCTGTAATAAAATACAAAGTATTACGTCATTATCCCTCTGTCAAAAGGTTAATTTTCTCTCCCTCTCTTCCTCTCTATTTTTTTTTTCCTAAAGTGATATTTTTAAGTTGTAAGAAGTGTACATTCTTGCAACTTCTTTTTAAACTATCCTGAATGGCAGCCAGCTTGGAATATATGTGTGATTCATATATCAAGTTACTCTCTTCCCATACAGAGAATTTCATTAAAAATGAAAAATGAAGCAAAACTCTTTCACAAGAGGAAGTTGCTCCCATAATCTAACTTCTTTTTCAATTTTGATTTTTTTTTCACATATAGTAAAAAGAAAACCTATTGTTGTATCCTCTTCCTGTAGTGTATCAAACTATCCTTCAGATCCTCTGCATCTATGATGGAACTACTGAAACCAGCCAAGGACTTACCCTAACTTAAATGCTGTAACCAAAAAAAGTAAAAGTTAAAAAAAAAACTCAAAAAAACCACAAAACATACACACAAAAAATCCGCAGGTAGCACAGGCTTGCTTGATCCATCATTCTCAGTTCTGTTGTGATAAAAGTTTTCCTGACAAATATTTTCCATTCAACTGATAGCTTGGCTTCAAGCTGCTGAGAATGAATTTCAGGTAACAATGTCTGAGAACATACGGGAAAAAGGGGAAGGAACAAAGAAAAAAAGTAGTGATTGACTGGGGTAGACTTAAAAAGACTTATCTTTGCTGTTATATCTGTGGGGACTAGCCAGTCCTTAGCTTGTCAGCTAGAAGTTGCAAATTGGCAGCACTAATATTAGATGATGCTGTCTTAGGTTATCAGTGACAGATAAGAAAGATTTCTACTTTTCATCTTTGTTCATCTCATGTCACTACAAACCACTTGCTTTGTTCTAGGACCAAGGCTCATAAATATATTTCTCTATCTTATCTTCTTCTTCACTGTGATCTTCTCCAGTATGTTTTATTCAGGGAATGAGTTATTAACATCAAACTTCATTAGTTGAGAATTGAAGACAAAATATTTTGTTACCACAGCTTCTATTTGTTACTATTGAAACAAACCCAAACATTTTGAGGTACATTTTCAGTGCATATATATATATATGTTACTTAACTTAATCAGGGTTGTAACATAAAAACCAAAGTCTAGCTGCTAAGTCTATCATTATTTCTGGCAGACTTTTGACCTGCTATTTTAGATATAGAATGAGGAGGGGAAAAAAAAGAAAAAAAAGTGTCCATAAAAAAAAAACCAAACCCTCAGTAAATATCATATATCTATTGATCTATCTCTACATGCAGTGTTCCTTATAGTATGATATGTGTTACATTCAAATATCAATATGAGTATGCACATACATCCACATATAAAAATATTTTGTTTCTCAATATATTTCTGTAGCTTGTCATATTTTCCTCTTTATTATATTTTCTTTCATTCAAGATACTTTATTTTTCTCACCCTCTTGAAAATTACCCTCTCTGATAGAGGCAGAATACTGCTGAAGCCTGGGTTTCCACATAGGCTTTCTTGGTTAATTGCTTTTATCTTTACACCGGTCCAGCACAGTTGCCTCTGCTCCTGGAGCCGTGACAGAACGTGTTCAGCCTCAATCCATGAATACTTCCCTGTGCTCTCTAGGCTTTGATGACAGCTACTAGCATCCGAGGCAGCAGGTGAAGAAATAGTTGGAAGTGGGGCATTTTACTCCTCCCTCAGACAATGTTGTTATGATTTGCCAGGTCTGCATGAATGTTCAAGTGTGGGCTGAATCCCTAGCCCAGAAAGCAAAACACAACAAAACCAATCCCAGGAAAAAATAAGTAGCTGTTCAACTCTGTCTTATTCTTGGCAAAGTATGGAAAAAAAATGTGACCATTAATCTACTGTTAATGTCCAATACAGTACAGAGGTATCCAATTCTCATGTAACTGCACTAGGCTTAGAATCAAGTGTAAGAAAGGACTTCAAAAATAAGTGTGGGATGTGTGTGCACCTGTCGCTGTCTGAGGGAATTTGCAAAGCGGTACAATTAAGGCTTGCTAGTCTCTGTAGGCGTTGACACACAAGATATGGTTATGGCCAACATTATGTCTGACAGGCTGAATGATCCATGTAATAGCTGGGTTACCTGGTAACAGATGAATAGTATTATACTGCTTTTCTTTATTATTGGAAACAGAAAGACAGAATCTCTAAGCACTAACTTAAACATACTGTAGTTAAAATACATACATAATACTCCATACAATATATAAAAAGCAGATAGAGCTCGTATGAAGTTACAGTTTTGCAGTCTGATTTGCTTAACATTTTTTTTTCTTAACCAAAACAAACAATGATTCCTCCTCCAGCTTTTATAGTGCCTTTCACTGCTTGCGAAAGCACAGCATATAGATATGTGAAACCTCTCAAAACAACTCAATCCCAAACCTAGATTTTTAAATCATACTCTCCACTTTGACAACGTGAAAGTGGAGCTTTAAAAGAGATGCTTTAAAAGGGAATCTCCACTATTGGTTACTTTTCAAAAACAGACTAATCTCTGAAGGTCACATCACTAACTATGCTGTTAATGCTGCCATGCCATATTCTATCTCCGGACATACCTTACAGGACTAGCACAGAAGATAACCAAGTGGTAACCAACCTGAAACTGAGACCAAATCAAAAACATCCTTATCTTGTTGTTCCAATGCTCTTAATTAATAATACAAACAAGAGGAACTGAAATTTTTACTGTTGGAAAACAATCTTATACAAGTCCATTAAGCTGTGATTATTTAGGTTCAGTTATATGCAAAGAATTTTACAAAGACTTTAAAGCATGTTGTTCATTTCAAGCATCATGGAATTGCTTTTCTTTCTATCACATTAAATTCTGACAGCATCTTAATATAAATCTTTTATCCCTTGAGATTAAAATTTTTCTTCTGAACGATTTTAAGTTACTAATTTGGTCAATGTTAGAATCTAACTTGGCTCCTGTGACACAAATGAAGAATAAATTCAGGCAGAAAACTGAAAAGTGCTGCTCTTTCTAAAGGAACCTTTGATGAGAAAGAAAAAAAAAACCCATAATTTTATTTTAAGTGAGTTTAATCACAGTTAAATAATGCTGGACCACTAGAATATTTGTTTAATTGAATAGAGACATGGGATGCCATGTCTCTAATGTAATTTGTAGGTAATTTGTCACGCTAAAGAAATTTAGGTGTGATTCAATTTTCTTCACTCACAAAAATCTACCCTCCATCCTCTACAGAGAATGTTAAGCACATTATTTATCCTCTTGGTATCAGTGTTAGCTGTGTTATCATGTGAACTAAGTCGATAAACTGTGCACCTTAGATCATTTCACAGGGAGAAACTGTGCTTGGCAAGGAGGATGATTGTTATTTTTATTTTTCTTTTCCCTACATGGATACCTCACCGCTCAAAGACTAAATTTGCTTTCACATTTAAGATTACTATTGAACTTTTTGAAGAAAGTCTAACCTTTGCAAAGTATCAAAGTCCCAGTGATGAAATCTAAAATTGATGAAGGAAGTTTATAAATTAATTTGAGACTCTGAATTTTTAATAGAATAAAATCGGATTGTCATTCTAGCCTGGTCTGTAAAGGCAATCAAAGTTTTGTAGAATCCTATATTATCACTCTCTGAACTTCTAAAAAGATCATAGACAATGCTAATAACTTTTATTTCATTGTTTCCAAAACATTAGCCGTAACTGAATATTGGAAGTATTTGGAAACTGAATATGTGTAATTTAATTTATTCTTGGAGGGCAGCATTTATATTTTACCTCTGGGCTATGGTCTTGCAGACAAATCCATTCCTATGTTTTTTTGTCCCAGTCTGCAGTTCCACTGTGGGATGATGGCATAAGAGAGTGGTAGTAAAAATTAACACTTTAGAGACTACCTGTTGTAAAGCAAAGCTGGTGATTTTACAGCGTTTGATTTCAGACAGTCCATGCAGGAGGTATGCAGCTGCTGGAGGAAGCCATCAGGGGCCTTAAGTGCATGATGAGCTCTGAGCTCTGCAGCTGTGGTGCTGAGGGACATGCCCCATGCGGAGTGGAGGCCACAGCCTTCTTGGCCGGTTGGGCACTGCTGCCTGCTCTGGCCCAACAGATTAAACTGTATAAGAAGTGGTTCATTAAATAAAAATTTCTTCTAGCTCCTGGAAATTTTACAAAACAAATCAAGCAAATTTTATTCCCCAGATCTATAGTTTGTCTCCATATTAATGAGGTTATCCATTCTAAGCAATTCCTCTTGTTTCTGTACCATTCTACCTCATGCAGAGGCTCATCCAGAAATGCTCATCCATGATTACTAGCTTTGCAGCAGTCTTCCATTTTGAGGTAATGAAAGTTATAATTTTGGCATACCCTTTAAAGAATAAAACACAAATAGCATTGTACTTAAATTCTCCAGTGCTAGAACTACCCTGCTACTGGTTAGGACTGAAACATAGGCCTAAAATAGGGTGAAGAGGACTACACTGAAAGGAGAACAAGCCTAGACTTTGATATTGTCAGTCTAATACCTACTGAGAGCAACACAACCACACAGAATACAATTCACTGCTGGTTTTGCACTCTAATGAAGCTCACTGTTAATTGTATTTCTTTGTTTCATGACTCTTTTCCTTCATTAAAGTACAATAGGATGGCCTAAGCACTATAGAAGCAGTTCTTCATGTTTGTCTTACTGGTGTAAGTAGGGAGGTATATAGGTGAAGATGAAGCAGTAAATGTAGTTATTGTACTTATGTATAATAATAGGAGCTAGCTGCTTCTCTTCCCTTTATGGGAAGTTTTCAGTCTAATATTTTTATTTCTTATTGCTGTTTGTTCCAGCTGCATCACTTCTTCATAGCAAACACCACACCAGAATGTATCAAAATTACTTCTGAGAAAAAAAAAAAGGCAACAACATGAGATTTTTTTTCAATAAAAAGGTGAAAAGATGCATACTACCTAACCTCTTACTGGTAAGATTTATCACACATTCCAAATAAAAAAAAAAAAAGCAAAAAAGCTTTTATGAATCTTCTTATCCTTCTTTGCTTTCTTTAATTCAACTCAATTTAAGAGCAGGGGGTGCTGATCCAGCAGCAGGATGACGTCACCTGTACTTTCACTGTCTTCACACTTGTCTCAGCAGTTCTGTGAGACACATGATACCGAATGGCTTTCATTCCAGAGCCATTCAAACGAACATTTTCCTCCTTTGATCAATACAAACATTTGAAGTCAGTGTACTTTTGTACTCTAAATCTATGCGTGTAGTTAAGAGTATAATTTGGCCCTTTGTCTAGATGTGTTTTGTGCTTTTTAACATGCCTAGTAGAACAGTGCTTGTACTCAAAGGACATGCTAAGTGGACAGATAAAACAAGGATTCAGTGAATACATTACATAATATGGATCATCAGAAGCAGAGACTATGTAGAATATGTAATGAAAAGTCAGATCTATTGTATTATGTTATTCTTAATTTTATTGCTAAAATGTCTGGTATTTCTATTCATTAAGAAATAAACAAAAGCAACAAAAAAGGCCTGAAAAATACACAGATAAAAGATCAGAAAACAAACCAAAAAAAAGAATACCATGCATGTTTTAAAAGCTTATCCTTTACTTTTAGTTACTTAAAGGACTGTGAAAATAAATTCTGTTTGCAAGAGAGGATAGTATTGTTATGTGATGGCTCAGGAAGGAAGCTTCAAGTCTAGGGAGAACACTAGAACATGACACCAAAGTGTTTTTAAGGATATCTGAATATCAAAATAATGACTGGTATTGGACACAGCAACTTAAAGTCTTCAGAATGGTGGGTAAAGAATTACAATGGAAAAGGAAAGCAAATTACAGCAAAGGGATGTCTCAGTAGAAGTAGTAAGAGAAGAACAAAGTACATGATAGAGACAAAGTACATGTCAGTACCCTTGTTATGCGTCAGTTATTTTCTGAATGACTACTCTTTCCTGAAAACACAAATGGAATGGAAAGCTAGATTTTGGAGATGCTTTAAAGGCAGAAGTGGCAGGCTTTAGTGACAGTCTGAATGTGAGAGATAAAGAACAGAAAAATGTCTAGTATAATAATAAGTTACCTGTTTTGAGGATGAGAAGAATTACAGGCTTATGTGCAATGATGGGAAAGGATGCCAAGGAGAGGACATGTTCTACAAAACAGTTATTATTTGTTTCCATCCTTCCAAAAGGTATATATTTCTGCTGTAAAGATAGAGTAAATCCATAATGGTTTTCAGAACTGAAATTCAAGACATACTAAGCATTAAACAAATGCAAAATTTAAGAGAAGATAGAATATGCAAAATTTACATATGGACAACTAAAACAAGATGTTTGTGTGGAAAATTCAAGAAGTGTCTTACATAAGAGGTGGCATGTTAAAAGTTTGACCGTATATATTAATAAAAGCCAGAGAACTTTGGTTTACATTGTAGACTCTATTACAAACAGTTGATTAATCAAAATTGAATGTTGTTAAAAATAATCGTCATGTTGAAGTATCTGAAGAAGATGTTTGAAGATGTTTGGAAACCATGCAGCTAAAAGCCTTTTTGTTTTCTGACTTTCATTTACAATTTTTACCTTTCTATCTACAAATTTGGGAAACATCTTGGTGAACGCATGAGTGGGTATGACTTTGGATCTTAGAAGAAGAAAGTTTTTTCATATAAAGCAATGTGTCAACATCTTCTTTCTGTGATAAGTATAAATCTTAATTAGAGTGTGTCAGATCAGTTATCCTAGATAAGGGAAAAATTCCGTAGCTCTTCTGAAAGGTATTTCATTTTCTTTCTTTGAACTTACCCTTTTATGGTTCCTATTCTGTATTGCTAATTGGATCAAGTCAGATTTAATTCCACTGAGAGTGCAGAGCTAGTGTCATCACCCTTTAAGCTCTTAAATCCCTCTGAAACCTCATTCAATTGCTTTTTTAAGTGGCAGAGCCTCTTTCCTGAGTCCCTCATTCTGTAAAATGTGTGCTAGATTTTGTTCAAAGTTGTCTTCCTGCCTATTGCTTGTTATAATGCATATGTGTTAGTTGGATGCATGTGCAAAAACATACTCTTGAAGGAAGAGGGAGATCCCACCAATGACTCTATGGAAGCTGACCATAAGTTCCATTTTTTTTAAAGTCTGTTACCAAACAAGAGTTACTGAAGCTCCAGGAGGATATCATTTGTTTTAGACACTTACAACAGCAGATCAACATTCAAGTTGCCTTTTTTTAAAAAAAAAAACCAAACACCTTTGTGGTTAAAAATGTTGAACTTTTTAAACAACATTGCTCAGCTACATACTTGACATAGAAGTAAACAAGGAACCTTTCTAACCAGTTCTCAGTTTAGAACAAATTCTTTTCATTGCTCTAGCAAATTGCTTGTGACAAAGTCTGCATTTTAGTTTGGGAAGAAAAGTTTGTGATTCATTGTAATTCATTCATATTTGTTTCTTACTGCTTTCTTCTTTTTAAGAACATTGACTTATATACTTTAAGACACGGCTGAAGTAACTTCAAACATGGGAAGTGGCTTATCCTGCATTGAAAGCACTGCAAATGGATAATTTACCCAAACAGTAAATTAATGTATGAAAAAATTTCTTACTTCTGTGTCTAGACTGCTTCTGATACCTGAAAAAATTTCTGGAAGAGTGACTGTCTCTTTTCTTTTAACTGTAGGATATTTACCCTCCTTTTTCACAACTGAAAAACTATATAGGTTTTTTTAAATGTCCATAGAAGCCAAAAAAATTCAGATGCTTGGGTGTGCATGTGCACAATTTTTACAGAAATATATTTGCACAGGAGTTGAATGATTTCATATCTATATACACACATGTATAAATAAAGCAGTAATGTTTATTCAAATTGAAGCTGGAAATATTTGCATGTGTATGCTGTCACTCTTAAGTCTTATTGTTGATTATCAGGAATGACAGGTTTGAGGCTGAAATGAACAAGTATATTGTACCTATATTTTCATTGAGATCTAAAACAGAAAGCCAAAGTCACCATCCAGAAAAACAATAAAAAAGGTCTCATAATTTATGGTCATCAAAACAGTTTTTCTTATTTAGATATATTTAGGTCTCTTTTTAACTGTTTGTGCATATGTACAACCAATCACTTATATGTAACCTAAGCACTTGTTTTGTATTTGAAGCAATATTAAGGGAAAAGGAACATTAATAGATAAGAATTGGCTGATTTCAGAACCTCCAAAACAAATATTTATTTACTGTTAGTTTTAATCAAAATTGATGTATTTTCATAAAATGTTTCAAATAGAAGAACTGAATTTCTGTAGAAAAAAAATCTATTTAGTGCTTCTGAGAGATTCTGTTATCTGTCAAGGAATAGATAAACTGGTTACATAAACCTTTTTAAAATAAAATGGACTCTAAGCAAAACCTGCTCTACCTCATACTAATGAAGATTTTCAACTAAAAGTACATTAGCTTTAACTAAAAGATGCATAGATTTAATTTTTTTAACAAATTAAATTTTGACCTGACTTCCATAGAGATGTTTATGTTTGCTAATTATCATTCCATATGCCAAGTTTTCCCTGACTTCAAGTACTGACTTATGTTTTGTGTCTTGTTATCCCTACCTGCCTGCGACTCATCTGTAAATTCCAGGCTGACCAAAGCAGTTCTTACTCGGTTTATGCACTACCTGTCATAAAGCCAACCCTGAAGAAGCTCATAAAATGAAATAGAAGGTTTAAATTTTAAATGGAAGGAAGAAAGGAATAATCTGTAAAGGAATAGTTTAGGCCTGTAAGCAAGGACCTTTGTAGACTGATATTTGTCAAGGACCCAGAGGGCATCATGTACTGTTGTAGGTTGGAGTCCATCCCAGAGGTTTATGACTGGTCCGGGGCAGGGTGGCTATGGGGCTGGAGCAGCCTTTCAGGCGCAGGCTAGGACACTAACTGGGTCCCTTGAGAAGGACTAGGGCTGTGAGTGAGGAGGTAAAGGTGCAGGACAGGGACTGGCAGGGCTTGGGGGCAGGCCTCGGGGACCCGATACACATTAAGTCTGCTCTGTAATAATAATATGAGTTGAAAAAAAAAAAGAAATTATAATAATTTGCAAATTTCATTAGATTTTGGAAAGTTTCCTCCCACTACATCTAATTTTATTCTCTTTGTAAGCCTGAATGTTGCTGATTGCATGGGCATACTATAATTTACCCTGTAAAACTGTCATAGCAGGCATAATCTGCTGGTTGTTTAAACCTCTAAATCATCAGAGGCAAAGCATCCCTAATTCACTCTAGTAAAGCTTCCTGCAGTAGAGACTTCTTTTTTCTTCTATGGAATATAAGGCTTTTTTTTTTTTTNAATCTCCATATCCCCTGTACCTGCTTGTGGGAAGATACAATATCTCTACATCCTTCCTTCTTCTGGGTGTGTCATCCTGTCTTGTTTTAGTTCTGCTGAAAACAAGAAGTTCAGGGTTATGGGGGAATAAGAAATGAAAGAATTTAAAAAACATGTGGGTAAATTGTATTCCATCCAGCCCCAGAAAAGATCAGCTTTTTGTTCATTTGTTAGTTTTGCTAAAAAGTCCAATTGACCTTTTGCAGAAACAGAAGTGTGTATCATTTTTGCCACAGAGTTCATAGTGAAAAATCATAATTGTTTCACTATTTTGGGAGTTAAGTCTTAGTTCCATTTGGTTTGATATCAGGTTGATCAAATCATTCAGTTCTACCTTTGATTTTGATTGATTTCTGGTTTGGTAATGTGGTTTATGTCAACTTAAAAGTAAATTGACTTTTTAGCACTGCCATTATAAATAAACTGTAAAATATTGATTCGGAATGTTTTTCTTTGATATACATTCTGAATGAAGTATTAGATTTAGCTGAAATTATTTTCCCAAAATAATATGTGTAAAGTTTTCTCTGTGATCTCCTTTACTGTGCATTTCTGACTCTTTTCCGTCATTTTTGGGAAAGATAGAAATATAGCTCTCAGATTTTCATAAATAAAATGTAATAATCTATAGTCTTAATATAGAGAGGTTTTCCTGGTTGAGTATCAGTTGTATGAGTTAAAACATGGAAGACTGGGTTTTTGATGACTGATACATTTACTGTCTTCATAGTTGTTGTTTTTTTTTTTTCTTTTCTGCTTACGCACATTATCTTTGTTGAAAGTAAATAGTAAAATTAATGCATGGAAAATTTAAAAGAAATTAAAAGAAATTAAGTAACCACTATTACTGTAAAACTGACAATTGAAGAAAGATGTGATTTTGGGTGAGGAAAGTAAACCATGAGTACCCATCTGTTAGGTATCTGCTCAGATATGCAAGTACGTACATGGAGGATAGTTTGACATTTGAACAAACAGTATTTTTTTAAAATCACTATTAATTCTCACTTTTGATTTAACAAAGTTTTAAGCTAGTCTTTGCCTATACAAAAGTTAGGTAAATTTTACTACTCTGTATAAGAAGGGTATATTGTAAAATAGAAAAATATATGTATTTATATATGGGACCCAAGCCCATACTAGCTTAAAACTTAAAAATCTGTAGTAACTTTCATGGAAGAGTTGCCTTCTGATTCCTTAAGTACAATTTGAAACATTCTGCCTGGATAATAACTTGTTAGCATAAAATTAATGTGATAACCTTTACCATCTGTTACCACTCTAACTTTCCCTACAGTTCTCTATATTAACCCTCCCTTGGTAAACTGACAACTGTTGAATGGGAGGAATTAAATACTATCAAAATTAACTGTGATATTAAAGTTATAAAGTATGCTAAAATCTATTAAATTTAGAGTTCTACAATAAAGGTACATTATAATCTTTTAGGTTTAAGGTTCTATAATAAGTATGTGACTGTTATTTATATATCCAATTGATATTCTTCAGTTCAGGGATTATAGGGATGACATTTTTTTAGATCCAGGAAAGATTTGGCCCTAGCCACTTCTATAAGTGAATAGAAGCCTCTCTCCTCTCTTTCTTTTTGTTTCCTGTGTAAGTTACCTTGCTATTCCAGAGTTAACTAGATTAATGTAATAAAAAAGTCATTTCTTCCTAGATCACATAAAGGTGGTAGCTGAGTGCAATATGTGTCCTCTGCTTAGTGCTGCATGAGTGTTGAGAATGTAATGAGCTCATATCTTCTTGCTGAAAGAAAAGGTGGAAAAAAAAAGCCTAACCTAATGACTGCTTTTACAGCCAGTGATGGCAGTGCAGTTAATATACTGCTAAGTACATGGGAATGGCTGCTAGCAGCTGTCACAGTGTCCTGCCATAGTTAAGTATAGGGGTGTAGATATTGCTGTTGCTCTTGATTAACTACTGGGAAATCAGGGAGTAAAATGTGCAAGCAACACAAAGAATGATTTGCAAGAGAGGCCTGTCTCAAAGGCCTTGTGACTACACTCCATCCTAGGATTTTTTTTCCAGGCAAAGAGGACTGGTAGAAGTTGATTTAGGTAGCCATCGTTTTAACCTGTAAAAGATGTTCAGATCCTTTGCTATTACAAGTCTTTTTTCTCTTCTCAACAGGTTTTCATGAAATCCTTCAGAAAACTAATTACTTAGCTAGTTTTAGTTTCGGATTTTGTTTTTGCTGTAAAAAAGCTGTGTCTTTCGCTGATCTTCTAATAGTCGTGGAAGGTGAAATACAGCATAAAGTGATAATGTCCCTGAAGTGGACAAGTAGAGCACCTGAGCTGCCACTGAAGGTCTTTTTTGTACTCTGTGGGAGAGAAAAGCATTTGTGATGTTTGTCACAAATTTGCTTTGGTGTATATACAGGAAAAGGTGACAGAGAGCACTGGTGAAAAAGTACTAGTCTGGCTTCTTAACCTAGGAGGACCTTGTGTTACTGACTTTTATGGCTCAGTACTTAGCTTGCTTATTAGTTCTATGAGCCTTTTCAAAGGGCATGGCATTGTGCCTTGTGCAGAAGAATGAATGTGAATAACTTACTCTGATAATACAAATTTCCAGAATCTAGCAGGGGTTTTTAGTTTGGGATCTTGTGTGTTTTCTGTGTTTCTTTGTTTATCTGTTTCTCCTCTAATGCTTGTAATATTTTACCATGATAAGTTTGGTGCTTTGAGTTAGAAATTTTTTAAGAGTATCTGGAAGAGAAATGGGAAAACTAAATTATTTTTCTTCTTACACAAGAGCATATTTATGTTTTGTGTAGCTTTTTCAAGAAACATGTAAAAATGTTCCTTAGCTTGGCTGAGCATAACAGAATAACTCACTAGAATTCACTTGCATTTATGCAATCACATGCATGTACAGGAGAGACTTACTATGCATTTTCAAAACTGCTATCTATAAGATTCATTATGATTTGCACGAATGCTTAGCTATCAAATTATTATCACGTTAAAAAACAAGTCCTTAATAATAATAATCAGTCTACAAACTGTCCAGGTGTTACAATGACTGCAATAGCAACATGGCTTCAGTGAATGGACATATGGTTATCCTCAATTAATTACTTAAGCAGTGGGCTGTGCTGTATTCATGTACAGAGTTTAAAACATGTTGTCACTGCAAGTGCTGTGATAGAGACCAAAGTAGCTAGTTTACTTTAGGGAAGCATATTGCTGATTTAGGTGTGTAATGGCCCCTGACAAACTCATTCATAAGTGTTATATACTGTTGACATAACAGCATAAGTTCAGGAACATTTTCCTTAATTGCCCTTTCTGATTGTTGGCAGGTTTTGTTTTCTCAAAAAAAAATCAAAGAGGAAAAAAAAAAAGTCTATTATCTCGAAATAAGGCAGACAGAAAGCTTTTGCAAATTTTATAAAAGAAATACTGCTTTTGTTCAGATATGCTTGTACTTGTAGGTAAGACATTTAATTTCAGAATTGCTAGCTAGGGAGGTAGTTGGCTGTCAAGCTCTAGGAGGTTGATGATATAGTCTCTAGAACTGGTTGAATTGTTTTCCTGTGAAAATAAATTATCTAAGCAATTATGCCTTATTTATTCTGTTACACAATCATTTATCAAATGAGCTTCATTCCTTAAATGTGATTTTTATGCATAAATGTAATCAGAATAGCTTATATAACTGTTTTTGGTCTAAGGGATGTTTATGAATTGTCCACTTTGACTTTTTTTAATCCTTTACTTGTAGTGTGTAATTGGTTTCATCTGACATATGTTATTGATTATTTGACTGTTTGGGGAAAACTGACAGCTTTTAAACAGAGGAATAACAAAATAAAACTGAAAATAATGATAACACTTTCACAAGTATTATCCAGTTTTTGAGATTTCCAATGCAACTGCTCAGAAGCAAATGAAGTGTAATTCTTTGTGTTGGAAACATCTGACGCACATGATAGTGTATTCTGGATGAAATGCTATCACTTAATTTCTTTTCCTCCTAATATTACTTTTGCTTTTCCACTTAATTATCTCTTGCCTGAGGAAAAAATAAAATTAAAAAAAAAAAAAGAAGTAGAGGGCAGTGGATTAAGGGACTTTGCCTTGGTCTACTACTATCCTTCCCAAAATTCTTAACAGGTGAGATGGAATGATCAGCCAGTAGGGAGGTATGCTCTTTCGCTGTGCCATATGCGCAGATCATCTTTCTTCCAAATATCCTTATCTGGTGATGTTCCAGGCATGAACACAGGGTAATGCCTTCAGCTTTGGCAGTTTCATGTCACTCTTTGAGAACAAATTTGTGAAGCGTGAATGACAGTATACATTTGTATAGAGGCCATTTAAATATATATTATAATAAAGGTTGTTCAACCAGCTAGTTAAAGAGAATAAGGGTGCTGTTCCCCTCTCTGGATTTACTCAAAATACTTTGTCAGGCAGCTTCAAATATTAGAATTTGCTTAATTCATGAGATAAAAGGAATGGAGAAAGGAGGAGCCTGGCATTTAATAAAGCTTTCATTTAAATGATACTGGATAGAACTAGCCTTCAGAAATTCCATGTATTAAAAATGACAGGTACAGTTTCAAAATATGAAAGAAGTAGACTATGAGAGAGAATACAGGGTACATTACTATCCAGAAGGAGATGACAAGGTCTTTTTCATTCGGGAAGAAATAAGTTACAATCTTTCATGAAGTGAAAGTCTTTTCATTTAATTATTTTTCCTCTCAGGTAGTTGTGATATGATGGAGAAACAACTAACCTTTTTGCATCAAAAGCCAAGTAATTCAAGCACATTAGCACTGCACTGAGTAACCTTCACTTATTCATGAGTATTTGATTTTGTGTCATAGGGAGATTGCTCCCCAAAATGCTCCTTTCAAATTTCTAGCAATATGTTTCTTTACTTGGTCAGTCAGTTGATGATTTCACCTCCTGAGGATCTCCTCCCAGGGTAATTGCCATAAACTTCTAAAGAGGAAAGCAATGTCATGGCTAAATAGTTGAAGTGAGACTTGAGTTATAGGTTGAATCCATGTTAACGCTAAGGATAGATTTTTTTTTTTTCCCCCTCTTACTGTCTCTAAAGAAGAGCTTTTCTCAACATTTATCTTGTCTGTTTAGATTACGAATATTTTGGAGAGCATTTCCTATATGTTGTACTCTATAAACACTGAAGTAACATTCATATTCCTGTTTTTGTATGTGTAAGTATATAATAGATAAGGATTTTTTTCTGTGAATGGAGTCAATGTTTATATACACTCTGGGGAAATTTTGTCTGTGTGTTTGTTTCTCAAGCAAGAAAACCTCAGTTGTTTGAGAAATTCAAACATATTAATTATTTGATCATGATTTGAAGCTAATGTATAAAAGGTCATTCAATCATTTAAAAAAATCCTTCAATCCTATGCTTATATAAGCAATGCTTAGTAGGAGACAGATATGAATTAGTACTTCAGGATACCTCTTTTTATAATTCGACTCTTTCGTAACTTTGCATTGACTAAAGACAAAGCAAAACTCCTAAACTGAAAATTCACATTGTTTAAAGCAATTATTTTCTCCAGTCTGAATTTCTATTAATAGTGTATGAGAAAGCATAATTCCTAGCTTTTTCATTTCTTGGAATTGCAAAAGATTTCTTGCAGTATGAAAAATAAAAATTAAAAAAATGGATATAAAGAGGATATTTTAATTTTGTAAGTTGCATAGAAGTTTTGGAGGAGTTGAAATGACAGTGTATATATATATATGTATGTGTGTTCCTGCAGGTAAATAATACCTAAACTAAATCTTGCTTAAAACCTAACATGCTTGCATTTACATGAACAGTCTTCTTAGAACTGGTTGCTTGCAAAGACAGTGATTATTTGCAATTTTGATTATGGTTAGTCCTTTAAATCACCTGATACTGCATGTGTTCTCTGGTTTAATAAAGGAATCTGGAGATTTCTGAATGATAAGAACGAATAAAGAAAAGTGAATCCTCTTCTTTAAATGTATATATACATATTTGAATATTTTTAAATGATAGTGTGCATGTGTTTGTATTTAAATTTAAATATCTTTATAGATAATGTAGAGTAGCCAGAGAAAATGACAACAAAGTAACAGCATTCAGGTAGGTTACACAATATTATTCCCATACAACTTTTTTACAAACCATGCTAAATCCATCCACTTAACAATACATTTAGATAAATATTTACCTCTCTGAAGACTGAGACTCTGTTTAGAACTTTGAGTTCACCTGAAAATTTTTAGAATGTGCAATTTTCAATGAGACTTCTTAAAGACAAATCAAACAACCTCATATTTATGTAAATTTCTGTATTATGCTTAAGCTATATTTTAACAATATATTTTTAGTATATTTCTATTTTAGTCTTTATAATTGTATCAAATTCATAAATGAAATCCTCTTTTTGAAAATTCTTTACCAAATTTCTACACCACTATTACCCTATTAATATTTATAGAAAGGAAAGAAAATGACAGCACTACAATGCTATATGAAGTTCAGGCAGTTTTGGAAAATACGGTTTAAGCCTAGAAATCATCTTCTAAAAGTCCAATTAGGGAAATGCTTTACTAACTGGTCACTGAGATGAGGAACACTTGCAGATATAGCTTATACCAATGTCTGGCAGATTAAGTTAATCTCATACCCTTTATGACATTAAGCACTGTTACACAAAATCGTGAAACCCATACAGAACCATTGCATTCGGTGTTATCCTCAAATGATGTCTACTGAAAAGTGAAACTTTAAAAAATACTTTCTGCATAACCTTGTTTTAATGGGCATTACCGTTTATGGTTTACATGGTCTCATAACTCCTAAATCTCACCTTGGAGCCGTAAGGGGAGCAAAAATAGTCTGTTAAAGCCAAGAAATAAAACATAATTCATCTAGCACCTATTCAAAAGTGAAATAAGAGAAATAAAAGAATTCGGGCAACAGGTGAACTAATAGTTTCCTTTTCTTTTCCAACAAATAGAATGATTCATTAGTAGTTTTGTAAATAGAAGATTTTTGCAATATTTAATTTCTTAAATTCAATTAAAATGAATGTCAACAGAGCAACTTCATGGAGTCATAATTTAGGTTCCCCAATTTTGTAGAGGCTCTCTTAATTGGAGGAAGGAAAAAGAGTTGAATGGATAAGAGAGACAAGACTGCAGCCCCTAAAATGTCCCTTTCCTGTGCAATGCTAAGGACAAAAGTGAAGTCAATGATGCAGTTATCAGCATTGTTCAGAGAAAATATAAGAAAAGCTGCAGGGAAGTGTGATTAATCCTAAAGTGATTAAATTCTATTTAATTTGGTGAAGAGCTAATGTCAAGATTAAATCCAAGGTCCCTTATATTTGAACCTTTGAAGGTTCTTGATTTTTGCATTTATCTGAGACATACTGGTTTTTTTCATTTCTCTATTTGGTTTCATACAATTAACAAGTCATCAATACCTAACATGAAACTTGTGGAAGACAGAAAGCTATATTATTTGAGCTGATTTAATAAACTTAAATAGGACTAGAATATGACTGGCTGTGATTTATGAAAATGTAGAAGTATATTTTCATTGTCTTTTTCTAAGAGTCCATATATTTATACACAATTTATCCAAATCACTATCAGCAGCGATTTTTAATGAGAAATATGCGGCAAGAGAGACAATTTATGTGGCCAATATTCTGTGTGGGAGTAGTTGGTTTGACTAGATCAATGATTACTTTGCTATTATTTGTTTTCAGTGAAATTACAGAATTAATGTTGTTCTTTATAATCATAAAGCAGTAGAAGCTTTTGTCTTCCTATTTTTTAAAGGGAAGGAAGAAATAGAAATTTGGGGAAAGGGCAAGTCTTTTCTATTGTTTTAAGTATTTTCCTTTTAGTGTACTTGGTGTAACAGTGGTAATTTTAATATAATTGTCTCATCAAAGAGATTGAGTGCTCAGGGTATATTTATGCACACTTACCTTGCATATTCCAAGTCACGCTCTGCTTTTAGTTCTGCATCTAAGTGGTCCCTGCTTGATTCAGAAAAAGCAGGATTTATTCCAATAAAATTAGTATATTAGAGTCCATTTGTGCTGGGGTTTGATTGGCTCCAGTGGGGAGCTACTCAGCAGGGCTGTGCCTACTGCTTGCACTTTCTTTGCAGCTAAGCTTTTTCAATGTAACAGTTAAGTTGATCAGTTTATTATTGACCTAGAAATAAAATTAGCAGGTACAATAAGCCAAGGACAATGTCATTACTGTATAAATTAGGAGCAGTGTTTTGGGCAATTCATGTAGCCATCAGAGAAAAGGAATTGCCATAAATTTACTGTCTCTCTTTTGCTGTTGTGTACTACCGCTAAGTGAAATTCACCACTACAAGGAGTGATCTTTTTCTTTATGTAATTTTCACTGATCTGATGCTTATTCTCAATCTCTGTAATCTTGACCTTTTTTTCTTTGATTTAAACTACAAAAACACTCCCTTCAAAACGGTAGAAAATCAAATTGTACATAGGGTATAACATCCAAAAGAGCCCTGATGTGACAATAAGCAGTGTTATTCCACTTAATTATGGCAAGAAAGGAAGAGGGAAATGGAAATATTTTGAAAAAACTCAGGGGGCAACTGTGAAGGGTTGCAGTGTTCTGAAACAAAACCTAAAAAGGCCAAGAGCAACATGTAAATAGACTGTAATTCACTTCAAATTTTATGAAACTGCCAACAATCAAAAACCAAGGTAATGTGTTAAAAGCTATACTTTTTACTCATTAATAAATGACTATGTAATGATTGATTTTAGTAAAGGAATTTGACAGGAATTCTCCAAAGACAGAATGACAGAGAACATTTAAATGGATCTATTTATGTTACTGATTTTCACAAAGAGGTATCTTTTTCATTCTGCTAAGTGGGGAAAAATGAGATAATGGAGCTGTTATTCATTAAACACTTGGAAAATGTACACTATTTCCTGTGCTTTTGTAATATATATAGGAAAATAGTGAAGGCCCTGATGCAACTGGATGCTTCAGTGCAACTGGAAGAACAATAAACCATTCAATAATTCTAATTTCTATGATAAATCTTGTAAGCTTTTTATTGATATATTTCCTTTCCTTTTTTTTCTTTTTTTTCTTATCTTTTTCTTGGGGGAAGACTGTGAAATATTACAGAAGAAAATGATACTCAATGATAATGATAGTTTATCATCTTAAAAAACGAAGGGCATTCAGAAGCATTTCAGCTACTGACAATGGAAATTTGGAGTACAATTATTTGCCTATTTTATATTAATTGCAGAGTTTGGGGAGAACTTCTAACACTGTTCTCAAAGCACCAGTTGGAGAAAGGGCTCAACAGCAGTTGTCAACCACAGTGAGTTAATGGTGGGCTATTCTATGTCTGAATATCTATAGAGGCCAGAGAAGCTGTACCCAGGCCCTGCTCTTGCCATAGAGTGTCCAACAGAGCTACAATCCACACAGTCCAAAAGAACTAGGATTAGAGCAGCCAGAGTGGTCGCAGCACTAAGGCGGTGTTGGGGCGATAGTTTTGGTGCAGGATCAAGAACATACCCAGCCAGGCAGTGGAATATTAGCAAAGTAGCTCAGGCAGCTCACACCCCATGTGAGCAAAAATGGGCGAGGCTCCCTCTTCTTCATCACTTTCTCACATGGCTCCTTCGGAACAGTCTTCTGACTCATATCTACATAGCTGCAGCAAAAGCTGTCCCTGAAGACACGTCTAGCAGTGGGAGAGGAGACTTGCATTAAGTTTTCTGACAACATGTATGGAAATATACAATTCCTTTAGCCAGAAGCGCCCTTTGTTGAGTTTGCACTTTCTGTTTGGAGTATAGTGTTGCAGAAAGATGCATGCATCAGATCTGGCCTTCATAGGTAAAGTGGCACACTTCTGGGAAGCAAAGACAGTACACGAGAAAAGGAATAAAAGGAAAAAGGGAAAAAAAAAAGCGCACATATTGTGTGCCAAGCAAGAAAACAATAAAAGGCATCAGAGAGGATTCAAATCTGACTATCAATTTGGTTGACTTCTATGGAGGGGACACTGTGAGCAATACATGCAAACACTTTGTGCAGCTGGACTGTTAGAATTATGTGGTTATTGACACACCACAGGACACAGCCCCTTCCACAAGCTGGTTTGATCACCACTTGCGTATCAGAGATTTCAGTGAAGAATGAAACACAGGGAGTTCCCAGTGAAGTGGCACTTTAGAAACCACACTTTTCTCAGTCCAGAGAGGTGGACTGACAGCCATCTGAATAGTAGAGCTCAGAGGGTTGGGCTCAGTGGCGCAAAATCTAGCTGGAGACCATTAGCTAGTGGTTTGTCATAGGGGTCAATACATGATTCAGTATTATTTAACTTACTCATTAGTGATCTAGGGATAGCATGCACCACCAGCCCGCTTGCTGATGATACAAAACTGGAAAGGGTAGCTGATGCACCAGAGGACTGTTCTGCCTCTCAGAGGGACCTGAACAGACTGGAGAGATGGACAGAGAATAACCTTATGATGTTCAGCAAAGGCATGTACAGGGCCCTGCACCTGGCAGGGAATAGCCCAAGGAACTAGCACATGCTGCATGTTGACCTGCTGAAGACCAGCTCTGCAGAGAATGACCTGGGCAAGTTGAACATGAGCCAGCAGTGTGCCCTTGTGACCAAGAAGGCAAATGGTCTCCTGGGGTGCATCAGGAAGAGCATTAAAGGCAGGTAAAGAGAGGAGATCTTCCCCCTCTACTCAGCTCTGGTGAGGTCAATAGCTGGAGTGCTGTGTCTCCCCAGTGCAAGAGAGACTTGGAAGTATTGGAGTGAGTCCACCAAAGAGGTACTAAGATGATAACAGAGTCATAGAATCATTATGATTGGAAAAGATCGTCAAACTAATTGTCTCAAACCATAAACTCTTCAACACCCTGCCTGCTAAACCATGTCCCTAAGTGCCTCATCTACATGTTTCTTGAACCCTGCCAGGGATGGTGCCTTCACCACTTCTTTGGGCAGCCTGTTCCAATGCTTGACTGCTATTTCCATGTAGAAATGTTTCCTAATCTCTAATCTGAAGCTCTCCTATTGTAGCTTGAGTCCATTTCTTCTTGTCCTATGAAAGGATGTGAGCATCTTGTATATGAGGAAAGGCTGAGAGAGCTGGAACTGTTCAGCCTGGAGAAGAGACAATTGAGAGGAGATTATATACATTTAGATACCTGAATGGAGTATGTAAAGAGGATGGTGCCCAGCAGTAGGATAAGAGGCAACAGGCACAAACTGAAACACAGAGCATACGGAAAAGCTTCATTGTGAGGGCACCTGAGCACTGGAACAAGTTGTAGAGTGGTTGTGAAGTCTCCATCCTTAGAGATATTTCAAAATTGTCTGCCAGAGTCCTGGGTAACATGCTGAAGGCGATCTTGCTTGGTCATGAGTTTGGGCTAGATCTGCAACCATTTTGTGTAATTCTGTGAGAAGAGGTCTGGAGCATAGGACATATGAGGAAAAGCTGCCTTTTTTTTTATTTTTTTTTTTCCTTTTTTTTTTTTTAAACTTAGCCCGAAGAGAGGAAAGAAAGCTAAGGGGAGCCTTTCTAGTTTCAGCCTTCCACTACCTAAATAGGACTTAGAGACATTATGGATTTTTTTCTTTTTTTCCCCTCAACGGACAGGCACTAATAAAAGAACTGGATGTCACAGTCAAAGGAAATTCTCAGAAGAGTGAAGCAAGGACTATCTGACTTTAGCTATAATTTAGTTACAAGAAATTTGTTTTTACAATTGTGGCATTCCGAACCTCAGGGAATATGTACACACCCAACGTTCTTCAACTAATAATTCCTTGGTGGTCCTGCTCGGATAGATGAGATAATAGGCTGGTTTAAGGCAGTGAACTTACTTGAATCTAGAAGGCTGACTGAACTCCATGCCACTCTAACAATTTAGTATTTGTCTAACTCACAGGAGCTATCCAGGTGGGCTTTTCAGATTGCTCCAGGAATTCCCCTAGGCAGCTCCTGTTGTGCCTAGCACAATTCATATGCTTCAATGTGCCGATTAACACTGTGGATGAATAATCTGGCCTTTCCTTCCAGACATTCCCCCAGGTGGTTGCTGCTGCAGAAATTATCCTGTTGTCACAAGTAAGACAAGTGTAAATAGTCAATAGTCTCTGTTCCTGCAGAGATGTGAAGATAAAAAAGGTGCTTATGCATAGACAGGATAAAAAGATATTTTGTATTTGATTAAGATAGCAGTGATTAATTATGCCTGTTCTGGAGTGGTCCCGTATGACCATGGGCCTACTGCATTTTAAGAACTGAGAACAGTGGTTTGGGGAGTTTCACATACATCTTTGAAAAGTAGGAAAGTAAAAGAATAAGTTAGAGATTATTTAATTAGTAGTTTGGGCCATTGGGATTCACTATAAAGTACATACAGGACAGTTAAAAAGTGATTCACAATTTTGTGCTAGTAGAATTGTGAGAGGTGGAAAAATCATATAATAATTGAGGTTGTAAGGGACTTCTAGAGGTCGTGTTGTCCAGTCCAGTCCTGAACACCTCCAAAAACGAAGATTACACACCCTGTAAGACTGGTTGCTTGTTTCAGCATGGTCAAATCCATCTCGTAGTAACAATCTGTTTTCTGTATCTAACTGTAATTTCAGTTCCAACTTATGCCTTTTTCCTCATCTTCTTTTCCTGTGGACCTTGTAGAAGAGTCTGATTCCATCTTTTCCACTCCACCCCATTAAGTACCCCATTAGTAGACAGCAGTAAGATTCCCTTTTAGCCCTTCCGTTTTTACAGCTGAACAAACACATCTCTCTACTTCTCTCTGTATGTTTTATTTTCAACTCCTGGGACACTTTGGTGTCCCGTCACTGGACTTACTCAGAATGGCAAGGTCAGTCTTGTACTGGGGAGCCCAAAACAGGACACAACACTCTAGATGTTGTCTAACAAGACCCAGGAAACGAGTCAACTTCTTCTATCAAACTGCTGGCACTCTTGCTAGCACAGCTTAATTTACTCCCTGAGAAAATTATAGACCTCTGGGACCACACTTCTGGGCACATGAAGGAGAAGAAAGTGACTGGAAGAGCTATCACAGAATTACTAAGAATGAATCATGTGTGACCAGACAGATGGTTTTCTGTCTAAAATAAAATGAAATAAAACAAAACATAAAACTGGTCAAGGACCTGACCTATTTAACATTTCTATAAGTAACCTGAAGGAAGTGGTGGAGGGTCCTCTTTTCAAGTTTGGAAATGACACCAAACTGGAGCGAACCAGTCAATACATTGGAGGGCAGGACTACCACACAGATGGACCTAGACAGACTGGAAGGGTGGTCCAATAGGAACCTCATGAAATTCAACAAGGACCAAAGCCAGAGCCTGTCCCTGGGCAGGAAGAAGTAGCACAAGCTGTACTCTGCCTGGCTGGGGAGCAGTTCTGGTCACTTGTCCACCATGACTTCCAAGTCTCTTTTTTTGCAAAAACAACATGTAGCTTCTCTTAAAAAGAAGGGACATTAGGAAGAATTTGGACAGATAATCTGATGTTTTTATAAAAGCATTTATCTTAAATTTCTGGAAAGATAATCACAAAATCTGTTTGTTAAAATCCCAAAAATTTAATGTAAGTAAAAGCACAGTATGACAAGAATTGTATTTCTAGAAGGTTTATAAAAGCATAGAATAAATTGTATGAACTGTTCTATGTTTAGGCAGAAACTCATTAATTTTCCAAAGGAAAAATTCTCTTTTCTCAAAATATGAGTTTTTATAAGTAATGTCTGCTTCTCTGTAAGGCTCATTTTAGATTACTTCCTCCAGGAGAATGTGATGTTGTGAATAGCCTTCCATGATATCATCAGCAAATATGTCCTTCAACATGCAACAAAGATTTTAATGGTGTTAGGAAAGCGCTTCAAGTGTTTGCTTTTGACTTTACATTATCTAGGACTGTGTCATGCAGGACCCATTCCTAAATAGGTAAAGCAAAAGTATTCCTAATGTTCAGAAACCTTTAATAAGTCAAAACATGTGCAATGTAATATATATATAAAGCACTGGCAAAAATATGAAAAATTGAGCCCTTTATGCTTAATATACCTTATTTATTCTTATTATGGTACTTTATTGTAGTAAATCAGGGTCAGAGTTTCAGAAATATATTGGTCTTCTAGAGCTTTTTGGAGTTTCTGTAAAAGAGGCTCAATGAAGGTTGAGAAGAAGGGAACTGTTGAATGGTTTTACAGATAGCAAAGCTTTCTTTTTTAATGCAGCATAAATTTTATTTTGCATGTCAGTCTTCTCCAAATTTTATTGTTTTTAGCATCATAAAGAGTGAGATTACCAATGGGATTTGTATGCTCATTTCTCATTAATTTTAATAGGAACTGGTCATCAAAATCCCTTAGCAACTCTGAAAACATAAGCCAAGATTTCCTGCTGTATTGGAGAGCAAGCTGAAAAGTCAACAAAGATCAGAAAAGCTCTCTTGTTTGAAAATTTGTGAGCACATTTACTGGTTTCCCGCAGCATTAAGCAGAGCATAGAGAATAGATTGAATCCATTTCCAGGGACCTGACTCATGAAGATTGCAAACAAAAGTATCTTGTAACAATCACAAGTAGCACAAAATATGATAAAGCTCGATTGTCTTTCCTGCTGCACTGGAAACATCTTGAAGTATTTGACAAATGGAGAATGTTTGAGAATAAACAGAATCATCAGACAACTTAAGCAAATTAGTCTAACTTTTAATTTACCACAGTGAAGTCATAGATTTAACAATAGGGTATTAATGGGCCTGAACAACCAGAGACTTCAATGAAACCTCACTGATTATTTGGTAAATATTAAAATCAATAGGAAGACTTCCATAATTTCAGCCTATGCTGAGTTTAGGAATATCTACTCTTGCTAGATACATCTGTTGCACAAATAAGTTATTACCTGCATGTCTCTAATGTTACCAAGTCATACTTTATATTAAAAGGTCTCTAAAATTAAATGGTCTTTTCCTTAGACAACAGGGTCCTGCGTATGATTGAGGGTTTTAAGAGACAATCTAATATGCCATAAAGATAATACAAATGCAAAGAAAAACAAACAAACCTAAAGAGTATATTAACGCTTTCAGAACTGTTCCATTTTAGGAGCTGTACCTCCTGTTTGATTAGTTTTACAATCTCTTTCATTTAAAAATTAAAATCAACATATTCAAATGAGCAAGAATCTAACCTACATTGTGCTGCAGGAATCTTTTTTTTTTTTTTTTTTTTTGTTATTAGTAAAAATAAATCATTTTCTCCCTTCTTTTTAAATATCTTTATAGCTTAGTAGCTTAGCCAGGAATACTAAACTACAAGGATTATCAAGATCATCAGGGACATAAATCTTTAATAGAAGGATCATGCAGTTGTCTTTCCAGACAATTTTAATTAGAATGTGCTCTTCGATAGCTTGATGCCAAGCAGTCTTCATCTTCTTAATGTTACATTTATCACTGATCATCTACTGGGGAAGAAGGGGGAAGGGAGAGAGAATGTAACATTTCTGTTCAAATGAAATGCAAAGAAGGTGTCATTTTCATAAAGAAGAAAAATGTTTTCAAACAACTGTTTTCAATTTGTGAAGTAATATCATATGATAATATATTCCATTTTCTACTTTTAGTCAAGCAGCTTCATTCCTCAATTGACTGCAAAAGTGCTTAGAATATTTTTTTCTGGCTGTATCCAAAGTCTGTATTTTCTTGAATAAAATTTGGAACACCTGAGTGGATATTGTGCTGTAAACATTTCTTTCCTACAGATTGGCTTAAAACCAGTAAGCCCAGTAAATCTCTCCTTGATATTCATTCTCTATCTTTACTGAAAATTCTTATTACTTCTGTAAGCTGCTATTTTTGTCAGATAAACTAAAAGGCTGAAATAGTGTGATCAGGATTTAAAACACATTTTTAAGGACTAGAATGTGATTTTGAGGTTAAAAACAAGAGTCAAAGAGCAAACTCTCAGAAGAGGGTAGGAGAGACACACCCAAAAGCTGGATTTCTGTGTGCGATCTGAGGAAGTTTTCTGCCCCGGTGCTTATTCCCTAGTTAGCCTTGCTAACTAGAGACAAAGGACATGGACTTTTACAGTTGTAATTGCACCCATAACTTGCTGATCAGGGAGCTAAGCTGATGTTCAGACATGTAACTCTGTGAGGTAGGACAGCTGTAAAGGATTATCCCCTTGGCGCAAAGATTAATTTGGGAAAGAATCAGTTCAGAAGTTTGTCGATGTGAATGAGAGCAAATCCAGGCACGCCATCAGGTGCATGGGATCAAACAGAAGTGATCAAAGCATGCCTAGGATTTGCCTGAGTGTATTTGTGCTTGCCCTTCATTAGGATACACTCTTTCTGCTTTTGTAGAGTGGGTCAAGTGTTGAAGAGGGGATGTGGGTTACTTTTATAGCACTTATCAATCCATAATATCCCCTTTATCTTCAAATGACTCCTCTTTCTTAGCTAATTTGAGGCTCTGCATGGTACGGCAGCCCCATTCTTGAGGGTGGATAATCTAATCCTATTTAGGACAGCCTTACGTTTTGGTATTAGCTTACATCTCAGCTTTGATGTGTTTTTTATCGTTTTCTCAACTTAGCACTGACTGCAGTATTTATGGTAGGGGAGCATGTGGGAAGCTCCAGATTGCTAGTTTTGTGCATTTCCAGGTCTTTGTTCAACACTAGCAGATGTGTGTGCAGTTTGTAGTTCCCAAAATTGTTCAGCCCCTTTGAGATTGTCATGCAGTTGAGAAGCATTTTTCTTTGATTTATAAACACAGTAATAGTCTGTTTCGAGATAGCAGAAACAAATTAAGCAAAGTAGAGGGAGATTGGGGGTTATTTACTTGTCTTTTCTGACAAAAAAAAAAAAAACACAAACATGGCTGCTGAAAGGAGTAAGGAGTACATCTGACAACATGTACTATTATTTTTGTTGACAAAATGCAGAATGTCTTCAGCCTGAAAATGAATATATTTAAAATCTCTTGGAGACAGAGGAGTTACAGATAGGCATTTTTCACCTCCTTCCCTTCTTATGAGAAGGAGGTGAAGTATGTCTCTCAGCAGCTATTCTGATTTGAGCATATTTTTTTCTGTTGCCTTCACCACAGTGCAACAATACAGAATAGTATAGTTACAAGAAGAGCTATCTGTGCGTGTTAAAGTTATTAAGAGGGAGAAAAAAATCTTTTCTGCCCCAACCTATCCAAAGCATGTACAAGACAATAAAGAATATGAAACCTACCCAAATCACTTGGACTAAGTCCTGAACTTCTAACCCAGAAAGCAGTAACTTAGATTATCAAGTCTTGTTTGTAACCAGATGAATCTTTTGAAAACTAAAAAAAAGTGAAATTGCATTCATTTGAGTGATTTTGATTACTGACTGTCCATTTTAGTGAAAGTCCCTAACAGTGTGATGTGGTGGCTCTTAATGGAAAAAGATAATTCTCATATTTCTCATAGAAGAAGAAAATTCTTGTTATTTTTACTGAAAAGAATTTTAGTTGAAGAGAAAATAAGGGAAATAGTAGCACATTAGACAGTGCATTAAATTCAAACTCTTGCAGAAGCAACAGCAGTTTAGTATTTGGCTCAGCTGTTTGGATTAGTGACTTCTGAGTAGGAAGTTTGACGGCACTGTGTCCGTCATGGGAAAAAGACTCCAGCTTACATGTATAATTTACTGGCATTACATACTTTATAAAAGAACAAATACAAAAAATATCGTAGTAAAATCTGAGTGAAACCAATTTTAATAGTTTTTGCATACTATTAACGGCAGTTTCTCATTAGGGAATCAGAATGGTGCAGTCCAACCCCCACTGCTCAAGCAGGATCACCTACAGCAAGTTGCCTAAGACTCTGTTCAGATGACTTTAAAATATCTCCAAGGACAGAGATTGTACAACCTCCCATGGCCCTCTAGTACTACTTCTGTCATCATCACAGAAAAAAAACTTTTCTTCCTGCTCAGATGAAGCTTCTTGTGTTTCACTTTGTGCCTGTTGCCTCTCATCCTATTGCTGGGCACTACCGAGAAGACTCTTGCACCATTCTGTTTACACAGTCCCTTCAGATATTTAAATATATCGATAAGATTCCCCCGTCAGTCGTCTCTTCTCCAGGCTGAAGAGTCCCAGCTCTCTCAGCCTTTCCTCATACAAAAGATGCTAACATGCTTTCATCATCTTAGTAGCCCTTTGCTGGGCTCACTCCAATAGTTCCACGTCTCTTGCACTGGGGAGTACAGTACTGGACACAGCACACCAGCTGTGGTCTCACCAAAGCTGAGAGGGAGGATCCCGTCTCTTGACTTGCTTGTAATGCTCTTCCTAATGAACCCCAGGAGACCATTTGTTTTCTTGACGAGAAGGGCATATTGCTGCCTCATGTTTAACTTTTCTGCCGGTGTTCCCAGGTTCTTCTCTAGAGAAATGTTTGCAAGCAGGTCAACACACAGTGTGTAGGGGTGCATAGCATTCTTCCTCCCAGGTGCATGACTCTGCACTTGCCTTTGTTGAACTTCATGGGATTCCTCTCCACTGAACTCTCCAGTCTGCTGAATTCCCTTTGAATGGCAGCACAGCCCTCTGGTGTGTCAGCAGCACCTCCCATTTTTGTATCATTACCAAGCTTTCCGAGGGTGCACTCTGTCCCTTCATCCAGGTTGTTGATGAATAATTTGGGCAATATTGGGCATTGAATAGACTCCTGAGGTGTATCATTAGTTAGAGGTCTGATTTGAATGATTATGAGTGTCTCTCACTCCCATAGGATTTCACAGATGCTGTAGAAAATAATTATTTGTGAAAAAAGAAATAATTTGGTTAAAAGAGATGTATTTTTTGTAGCTATGTTTGAAAATGTTATAGTAAATATCTGCTTGTCAATAGCATCAAAAGACTGGTGATTTGACTTCTGTTTCAAATTTTCTTTCTAAAATTTGTTCTTAGGATTTTATATTTATCATTGTTTTTTTAAAGAGTGAGGAAGTGGGACTTTTTCTATTGACAGGAAACACTTTAAGCAGAAAGTGGTTTAACACTCCCCACAGGACTGAAGGAACTGCACTTATTCATCCCTTGCAGTACCCTTACACTGAAATTTAAGCTGGTTGATGTCAGCATGAGTTTCTTCTGCAGTTTGAAAGGAGAGTCAAAATTCTGTAGAGGGGAATTCAGTAAAAGAAGGAAATATAAAGGGCCAATTAGCATGGTTCTTTCATATTTTTCAGTCACAGATCAGATTCAAATGATCTTAAAATTTTTAGAAGATTCATGGGACTTTGGATCCAGAGCCTTTACATGGGTGAGTGACAGCCTGGTATGTAGCCGTACAACAGAATGTGTGTCTGAATTTCACCAGCAGTAGGAAAGCAAAAGCTAATGAGGAGGAACCTGTCACAAAAAGCAGGCTACCATGGGTGACAGCAGCAGAAGAGTTGACACAGGGCCACAACACAGTGAGGGGTTCCTGATTTCCATCGTGCTGAAACTAAGTGGTGAATGAAAGCAGCTGGACTGTTGTCCCTCTGGGTATGTTGCCTTTTTTTCTGAGATTTTACAGGTCATTAGGGGATAACAGTACCTTTAAAGGACATAACCAGTAGGAGATAGGAGAGGCTTGCTTGTTGAAATTCCTGTAATTATTCACTCTGGTTCCTCGAGGAAAGAAGTGGACAGAGTATTGAGATAGCTGACCTGTCCTTAGAGAATGGTTTGTGTACCACAGGGGAGTGCAAGAAGAATTATTCTAGGAGTAATGGAAGTGGGTATGTCTGGATTAAAATAAATCTCTGCAGTATAAGGAAAACTGAATACTGTATGTACTTGTGGTTATTCACAGCCCATTACTGTTCTTAAACCCTATTGTATATTTTTCTGTAATGTTTATATGTTTATTTTTTTACTGAGATGTGCAGTCAAATAAAATTACAGGCAAAATTGTAGGCAGAGCATTAGAAATGATTTCTTTGAAATCTCCTACTTACAGTTTTCTTGCAAGTTAAAAGGATCATTTAAAGCAGTGAAGCCTAGTCTGATTGTTACACTCATGGGCTCTTTTGAATTAGAATTGGTTATAATTATTAAGAAACATCAGCACTTCACTTTTCTACTATGCAAGCATGGAGGAATTAATTTGGTCCCAACTAACTTTCACCTTTCTGCTATTTTATACATGTGTCATTTTACAAAATCTTGGGATATAATTCCCCTTACCTCTTACATCTTGAGAAAAATTTTGGCCATAATAAGGGCTTCAGCACATTCTTTTTTTTTTTTTTTTTTTTTTTTCCTTTTCATTTTGATGACCAGTGTTGTCTACTTTTTGATTCTATTGATACACATGTGTCAACCAGTGGGCCTGGCTCTTTGGCTCAGGATAAGCACATGCCTTTGTCTCCCCTAGATTCTCTCTAAAGTGGTGGTGTTTTTAAATCACCTTACATGACCTATCTGGAGGGCATAGGCTGATACGTAATTATTTTATGCAATAAGTCAATAATGTGCAGCTTAGATGCTCCTCCATACCTACACTAGCTCTTCAGAAGATCACCTGAGAATAGATAACTGAAATTAACTCTACACTATGGATTCCTTGATATTAAGATGTGTGTCTATGAATGGTAAAGACCTAGACAAAATGTGTCTAGAAGAATGCCAGAAGGATCAAAATCACAATGTACAACAAGAAATGATGAGAAGTAGAATGATGAAATCTGTGAAGGAGAGCTGTTAACATGAAATAAGATGATCATATTCAGGATTGCTTTGAGGATAAAAGCAATAAGAATGAATAACACCTCCCCTCAGCCTTCCTGCAATGAGATTTAGTTAGGGAGAATGATCATGACATTTAGAGCTCTAGGATTAAATGAACTGGTTTATTATAGACTGCATGTTCAAAAAATTATTGCATTAAATTAGGATTTTATAAAGCCCTCCATTTTAATACAATGTAAGGGAAGTACACACTATTCCTAATTTTGCTTGGCTTGGCTAGGAATATCAAAATATCACTGTATTTTCCATAGACTAAGAACTGTCAAATGTTTAGATGAATTAAAATATCCCAAGTAATTTCATTTATTCTAATTTTTTTTTTATTATAACATTACATTACATTCTTGAGTAAAAATAATAGGAAATTTTTCTTTTTTTCTTGAATTTTATTTTTATCTCTTTTATATACTCCATTTAATTTTTTTGAACTTTCGTCTCCCTTTAAAAAAAAGAACATCTTGAAAAATTTGAATACAGGAATAGTGACAGCCTAACTGCAGCAAGAAAGCCTAAAAAAATCCTCAATTTCTATGGAAAAAAAAACCTCCGCAAAAGTGTCTTGAGAAAAAAAAAAATAGATGCCTGCATATTTAAACCAGTGTCTTCAAAGAAGGCTGGACTTTGCCTTTACAGAAATTTCAATATCTAAGTTAGGTTCTCAGGCTTTCATATACAATGAAAGTTCTTTCATTTACAAGCCAAACAGAGTGAGTTTCATTTGTTCCACCTCCAAAATGCCAGCACTAGTGTGCTGGTGTGGTCATGGATAACTGTCACAAAATGAAATAGAGACTATTCTGATGTTTGCAGGAGTCTTGCCACTAACTGCAATACAACCAGAAGGTTGCTCACAGCTGTTGCTATAGTGACTGGGACTTATTTTTGTCTGACATTGTCAGAGAGTCCTTGGAAGTCTTGTTCCAGTTGATTTCCTATACACAATTTGTGATGTTGTGTAATTAATAACAGCAACATTGCTGATAAGCCTTGCACTTATGCTGGGAGTTCTCTTGGTTCTTTTGTGTCTTGCATGGCTTATATCTGGTGAATAACCTTGAAAGTGATCACCAGTTCTACGAAAACACCCTTTGTCTTTTTGGAATATCAGATCTACAAATCTTTGTCTATAAGATTTTGGTTTTTTGGTTCTAGATATGATTGAAACTTATTTTGAAATGTTGTTATTGAAAGGTTTTGTCTCTGCTTTTGTCAGGAAGAATCTTTCCCTTCAAAAACCAAGCACACCATTCCTTTAAGGTACGAGTGTTTACAGATACTGTTGAATTTATAAAGAAAACAGGTGGGAGGGAATGATGAAGTTAAGGTTGAATGTAGTCTCTATGTCTCCATATTCTGCTCTAACATTTCATATTGCCTAACCACTACAATACCCATTTTCTTCTCTCTGTGATAAATGAGGCAAGTGTCTTATAGCTAAAAATAGTACGTGAGCAAAGAGTTAAAGAGAACATCAGAATAATGTAGGAAATGAAGTTGCAATCACTGTGGCATTTTCAGACTATTCTGTGGTTGACTTGAAAGCCGTGTCTTAGAATGTTTGATTTATTTTTTTCCTGTGCAGTACAGAGAGATGCTTGTACAGATCTGGCAAAAGTTGTACTGATTTCCACTGAGAGCAGGCACATCCCCTAAGAGTGCAGTGAAAAGTGTACGACACATTTACATGCTATTTGAAAATATCATATTACCTTGTGACCAGATGGTGCTGTGGAACCTACTTAGAGGGACAGTGTTAAGGTTATCCATTGTAATTTTAGTCAGATACTTGCTGCTTTAGAAACACTGATCAATAAACAATTCTAATATCCTATTGTTATATTTTTGATACATTTATAATTTCTTTTGGGTGAAATGTCAGAATTGCTCCATATGTATGTTACTATGTTGCCCTCTTGTGACCAGCTCTCAAAAATAAGAAGTCATGCACCTCTATCTCAAAGAACAGGACTTGGTTTAAAATAAAAATAAAATGAATTATACATAGAAATATATCACTTGTGTAAGTTTTCTATATTAAACAAAGTAAAATATTGTCTTCTTTTTAGACATAATCTTGAATATCCACCATATGCATACAAATTTCGTGATTTTCTCTTCACATCTCACTGTCCTTGGTCATCCTATAAATTTTAGAAAATATCCATAACCGTATATGAGCATTTTGTTTGTTGATCATATAATCGGGTGATTGATGTTCTTTTAGTAAATATATTATATATGAGTCATGCATAAAGTCACTCTGGTATTGGTTCTTCATCCCATATGACAAAGATAATAGTAGTTGTAAGTAGGCAAAACTGTAGTAAAGTTAAACTAATAGTTATTTCTGAAGTGGAACTACTTTTTTTTTTTTCCGTTGTATACGCCAGTCTTTTGCAAACTGATTCTATTTATTTGAATATGCTGGTCATTTGGGTTTGACCAATAAGTTCACCTCTTAAAATCATAACTTTGACTCTCACCAATTGTAGCTTACCTGTTAAGTGTTGTTTATGATAAATGATCGAGTCTTGGATAACACTGAAAAGCAGAATAATTAAAATTGGGAAGAATGCACACTGGGCTAACTGAAAATATCCTCTGAAACTTGTGATATCTTTAGAATGCCCAGATATTCTTGCACTTTAAAAAGAAGCAAATACCGTGGAAATGTTTGGCTTTCTGTAGAATTTACCAGTACTAGAGACAAGCCAGCTATATTTGGGTTCATGGTCTGGCTGCGATTCAGCATTTCCATGAGATGATACACTTTTGGAAGCTGTGTGCTATGGTGTGATGTACTCCTAACTCTCATTTAGGTCTAAGTAGTTTGTCCTTGTCTAATGATCTCATTCAAGTAAATACTGAGACTAAGAAAATTGAATTGGGACAGAGGATGCATTTGCATTCAAAACACTCAGATATACAACATTTTGATTACTTTTTACCTTTCCAAAAGACACATAGGCATTTGGTACAGAAGATACCAGAAATCAAATATATCTTTCTCTCTTAGGGGGATGATTTAGGGGATGATACCCCTGGCCTAGATGGCTGAAATAGTCTAACAAAGTACTCTTTCCTTAAGTGAGGAAGACTGTAAGGAAATAGGTCTAGGCATATTAAAACCTCAGAATTAATTTCCTTTAAAAGGAAGAGTAGTTCTCATTAGACTGGCATTGGTGAAGTGTCCTCTGGTTGCTTTTTAATTAGATTTTTTTTGGTGACTTTTATGCAGAAAACGAGAAAATGCATCAGCTTGATTGAAAAATCTACTTTAGAAAAATATAAAATTCTTATTCACTGGGATTTAGATCCTTTCTTTAAATCATGAAGATATACAGTAGCTAGAGAGCTCATGTATCCCTATTGTAATTGTTGAGGAAAAGACTGAAAGAATAACAATTCCGTTATATATATGTGTGTGTGTGTGTGCGTGTATATATATGTATATATGGAATAATTTTTCAAGAAATTATTTTTTAGGCTCCTTAGGAGGCATAAGGCCATATCTTGAGTGCTATGTTACAAATCCATGATAAATCTATTTTTCCATTGCAGCAGCAGCCTCTGGTGACATATGATGGTGTTACAGGTTGTATGTACTGTTCTTCTCAGCGGACAGTGTATGTCTGTGCTGGTGGTTGAGTTGCCCCTTGTGCACAAGGCACACAGAACTAGTGTCCAATGGAGCATCTCTGGAATTTAAGGTGGCCTTCTGGAGTATATGAAGCTAAGGAAATTGTACATCTCTCTGTGAGCTCCTCCTTCACTTCTTGACCAAGTCTGTAGAGTGTTCAAAAGGTTTTCCACTGTCTGTGGGGTTCCTGCACATTGGAGCATACTTGGTGGGCTGAAGGGAGTTGTTTGGCAGAGGGAAAGCCACTGAACTACCAGAGACCTCATCTTATATCTTCAGAAATGATGTCTTTTAAAAGCATATGTGTTTTGAGACAAAAATCCAATTAAAGGATTCCATATGCCAAAGTGTCTAGAGCCAACAGTTTAAACTGATAATGCTAGTTTACTTCTATTGAGTTAGCTATCCTGACTACTGTCCACTTGTGCATAGGAAGGTCATTTGGGAGAAAATTTGGAAATCTGGTATTGCTAAAATTTTCAGATGTTTTTCAGGTGGAAGGCAGAGGTTAAATGGCAGAAGGCATTCTCTACAACTGGCTATTTCAACTTGATTATAGGACAAAGAGTAGAGTAATAAGTGGAATATTATTTATTTTTTTTCCACAGGAAGTGTTGGATAAAAATCCTGTATCAACGTATAACTGCATTACGGTACCAACTAAAGAGAAAGAAATATTTACACAGAATGTCTTACAGTAACACACACATTGAAATAATTTTCCCAATTAATTTCAATAGCTGCTCTTACATTTTTTTTTGTAAGTATCTTGCTGTTATAAAATGGCTAATGTGAGCAAATAGCATTTATATATTTTAGATTCACTCAAAGTTTCTCAGAGATCTTTAACTGTTAATGTAGAAAGTGTAACACCTATTATTTAAGAAGAATAATATAGTCTAGATATAAATTTTTACAGCTTGAAGAAGTCATCCTATAAGCAACTTTATGCTGTCTCAGGACTAATACAGAAATTATCTAGGATGATTCATGGTTTATGCATTTAAACTGAATCATGCAGAGAGAATATGAGCCATTGATGTTATTTATATTAAGTATGGCGACTCATGCTGCCTCTTAATTGGCTTTTATGTTGGTTAGAGATAGTTTACAATAATTAAGCTGGAAGCAGGAGTTCAGATAGGACTTTATGATCTCCAGATAGCTTTAGGAGGGCTCAGATACAGACAGTGATGTCATCACTGGAATCTTGAAAAATAAATCTTTATTAAAGATACATAAAGAGTGCTCAGATTGAAAAAATATGTCCATTAGAAAATTAGAGAGGTTGTTTTATATTCATTAGTATCCCCTAACGCTTGTCAGGAAGGTTTTTGATAATGAAACAGTTACTTTAGTCCATATGATGCATAAACCTGCAATGTGGTTAATAATCCAGTCTGATTTTAAAATATTAGTTTCTTACTAGAAGAAGAAAAAGTCATTATTTACATCTAAAAATTGAAAACAAATTGGTATGTTTGAATTCTGACTGCTATGATGTAAGACGAGTTTAGTCCTATCATTTATCATTTTTGGGGTGTTCGCCATTATGGAAATTATGAATTAAAAAGAGAATAACATCTTCATCTAATTAAGACATTTTGATTTTTTTTTTTTTCTCATTTCAGAATATTCCTTCTCCTTTAATAATACCATTTTGTGGTCAGGCTTAGGTAAGCAAAGTCTTTTTAGAAATGTCTTCATATCCTTACAAAATAAGTGAGCCAGTACAGTGAGTATGCTTTAGGATATGCTTGCACAGAGAAAAAAAAAATCATTGTCTACTTTTCTACTTTTTAAAAATTTCACTCAATTGTAACATGCAGATTAACTTCATAGAAGTAAAGAGATTTAACTAGGAAAAAAGACAGTAATAAGCAGAGAAATCAAAGCAAAATGAACATGTTGGAGGCTGTCACAGTGAAGATGTTAAAATCTAAAATCTAGGAGATATGTGAGAGAAAAGTGTGTAGAAGAAGCAAGATAGTAAAATGGTAAATGTGACACAGATATGTTAGAAAAAAAAGTGTATTTTTGTTGTTCTGGACCACAGAGTAAATGATATGTAACTGTATAAAGGCATACATGGGGAAAAAAAAATACTTATGATAACTTTTAAAGACATTGGTGATCCAGGTTACAGAATATGGTACAACTAATCTAAACCTCCTTCCTGACTACAGCATCTTCCTTTCTATAAATGTACTTTAGATTTACGTACAAGAAACATTTTGGTAAGGGCAAATGCAGCCCTGATGCAGCCATGAGTATGGATGCCATGAACCTGCAGAAAAATGTAATGTGAAGTAGAAGTTTACATTTTCTAGCCCTTGAGAAAGCCTCGTGTTATCTCTCAGTAAATCTGTATTTGTAGCCCATACCAGCTTAAAATTCATATTTGACCTTGGTTTGTTGCATAAAGTTGTATAGCATATAAAATTTTGTGCAATATATACAAGTCTGTATATATTTTATGTATTAATCTACAATAATTTAGGTGTTACTCTTTTATTTAGAAGTTTGTATTACCAAAAGGCAGTTAACTTACAGGTCATTTTCTGTGAAAGTTCCAAGTATGTGGCACAATTCTTTTAGGATATGATACTTGCATATAATCTTACGGATGGCTAATTTTTTCCTGGGTTGGGTATTTGGACCTGAACAATGTGACTTGTGTTACATCCTATGTGGCTTGCAGAAGTTGACATATGACACTTTTCAGATGGCCAGGGTAGAAGTTTAACTTGCATAAAATGTGACAGGTAGTAGAGTTAGAAGTGTGTGCAAGGGCTTGGAAAATGAGCTAGTAATGCTCGCATGTGCAGTGTAATCCTTGTCTGCCTGGTACAGAGGAAGGATGATAAACGAGTTGCCATGTGTCCTCTCTCTGATCTCCCAATGTCATGTCATCCTGAGGGCTGAGCTTGTACTTCAACTGCAACTTCAACTTCTGGTCCTTCAGGCGCTTCTTGATCCAAATTTTCCAAGCAGGTTTACCCTGGAATCCTTTTCTAATCACATAAAAGAAATGACAAGGAAATTTTAAGTAGGTGTATGAAAGATGACCTATCATAAGCACAAAGAACTTTTCCATCAAAGGAACTTAATACTCATTATTATATTTATCCTACTGGTGGCAATGCTAATGGAAAAAGAAAGCTCAGCTTATCCTGCAAACCTCAGAACCAGAAAATGAATATAAGAGAAGACTCTTCTGCTCCATGTTAAATTTTAGACTCTGATAAAATAAAACACATTTAGGCTTTGAGAATACAAATAAAACTACACGCTAGAGATTAAATTCTTTTGTCCTTGTTCAAACAATCTTGCCCCAAGACTGAACTGGGAATTTAGATTGAGTAAAGACCGCAGAATTGAGCCCTGAAGGAACATGGCTTACTGCAATAAAAGACACAAGAGAGTTGGAATAAAAACACTGCTAGCAACATGCAACAACAGAACAACATTACTTAGGGAAACATTCAAATGGGATGAATTAATTAGAAACAAGACTTTGATCTAATGCTTATGACAGTATTTATGTTCGATGTAACCTATAATTTGTATTACCTCAACTCTGTCATATATTTTTTTCTGTTTTCCAAATAATGTTTGCCTATCTTTTACTGTTCATGAAAGAAAATGTTTTGCACTGTCAACACATTTGCTTGTTGTTAATAAAAGATTATAACTAAAAATATAATGATGTGTCAAACAGAACTAACCCTCCAGAGAAGCTAGGCAGATGGAAAGAGTGTTGTGAAAATGAATGCATTGTAATTCAAATCATTTGCTTTTCCGCAACAAATTATCTCTAAGTCACACCCATAACATACTAATGATGAGGCAGAGCTAGAGCATGTTTATGGCTTGATTCTGCTCTCATTTACATTGGTAAGAAACCTATGTAACACCATTTGACATCAACAGAGTTATTTCTGATTTATAATAACATAAATTATGGCTCAATAAGCAGAAAATTAGTAAAGCTAAGTGCTTTAAATACATTTTAAGCTCAATGAAAAGTCTCTTCTCCCACTGATGAGCTCTATCCAGTCCCAGTTTAAAATCTGCTAGCTCTCAGGAAAAGATATAGATTAAGACTGCTCTGAAAACAGATCCATATTCATTGAAGAGATGCTTTTAATTGCCTTTTTAAATGCATATTTTCACTATTCAGGTTATCTGAATCTGCTTTGCATAATTTATTCTCAAGCAAATATCTGACTGTTAAAATACATGAAATATTTCCACTCTGTGACATTTTTTTAAAGCAATATAATTATGTGTATAGGTTGATTTGACAACAAGTGGATCTCTGCAATTTTCAGTATTAATCTAAAATTAACTGTTGCGTGTTACAACTCTACAAGCATATTCCTATTGTAGAGTTTAGTCACTGCATTTATGCAGTATGTATTCACAAAATTAGGAAGTCAGTTATGCAAAGTGTGAGATTGTCATTAATATAGACAGACCAACTTCAGCTTCTTTTCTACCTTTCATTGCCTAAGAAAACTTCTTCTGAAGGCAGGCTACATTTTGCCTGGAAACATAATTCCCCCTTTCTCTCCAAAGTGATTTAAAATCCATTTCTGTGTAAGGATTTGCTAACAAGGGCTTCAGTGCTCATGCAAAATCCTAGTGAATAAGGCTCAGGGAATTATATTACACACAATTTCTTTCAAGCACTTGTGGATCTCAATGTTTAATATTTGATACGTCCATTCCCCCTGACATATCTCTGAGTATTCCAAAGCCAAATAAAACTCCTTCTCAAAACAACTTTTGTTTCGTTTTTCTCTTGGAAATTTTTTGCTCTTGCTTCACAGTTCCTGCTCCCCTCCTGCTTCTCTCACTGACATTTAATGGCATTCCTAATTGGATTCTGCCACTTTCCTCATTAATTTCAGGCAGATGCAACTACATGACTTGTTATGGGAAATTACAATTCCTGTGATATTGTCATGCCTTCTCAAAAGCACTGCTCATATCTGTGAGACTTGGATTACATTTTCCCAGCCCTAGCTGTTAAGATTGCTCCAGTGTGCAGAGGAAAGAAATAAGGACGTGCAAAAGAGCGCAGATGAGCTTTCCAACCTGTTAACACTTTTGTTGCCTTCTGACATAGGCCAGGAGGTCAGAGGGTGGTAACGGCCCATGTGGTGATGGTCTGTTGGGCAAGTCACAGAGATGGGGCTGGACTCTGTGGCTAACAAAGGCACTGCCACTTTACACTGACATTTTACTTGAAAAAGGCAACGAACAGGGGAGACTGCAACCCGTTGTGGCTGGGCATGCACTGCCTGGGCTGGGCTGCCCGCCAGCATTCATAAATGTGGAGCTGGCCTCGGCACGGCTAGAAGGGCTTGGCTCCACTTTGTTCTTCAGTTTTGGAACGTGAGTGCAGCAGAATAGAAATTTTAGCACAGAAATTGCTATCCCCATGTGCTATCTATCCTGCTGAATAAATACACTTTGTATTGTATGTCATGGAATGGCATGGTACTGCTTCTGTGGCCACTGCATCCAAATTTCCTTGTGACAGGCATTCTGGAGGAATTTGAATTAATATGGCTTTCCTGATTGGGACTGGATCTAGCCCTTGGTAAGAGAAACAAATTTGTAATTGAGCTGGATTGTATTCTACTGCCCGTGTACAGCAAAATACTTCAGGAAATTTAGATTCCCCATAGACCTATTAGGATGGGAAGCAGGGTCCAGTAACAAGGACTGAAACCTTAATTGCTCCAGATCTCATTCCAATATGCAGTCACTATGGGATGAAAATAAGATTAAATCTTTGCTTACTGTTGAGTGAAATTAGAGCTGGATCTTACCTTTTCTGATAAACTAATTTTTCAGTAGCTATAAAGGTGATAAAGGGAATTTGGCTTTTTTAATTAAAGATCCTAAGGAAAAAAGGCATAGCTGGTAATTATTAGTTTGGACTAATTGGCTGATACACTAATGAGGGAATTCTTATTTTAATATTTTGTAACCATTTGTACAGAATTATTTGAAGTACACTTTTTTAGCAAAAAATACCAAATAGCTTTGGACATTTTCTCTGTTTGGCAGCTGTTGACATGCAAAAATAAAGCTTTACTTGAGAGCTCAAGCATCAAAAAAGATATATGTATGTTTTAAAATGCCTAACATATTCAGGGCATTGATTCACTTTCATTCAGCAAGCAACTGCTCCTCTTGGAGGCAGCTCCTAGGCATTTATTATTGCCCCTCTTCCAGATGTCACTGCTCAGTAGAAGAACAGTAGAGTCAGCAAAACAGAGTGTGTAAGACTGCCTCAGCTGTTCCAGCTTAGCTCAGCAAATTAGCATTAATCTTTGATTAGGGGACTTTGGCCAAGATGCTGGGCTGAGAATGGGACTTGCTTCAGGGCTAGCATATGTTGAGTTTTTCCATAAGATGATAATTCCTTACCCAAATGTAGTAATGTCTTAAACCATGGCAAAAATCACCAGATCTCTTCTCTCAGAGTCCTTACATTTCAATGGCCATTGTTTCTGTCATTATTAGCTCTGTCACTGTAGGGGTACATATTTATTTAGGAAAATGAATTTGAATTTATTAAGCAAAGATGCAACAGTAGGATTCAAAGATATTCTGCCTCTCTTTTCAAGTTCGCCTAGCTCTTTTGTGCTTCCTCTATGGCCTGCTGCAAAGAAATCTGTAAAATCAACTTTCTAAGAAGGCTGTCATCTTTCATGTGCCTGCCTTCTCTGTTGGTGCTGCCGCCCACTGAGTTTCCTTTACTCATCTATTCTACCTCCTGGAAATGTGGTTATCTTACCATGCTTCTACAGCTCAGATGATAAATCACCTGAAAAGAGTGTAAAAATGGTTTAGGGAGGGCTAGAAAATTATATTTCTCAAGCATTGATATCAATTCCTTGTCAATACTTTGCATACTAGCAACATAAACAAGCAATTCACAACTGCTATTAGAAGTGAGAACTATATTTTACAAATATTTGTGGGTAGATGTATTGACTTTTTTGAAAACATGTCTACCTATTAATGCAGGGGCCATTTAACTCAGACAGTTACAACTGTTCAACCTAATACCGAAGTGGGGGAAATCAGAGCAGCCCCAGGGGTGACCTGTTCAGGACTTAAGAGGGTGCAGCAGTTTGTACAGCCCAGGATAGCAGAGAGCACAAGCGAGTACTAAGCACATGTTGCAGAAAGCTCAGAGGTGTTTCCAGATGTTGTGATTATGGTGGATCTAGAAGTTTCGCTTACTTAGTAGACTGTGTCAGCAGTCAGAGCTAAGAGGATGTCTTGCTGTTAGCACTGATATACGTCAGTACTGGGAACGTATCAGCTTTTTTCCTCTCTGAATTGCTCATGTTTAATCATGGCTTAAACACAGCTGCTGGTTACACTGCAATGAAGTGTGAGTATTTATTTACTTGTATAGTAATATAAGTTAATGAGTTATGCCATAATTAATACAGATATATTTTATTTGCTATGAATATTTATATGTCATTTTACAAGCCATGTTTATTTTATAATAAATAATTTAGCAATCAACTTGCAAATGCATGCTTGAAGTTTTGCAAGTGGGGTAACTTGAGGAACCCTAGAATTCAGGATGAAGAAGGGTTTCTAAAAACTTTTTCCATTCTAAGCTGGCTAGTGAATTCAAACACCATTTCAAGGCTACAATAGATATTCATGTGGTAGAAAGTACTTTTGGTATATTTGTTTTCCTGAAAAATTTTCACATAATTTTGCAAATTTTCCCCTTTGTATACCTACCTATCCTAGACTCTCTAATACCAGCTCATTTTTCACAATTTCCAAATGATATTTAGTAATAACTAGGCTCTGAGTGGATTTCTGTAGTAAAAAGATCAGGTGGTACTCAACAAGCTTTCTCATTGCATGCTTGCGTATGGTCTTCAAAGAAACCCAGAAGTGCTAGTCCATTCACTTACGGTATGATTATGAACTACAGGCAGCAGTGGATCGCTTTTAGCTTTCTACTTGATCATGGTATTTGTCACTAGAATTCAAAAATTCAATACTACTTCTGCAATCAATGTTACCTTATAACTACCCATCCCCAAGACGTGATTACTCTAATTTGTGGTTTTGTTTGAGAGGCCTCATCAATAATCTTCATTTTCTCCTGTGGCTTAAAACTCAAGCGAAGGATTTACCAACAATATGCCATCAAGTCTGTAATACATTCAAACTCTTCTTTTTCACTTCAAGATAACATTCAGCTAGTCTCCAAAGTACAGAGTGCTTTTAGTAGGTCTATTAGCTTGCTGTTCACGTAGCAACATGTACTGGGAATGCTCTGTAATATCTTGGTTTGTGACTTGCAGCCAAATAGCAGGTGAGATTGTTGTCTCAGGCTGTCCCCTGTTTACACTGAAATAAACTCCTTCTGCCTTCATTGTAATTTTCTTCTCAGCTCAATCTTTAGTCTTCATTTGCAGATAAATTGAGTTCTAGTCCTGTAATGGCTGAAGTTCTTCTGGTATCTTTGGCTATGTTGCAAGTTACTAGACATGTTTCATGTTTTGCTAAATCTAGGAATCTCTCTTGCTGAACACATTTTTTTTCCTCCTGTGTATTTTAAGGGGTTTTTTTTTGGTTTTTGTTTTTTTGGTTTTTTGTTTTGTTTTGTTTTGTTTTGGAGGGGGTTGGTGCATGGAGCTGGGAGGGAGAGAGGAAGGGTATCTCATTTTTCCATTCCTTTCTCAAGGAAAATCCAAGTTTTTGAATGCTCTATTGAGAAGGAATTTCTTATGTACCATTTTCTCCCATATCCCACACCCAGTCTGTGTGTGTTTTGTATTCCTGCTGTAGATTTGTACTGACAAGATGAAGGATTAAGGCATCCTGTAAGGAAAGCATGCCTTTAATGAGACAACAATTATCGTAACATCCCCAGCTATATTGATGAAGGAACAGCAGGGTTATTTGAGAAAGAAGAAATAAGTAGAGCTAGTGAAATACTTCTGTGAAGTGCTTTTCTGTTGGAAAATGCTGCCTCAATGACCCACCATTTGGGAACATTTGCAGAGATGTTCTAGTGGGAACTTGTCCATTTCAATAATATTTTGTTTCTGTGGCAGGGGAAAAATCATAATGGTAAATTTGAAACAGTCTGTTTCTATGTTTTGCTTGAAGCATACAGATTTCTTAAGCTTGAAAGCACTTTCAAAATCTCTCTTTGAATATCTAATGATGAATCAGTGCTTTTACTGTAACTGAGGTATAGCTGCAGATAACTAAAATTCTTATCTTCAGGCAATTTAAAAATGACTGTTTGTTCCACTGTGTGGTTAAACAGGCACACATGTTGTTTAGACATAGATTTGAGTTATGATAAGTGATAGAAAAGTTCAGAAGGAGTGCTGTTCTGGTTAAGTTCTGGTTCTTAAGCAAAGATTTGCCTTGCTCTTCTTAAACCTGCAAAACAGAGCATCTTATTTATACATGCTCTCAGGAGTTATTCAAAATAGAGAATTAAAAAGCAGGTTTGATTTAGAGAGATAAAAAGTTATAAAAGCTGAAGATGCCACTGAAAGTAAAATAGGAAGAAAATAGTGAAGTCCAAAACAGATGTGTCAAAGGAAAACCAGTGAAGAACTTTTGACATATCCTGAAATTAAATACAAATATTGAGAAGGAAGAAAATGATCAGTCTTAATACAGAGCACTGATGCTAATGCATCATTTACTTTATACTAACAGAACTTCTGAACAACGGGTAAATGCAGAGGATAAATGTTTTAGCAGTGCATGATTTACAGACAAAGACCTTGTAAAAGCCAAACCAGATTGTCAGGAAAATTGATTAGGAACCCTTCTGCACTTAGAGAGAAAAGTGGAAAGAAATTTCTGGGATATATGTTTCTTAAACCCTAAAAGAAAGAATTCCTCAAATTAAGCAAAGGAATGTCTGAGAGAGTGAAAAGAAAGTCACTCTGAAGGAATGTGACAAAGCCATTAAGATCTACTTTCACTATATGATGTACTCATAGAAACTTCAACCCTTCTGCTTTCAATGTACAAAGTACTGCTTTCACGGTACCAAATTGAATTGCTTTCAGTTGTAACAGAGAGAGACAAGAGTGCAGGAACAATTTCAACCAGATGATAAGATGACATACCAGTACTATGTTAAAAAGAAAGATGAGTGTTCCTACCCTGTATAGGGTTCCTACATGTACCTATACATATATGTAAATATATAATTCCTCTAGAGTATAGAGATTTTAAATTGCAGAACTGTCTTAGCGCTATGGGAAGAATCTAAATGCCTTGCAAAACTGAAGCAGAACATTGAAACTTTCTTCAATGGATTATTAAAATAGATGACTGTTTAGAGAAGTGTCAATGAGCAGCAGAACCAAAGCATTGAAAATAAAATTAATCAGCAACATTCATCATAAAGTCATATGTATGTGTAGAAAGCTTCTAATAAACATGTCTAGATCAAATATTTATGCCACATATGCTAATATGAAAACCAGGGAGGCAAAATTAAGGTTAAAATTGTCTGTAGTTCGATACTACAAGCAGGATGGAAAGGGAGAATTACCTGTCTGCTTTCTAACATACCACTCAGTAGCCCCAACTCATGGCTTTGGAGGTTTGGGAAGAGTGCTCTGGCATCAAGGATTCCCAAAGCAGATTCCTAATAGTGTTTCACGCCACTTAGAATCTAGAACAAGCCTGTATAACACAGATGAGCTTTCAGAACTGTGTAAGTTACACTGTTGAGCAGGAAGCAGACCTGGCTGATTAAAAGGCGTAAATGTGGCTTTTACTTTTGCTCACTCCTTTATGCATGAAGCTTTTATGCAGTTCCAGTAAGACTAGTGCCTTCCTCACATGTATTTTGAATTCAACACTCATACTGTTTTATATTTGAGGTAACTAATTCATGAGCTTCTCTATGTTCTTGTGAGGTCCAACATATTTCCTATATGCAATATACTTTAGAAAAGGTCAAAAATTTTCTCTGGAGAGTAGTATATGTATTATATATCTTATACATAATTGCAGGTAAAATTTAATCTGTGGATTGTTTCAGTTATTCAGCAAATACAGCAAAAACATTTCTAAGTTGCCTTTATTTCATGCTCACTTCCGTGTTACACTCTTCACTCCTGACTCAGGACATTGACTTCTCTGCCATAGAGAAAGTGAAAAATATAGCAAACTGTAGGAGATGTGGTCATATTTATTTTAATTAGACAGATCAAAGTTTACAATCTAGTTAAAAGTTTAAGGATTTTCAAAGGAGCTAAAGTTCTCAGAATGTCAATGCTGCATGACTTTTTAATTCTGATTGTTTATTATAAAGTGATTTGTACTGAAATCCACCGAGATTTTATTTTAATACCAGCTCAGTTCATAAGATATGTATGTTTACTGCCTCTGAAAAATCAATGTAAACACATCAGCTCTGGCAGGTTGTTATCAGTGTTTCACAGAACCTAAAATCAACCTAAAAGATAACCTTTCAAAACTCAGAAGAAAATACATGCTTTCAAATTTTCCTGTCAGTGTATCTCAAAGGAGACAAAGCTGGGAAAAAAAAATGTCTTTAAATGTGATAGTCTCCTATGATCCATTTCTAAAATTATGTTTCCCATTGGATAGATCTTTTATCAGAACAAGACAAAGCTTTATGTTGTCTCGTCTGACAGTGAAGCACATACTTTATACAACTTGCTGCAAGGGTTATCTCATTTAAGCAACTCTATGATCAGTATCTGTTTTCTCCCATGGGGCTCTTCAAAGGCGCCTTATATCCAAAACAAGTGAAAGTGACACATTCAAAACTACTTTTTGATACTGTTCTATATTTCTTCCATCTCTTCCGTCTTATATGTGGGGATCACAATTTCAAACCACCCAGTACCTTCTCCAGGACAGACCAGTTTTTGTTCAGCACACTCATAATTTTTAGTACATTCTGTACATACATACAATTCATCACTGTACTTCTGAGGTAAAATTAAAAAGAAAAAAAAAAAACCACAGATGTTTGAGATGGCATTCTTCCAGGCCTTGGATATCAAAAGACATCAGACTGCAAAAGATATTCCAAATCCAAGTCCAAAATGTATATGAAGTAGGATTCAATGCATGTCTTTGTTCTGCCTCTTACAGAACTTCCTCAGTATATCAAGAAGTCTATTTAAAATCTTTCCCCACCAGGAGACAGTTGCACCTTAATAAAAAATATTCTGCTTTGTTCTTAGGCCAGTCCCAGTGGAAAAGAATCAGTTTATTTACTCTGGATATGAGAATTTGAAAATTGGCATGGGAGGTGTTGCTGTACATTGGCATAGGCAAGGATGAAGCGAACTGTGTTATGTCACCTGCCTCTGTAAAACTAGTGATTCAGAAACCAGAACCCTCTGTCAATGCTCTGAGCTAGGAATTTTCTAATAGAATTTCCTAATAGAAAGCATGAATTTTCTTGGCTGCACTGAAACCAAAATTGCATCCCATGAGGAATATACAACAGAACTCTTAGCATTTCTTTAAAATCCATAGTATTTATTCTCTTGATTTCCTCTTCCTTTTAGTCATGGTTTCAGTTGTAATTATTTTCCCTCCTGTATCACAGAATCATGTATGTCTCAGCATGTTTGTCTCTGAGTCTATCATTTGGAGCCACAACATTTTTATATACAGCTTTACACTCTATCTCCAAAGCACAGTGAAAAGATATTTTATGGGATAAGTTCTTCAGGGCCTTGGTATCCAGAGAAGTCAGACTTTGAAGCCATATCACTATAAGTCACTTTTAGTAAGCCAATGCAAGTATGGGCGAGGGTTGTTTCTGTTTGAATCTTCATTGATTTTTGTCTGCTAGTCAACTGAGCCTAGCATGAGGGAAATTTGCAGTACCTACAAGACCACACCATGCACTGGCAGAGATTGTCCTAAAAGACTTGGGCGGGACCTGATGGAAAGGCTATTCTGAGGAACGATTTGGAAAGATTGTGGGAAATCAGTGCTCAGGAGTCATGGAATTGATTTTTAAACTAATGCTCCCAGAAGGAAAAAGCTTTAACTGATAATGACCAACCTTAAATGATAACTGTAGAATGGAGTTTGACAAGTCCCAAGTAATATGAGATGATTTGCAATGCTCTAGAAGCATTAATGATTCTTAAGTTAATGAGAAATACACTTGTGTTAATAGCATCAGCTCCTGAGGCATTCAATCCCAAAGGGAACTGCCATCTAGACTTTAAAATAGCCTTCCATCTAGAGTGCATGGCCACATTATAAGATCTTTCGGACATATCTGATATGCATTACAGAAAATATTCCAGACTAGATTAAGGATATGAAAGAGTAATGTGCAGTATGTTACACAGAATGTGGATACCTCCATAGACACACCTTTATAGAGAATATGGCATTTGTTTCTTTTACCAGAATAAGGCCAAAATAATTGAAAACCAGACTTGAAGTAACTCAAAACCTCCTCCTGTTAAACAGGACAAGCACATCTGCATCATCTTTTGCAGTAAACAATTTGTGAACTATTTTTTTGACCTTATCATCTTTATTTCACCCTAATGTCTTCAGTTTTCTGCTTGTTTCATTGTTATTGATACAGTAGAAAAGCATCAGATTTAAATACCCATTAGCTACTAAAATTTGAAACTCACTATGGCACAAAGCAAAACAAAATCTCAGAACCTCAATTTTCTTTTCACTGCTAGTGTTTCTGGCAATCCCATGTGAGCTGTTACTATGATGAATAAACATGCAGTGAATTGCTTCATTAGGGTGGAACTATAGATCTTCCTTGATGTTTCCTTTATTCCTTGAAAAGAGGTTTCATTGTTTCTATATATTTGGCTCTTACAGCTGTGATGTTGCAAAGCAAAACAAAATGCCTTACAACACAATGCTTCTGCTTATAGAAAATGCAAAAATAGGAAGCAGGAAAGATAAATGTGATGCAAATTGAATGCTTTATCTTGCTGATTGCCAAGCATTTTTACTTGGAAGGGAATTCTTTCATGAGTTGTGAAGTTGCAATGACTTGTTGAAAATATGTTCTCATCAAAATCACAATTTAATGTTTAATGATTAAAGAGGTATGCTGCTGTTTAATATTTGCTCCACACTGGAATCAGGCACAATAGTGTTATTTCTCTCTAATATCTACCACTCGCCGACTGAAGCTGTCTAAAACACTTTAATCGATAAAGCTTCATTGCACATTTACAATGTCAAAGTTTGCCCCAGCCATTGGGCAGATGGAGGAATGTTATTGACAGACGTTAAAATGTCCTTACCTGAGCGTTCACTGACAATATCCTCTCTATTTTAGAGGCTTTTTTTTTTTTCCATGAGGCATGTTCTGTCGCTTTGCTTGCTTTTGAATTTAGAGTGGTGTTTTTATTCTATGGTCTTAGCATATCACTGTGATCTTCATTATTTTTACTTACGTTGTGCCTAGACAACCCAGTTATGAAAATCCTACTATTTGATCTATGGTAACAGCCAGTCAGTACCTATCCTAGAGAGCTTACTTATCCAATTAGATAGAAGAAGTTTATGGAATAGGAGAAGAAATTAAAAAAGAAAAACAACAACAGCAACAGAACATTTTTTTCAAAAGGAAGGCATAATGATCCAAAATGCAAAAACAAACCAAAAGCAAGTCCCAAAGCAATGCCTTGTTGAGTGTCCTAGCTAGAAGATCTCCCAGATAGATTTCAGTCTGTTTAGTGATGTCTTTTTTTGGAACTCATCAGCCTAAACCATGTTAGAAGAATATCATCTTGTCTAATTATCAATGAGGAAAGCATGCCCCCCACACTATAATTTCCCCTGGGAGAAAAAAGAAAGTGAGAACCAAATTTGGCTTTTAAATACCCCCTGTGTGGATTTACCTACCATACTATTAACAGTGATTTTAACAATGAACAGTTATTTATGTCTGACTTCGGATCCAAATGGGGATATTTATTCTTTTTGGTAAAAATGTCAGACATATATCCATGGTAGGGTACATAACATTCCTGACAACAGTATATCTATGTACTTTAAGTCCAGATGGATACATCCTTTGAGCCCCAGTTTCTAGAATTCAGTGCACTTCATATTGTTCTGTAGAAATACAACTGGTATATAAAATGACTATACAAGTCTGCTCAAAATGCCTCAGTTTTACCAGCACTTCCTAGGAGATTCTGTAGTAACAAGACAATACACAAATAATCAACAGTCAATAGACAAAAAATGCCCATACAAAGACAGAAAGGTACCTGGGGACTTCTGTCCTCATAAGAAGCAAAGCTGAAAGCTGTTTGAGTTCTTGGTGATGTTGCAGAAAATATTTTTTAATAGAAAAGACAGCAAACATGATCTTCTGCCCCAATTCCAAGAAGACAGAATCATACTATTCTATCATCTCATTTCTCTATCTCATCTCATTTCTCTATCTCTATCTCATTATCAGTGTTTATAAGTACTTCAATGGACAGAGCGAGGAGGATGGGGTGAACCTCTTGTCAGTGGCAGCCAGCAATAGGACTAGAGGAAACAGCCACAAATTGAGGCACCAAAAGTTCCAAAGGAACTTAAGAAAGAATTTCTTAACAGTGAGGGTGACAGAGCACTGGAACAGGTAGCCCAGAGAGGTGGTGGAGTCTCCTTCTCTGGAGATCTTCAAAACCCGCTTGGACACCACCCTGTGCCACATGCTCTAGGATACCCTGCATGTGCAGCGGGGGTTGGACTAGATGACCTCTACAGGTCCCTTCCAACCTTAAGCATTCTGTGATTCTGTGATTTTTTCACAAGATTTCTACTGCAACTGGACCAAGTGCTTTACATTTCTGTCTCCTAAATATTGTATGCTAAATATAACAGTAAGTGCTGTGTTCATTCCAGTAGGTGATAAAAAATACTTATTTATCCTTTGCTGAAGGCACCAAGCAGACAAAGTGTTTTGTTTGGGTTTTTTGTATGTTAGTTTTTAGAAATGTGTTTTCTGAACATATTAACTTTTACCAGTCCTTTAAAATATTTCCAAAAAAATACATAGAGAAAAAACCTCTAAATCAGAGAGCTGCTTGCAGAGCAAACAAAAAGTGAGAAGCATATATTAGATACCAGTGGTTTTAGTTTTCCATTTCTGAAATCTAAATAGCAAATAAGCAAGTGAAATGCAATACAAAACATTCCAATGTTTCACTCATTGCAAAATATTTAATCTCATTTCCTATAAATACTTATAAAAATATTCATACATCCAGTTACTGGCAGAATTTTTGCCTCCTGATTATCAAAACTAGTGCTAAAAATCATGTAATGAGGAAGCTTACGGATGCAAAAATGTTTGTTATTCAGTTATTGGGTTTTGTCAGCCCAATACCATAAACCATTGTGAAGTATTTTCTGCATCTCATTTTGTGAATCTATACAGTATTAGCAGACCTGAGCAGTATGGAAATAATAAGCTTTTAATAAAAAGTATCACAAAGAAAAGACTTGTAAAAAAACCATTATTAGTCATAGTGACTAAAGTTAGTCTTATCAAATTTTCATTGACTGTGTGAAAACTGTTTTCTAAATTGGCATCATATGCCAGTGAGTTTGCTTGTTGATGATTGTCATTGACTGTTGCAAATGAGAACAGTAAAGAATCTAGTATTTCTGAGCACATTAGTATCTATAGTTTCAGTTCCAAACAGATTGCATGTTCGGTTCTCAAAGCTATTCATATAGGGTCAAGTAACATAGCTTGATTATAACATTCCAACAGAAGTTTCATTCAGATGTGCTTGAACATTAGGAAAAATAAAAAAAAAAAAAAGGAACAAAAGCATTTCAAAATGAGATTGCAGTTTGCTAGTTTGTTAAAATGAGCATCACTGGTCAGACAGAAAATCTTTCTAATAGATTACTAAGGACAACCATATAAAACACATGATTTACAACCTACAGTGTAAATTGTTATAAGCCACAAATGAAAAAGGCTGAGATTCAGAGTGTAAAAGGTGAAATATGACTACTTAATCAGTGCACAGCTTGTGTTCCAATTAAGCACAGCATTACAGTTCAGAACTTTCAGATCATAAACAGTAGCATCCCAAGAGTGCCCAATAAGCCCCTTAGGATCTGAAATGGTTTTCTAAGCCCCTTTGAATCTGAAATGGTTTTCTAACCCCTGTGCCTTCTTGATAAAGCTTTTTCTTTCCATGGCTTAGAGTTGTTTCTTCTTCCTTGACTTTTATCTTACTTCCAACACATGATAATTCTTTAAACATAGGTAAGGCAGTAGATCCACACATTGGAGAACAGGGGATAATCTAATACTTCATTTTACCTTGCTTTACAAAGGTGCATTTAGAACAGAATTGATCCCTACAACAGAAAAATCAAACATTGTCTGTATGCCAGTTAAGTCCCATTTATCCAGACAAGAGTTGTGCAGGAGATAGGTTATTTTTAAGGGCTCATTTTCGCTTGAAGTCTGCAGTCTTAGAAAAAATTATTTTCACTTTACAGAGTCGATGACGTCTCATTGCCTTCAGGCTCAACTACCAACACCAAAAAGTGTCTCTGTCCCTCCAGGAGTAGAAAGGAATGGATTGATAAGAGAGGTATTGGCAGTGATCTCATTATACGATGTAGAAACATCTCCACCTGAACATGCTAACAATTTTCTTATGTGTCATCATACCATGTGTTATCATCTGATGGTTCCTGCATCAGCCCCACGACCCTGTGGCAAGCACAACAGCCAGGAGGCGCCCCAGGAGGGGGCTGGTGAGGAAAGACATGAAATGGAGGGAATGAGGGAACTCAAGGCCCATAAGAAAAGTGCTAGACATTGAGGCAACTGGAAGCCTAGACCAGGAGAGACCAACAGAGACATGAAACAACTTCCAGCTCTCCCAATAATTCTGACAAAACTTATTAAATAGTACATAGTTTGACATACGTAGACCATGAAGACCAGGTACGTAGACCATGAAGATTTCCTTTTGGATTTACATTTTGGATTTACATTTAATTTGGATATTCTTTTTAGCAGAAAAACAATGGTTACTTGGAAGCTCTTCCCAAAATGCACACTTTCTTGGCTGGCTGTAGCCTTCTTAGTGTTTTACAATTACACTGGACTGCTTGTTGATCAAAAGTCCTATAAAAGCCAGGATGTGTAGAAATCTCAAGAGTTTTGCACCTATTACCAACAGAAAAATACTTCCAAATACATTTAATCTTTCATTGGTACTGCAAAGTGCCTCCTAGTTTTGTTGAAAAAAAGAGAGGTCTTCTTTAAAGATTTCCTCTCCCTCACTGCTATGTTATTGTTCCATTTACACAAATTAGTGGAAACAGAAAACATAAGCACACTTTCAAGAAAAATAAATCATTTGACTTATTCCTAGGTCTGAAGAATACTTTTCAATTTCAGAAAATGCCTTCCAAGGTGTAACAATATCACCACTGAATTGCAATAGTCTTTTCCAAGTATATAGAACTTATTCATGTCAACAGAAAGGTCCTTGCTTTTTCAAGCTAGTTAATAAAAAAGCAGCAACAAGAAAATTCCACTCAGCTCCCTTCTGTCTATAGCACTTTTGTTAAATGCTAGTACAAGAGGTAACTACTTTTTGTTTGGGAATATGGGAGAAGAGCAGCATTTAATGCTATGAATAACTATGAAATGAGAACAAACAAAAAATGTATAAGAATGTCATAAACAGAAGTGAGTTACATAAGTTTTAATGGACCATATTCCAACAGTGGTAGTTATTCAGCATAATTCTTCTCTGTGGAATTGAAAGAGGAATTCTGAGCAAGGTCCGGACACACTAGCCCACAGTGAAGCCAAATTTTCCCTTGCTTTAGAGAAATGTATTAGAAAAATACTCTAGATATTTTTAATATTGTCCTCCGAAGTATATCTAGTGACCTATCTGCACGCTAGAAGTGGCAGGTACTGGGAAAATCAGTGTTAGGTAAGATATATGGTAAGATCTAAAACATTAATGAATGCAGGTGAACAATGATAAGGCCCCTTTCTTTCCAAGCAGGTTGGGGAATTTTTATTGCTCTGATGTTGGTTGTGCAGGAGAAAAATTAAGGAAGGGGAATCTAAAGAATTTTAGGAGCATATTCAGGAGCATATTCTAGTTTGATTCTGGAGTACATTTGATTTTAATACTCTTAGTGGTAAAAAAAAAAAAAAAAAAAAGCCACATGCTCCTCGTACTTGACTAGAACTAGGGGAAGCAGAAAGGCCTCAATACTTCCATCACTGGAATGCCATGTTAGCTCTAAGTAAAGCAGTGAAGCACAAGGAAGTCTCTCTTGCACAGTAGCATCGACACACATCTACTCATACTCCTGTTTTGGCTCCAAAATTGTTAGGACAGATGAACTCCCAGATGTATTCATCTTCCTACTATTTTAACTCTTGTGCCCTTCCCCACTTTTTTAAAACTTGAAATGAGATAACATCATCTCATAAGCTCAATACTAAGATGATACACAGGCAACAGAATTGGTAATATATCAGCTGTTTAAATACTACTTGTTTGATTAGATCTGGCTGAGTTTGAGGTACTTTTTTGGTAGGCTAGCCAAATCTGAGAGTTGTCTATTGATGAATCATTTGATTATTCATATTTTTTATTCTCCTTTCATTGAAATATTTGTGGTATTTTCACTGAAATTCAACCACTAGGCAACAGAATTTGTAAAATCATAAATGTTCATAGAAGTGAACTATGTGAACTTTGTTTTTAAAAAAGTAGATAATCAGAAAACGTCAAAATACACTACAAGACTTTGTAGTGAAGTTTAGCAAAAATACTATATTTATTTACTTTTAAATAATGTTTAATTTTACCCATAAATATTAATTAATTTAATTAATCTGTAAGAGTCAGTTATTTCAATCACAGTGTTTCAAGCTGCTTTCTAAATAAATCTAGGATTTGGCTTCCATTTCAAGCAAAATATTATCCAGACTATGAGCTGTTTTCCTCTCAGGGGAAAAAAAAAAAAGTGTTAGCTGGCAAATCGTACGCTGCCAACATAACTTTCTCTGGCATCTGTCCATTAGC
>PTEX01000354.1:441449-461228 GCA_003342815.1 Eudromia elegans | reverse complement strand
AAAAAAAAAAAAAAAAAAAAAAAAAGCGTTGTCATCCTGATTGGCAAAATAAATTAATTAGGATGAGAAACTTTGTTGTCTCAACTATTACTGAGCTTCCAAAAGTACAGCATAATAATCACACAAATGAAAGAAATGTTCTGCTAATGAAAAAAGAAAGCATGCAATCTTTTGTCTCAAAATCTTTATTTTGTTCAGCGTATCAAGGATGCTGAATATTTATGCATGCTATTCCATTACTAGCTTGTGTACAATACTGGGGGTTTTGGTGATATGATAAAGAAGAGTCAAGAGGGCAGCTCCTCTACCTCCAGACTTACTGATGTTCAGTCATAAGCTATGCCCCACAAAGAGCAGTGAACTCAAAGCCATGTCCTCTGTGATCAGCCAAAGGTGATCCTTGCAGCTGGCCAACAGGAGTACCTAGAAGACTTCTGTTCTCTAAAGAGAGGAGAATGTGGGGCCAGCACTATTCACCCTGCAGTGTTGCAACCCCTTTCTGAAGATAATAGAACTCAGTGCTATGATTTATTTTGGGCAGGATGCTCAGCAGCTTTGTGCACTCTGATCTCACTATGTAGAAACTAGTATCTGTATTAAAAAGGAGTCTTATATTTCAAAATGACCTGATTTTCATTATTTAGCTAGGTCTAAATCAGACAGGAAATAAAAATTTCATGAGGAGTCATTTTTAAAGCAAAAGGCAGTCATATAAACTTAAGAAATTTTAAGCATTTAGAAAAATGATTTCCTCGAATGACAGTTAAATATGAGGAAGATAATTACAAACAGCATAGAAGGAACAAAAGAATACAATATACTGAAGAAACTGCAGTTATTTATCTGTCAGAGATTTATGTAGAGAGCTGAAAGGTACAGTAGCATAAGCTGCCATGTCATCAACTTTGACCCACTGAAAGCAATTAATAGTGCTCAAGACAAACCCTGAGTCAGCTGGGTTTATGGCAAAATGTAACCTCTCTGACCTAAAGATATCTGAATAATGACCAGAATTTCTGAGGTTGTATAATGTTTCAAATGCTAAATACTCTATGAGGGACTGTGAAGCTTCAGTTCACATTGAAATCAAAAGAAATTGAGGTGACTTAGGCCTACACATTCAAAGGTACTTAAGGGCTTAGCTTTTCTTATTTTTTTTTTTCTTTCCCAGCCTTCCACACCTGATCATCCATCATGTGAGATTAGATCCTCTACTTGAATGTCTATGGAAATTTTTTAATTAGCACGTGTCCACATAGGGAAAATATATTCTGCTCTACTAGTCATAGTAACCTATCTTTCCTTCTTTCTGTGTCCTACAATGAGGCTCATTAAAAAGGAAGTTAAAGAAAGGTCTGGTTTCAGACCCCCCACTGCTGTCCGTAACAGTCAAATAAAACTTCTCTCCTATTTAGGGAACACAACAAATCTCTGAAGACATTTAGCTAAACTTCAGTTTGAAACCTTGCTCAAGTGTCTCACTCATTTGACAAGAGCTTTCTAAATACATTCCGCTTCCAGATTTGTCACTGATAATTTTGAGTCATTTAGTTTCCTTGTCCTTTTGTTTCATTCTCTTTAAAAGAATAAAAATAGTTGTCACAAGGAAGCTTGCAAAGACTACAACATACTTGCAGTTTATTTTGAGGCCCTTGGAAATAGAATTTGTTTCTCATACTAATTCATATTCTTCCTCTGTGTGTGCTTTCTGCTTGAGATACCCACCCAACTCCACTTTTTGCTACAGTCCTCATGGAAGTTAGTGGGGTAAAGCAATTTACAGGACAGAAAACAAACTTGCATACATGCATGCATAGCAACTTCAGCTGAGTGAGGACACCCAAAAGAGGAAGCAGGCCTTTCGCATATAGTTCACTTCTTTGTGGAAGGCTGAAACTGGACGCACATGTAATAATTTATTAAAAAGAAAGTGAAAAAATAGTTTCTGATTTTTAACACAAGAAACATACAGAGCAAGTTTTCCCTGGTACATGATCATTAGTATTCCTTATTTCAGAATTACTCGGGCATCCAAAAATCCCAAGCAGCTAGTCCTTCAAAAAAGAGTTTTTGCTTTCTATTTTGTACCACAAACTGCTTCTCTTCTTCCTTGGCCAACCCCTTATTTTGAAGAAAAAAAAAGTTCTGAAAGTATGCTGTTACTCACCCAACACTTTACTTGCACAGTAACAAATGTGACACTTCCCTTTTTGTCTCCTGTTTCCAGCAGGTGACTTCTGAACTCTCTCACCACCTTATTAAAGTTTTGCTCACTGAGCTATTCTTAAAGAAACGGTTTGTCTTATGGATCTTTTAGCCACATATACTCTATTTAAGTGCATGGTTTTCAAAGAGTAATTTCTGAAGCAAACATAGTACTTTCTCATAATTCCCAAATGAGTTTTTTTATTCAGTAAGGAGCCAAATGTTAGGAAAAAAAGGCAGTTACTGTTACAGAGTGTACAGGTGAATATAAGATTGTCATACAACAAAGAGGATTTAGTAGTAAGGCAGGAAGACTCTGCTCAGATTCCTTGGAGTTTACCTAGAGTATCAGCAGAGATTATATTTTGTTAATTATATTATATTTTGATATAGAGATTATATTATATTTTGTTAATGCTACATTGGCCCATCATAGTTAGGGAACAAGCAAGAAAAATATTTACATGATTTTTTTAAAGTATTTTTCACAGAAGAATCAGACATCTTCTCTTCCATGAAAATACGACCAGTATTCATCAGTGTCACACAGATTAGTTTGTGCAAAATAAGATGCATATTCAGCTGGCTGGGAGGCACAAAAACTTACAAAGAAGCAAAAACTAAAGAAGATGCTGATATGCCAAATGCAAGAAGATTTGGAAATAAGAGTAGTGGCAAATTCAAGGAATGCTTTCTTTTGCACAATTACATTAGTATAGTGTTTTAAACTCTTAACTGGAAAGCTATAAGCCAAAATTTTCAGATTTACAGATTTTATTTTTCTTTTTTTTTTCTTTTGTTCACATATTGAGGTGGAAATGATTTAGGGTAAAAATAAAGAACTTTAAAATCCGTCCTTGCCTGAATTACACATCTATTCTTCATCTCTCTAAACCTGCATTCTTGTCAGAAATATTCCCTGTATTCCCTAAACAGGATCTATAAACTGCTTCAGAATACAGTCTTAAACTAATCACACTTTACGCTTGTGCCATACATTTTGCCTGATTATTCCTCAATTGTTTCTTCAGGATATTTTACCTAAAAGGAAGTGCTGAAATGGCAGTTTCATAGATGACCACTGCTTGGATCAGTTTTCTGGTTCCACCTCATGCCCTTCAGAGCCTTTCTGCAGAGGAAAAGAAGAGGAAAGCTGCCTAAAACTTTCCTTTGTCCTTTCCTTCCACCACAAAGCATTTTCTTCATCTATTTAGGATGGTTTGCAGGCTGCTGATATTCAGACTGTGCTGTCTGGGCTGCTCTAAATTACACCTAGGAGCATATCCCAAGAGAGGATCAAGCAAACACAGCAAGTTTTCTCAGAGAAAAGAAAACTGAACACAGAATGCAGACTGTATTTGGCCCCACATGATTTTAATCACAGGAAAAGTACGACTCACAGTATCAAAACTTATGCAGTGCTTTGGGTATGTTAGTTTTTAGTCAAGAATAACTAGGACGTTTTTGTTGAATATTCTGTTTAGCCTGACTGAGGAGTAGAAGAATGGTTCCAATCAGTATATATGTATGTATGTATGTATGTATGTATGTATGTATGTATATATATATTTATTTATTTATTTATTTATTTATTGAATTTCATTCTAAACCAAAGATTTAGAAAAGATTATGTAACAAGATACAGGCAAGAATAAATTGTATCCATATGTGTTTTTCTATCTTCAGCTTTCCTGTAACATATCAACAATCTAAGGGCCTGCAAAGCCCTGTTCTTAATGTCACTGCATTTTAGTCATGCATTATGCAGGAAGCTAAAAAAGGAACTCATAGTATAGATTTTGTATAAACTGAAATCAAGAAACTGTTTCTTTTATCTTGAACTTCTTCATTTTGCTAGCCAAGCATGCATGTTAGAATATAGAGGGAACAATGCAAGCCACTCGCATTATAAAAATATTGGCACAGAAGGTAATGATGCGGTCTCATAATTGCAGTGCTACAACAGAGAACAGTAGTATTTATGATAAAAAAGCACAGGTAATTCTTTGCATTTTCTCCCTGTAAGCTTTTGTCATAGATCTTAATTCTCTTATTGAGGAAGGCAAAGGTCTGACTTGTGTCAGGAAATTCAGCTGTGATGTTTCCCCTTTTATACGGCATTTTCTTCTGTAGTTTGCGTTCAGAGAAGGTAACTGCCATTCTTTTCAGAATAAGATAGCAGGAAGCAATCAATATTTCCAAAAAAAATCGTAGGGAACATACTGCTTTTGTGATTTATCGTGTTTCTTGAAACTCTTGAAGAGTGTTTGTTCTCTTCAATAATCTAGCCTGAAACTTGACCCTCTTATTCCTTTAAAATGAATGACTTCTTTAATTCTTTTTTGAGCACAGTTGTCTGCGAGTATACATTTGGGACATATGTGTTGACTGAAAAGGTTCCTGAAGCTCTGGGCAAAGGAACTGCTTCTTGTTTCCTTTGAGACACATTCAAGGAAAAAGAACTTAAAAAACTTTGCAAATAGACAGGACTGAGGAAACAGTAACAGACAAAAAAAAAAAAAAAATGTTCCCAAAACATCTGACTCCCCATTCAATTTTCTTCTTAATGGAAATGTTAACTAATCACTGGTATTTTTTAAAAAATACCTCTTTCTGCACTGATCCAATTGTGAAATGTTCAAGCAGGGTAAATTAAACAGGTCAAAAACTGTTGTAAAGTACTGCTTCTAATCCCAGTCTAACTTGTTTAGAGTTAGGTCAGATGCCACTGCATGGATCTATTTTGTGCAGCTTACTCAAAGCCGCTGTTAGTTGTATCCAAATGTAAAAATAAAGATGTCTCCATAGTGTCATGTGTCGATATTAAAACACGTGTCTAAAAAACCCTTATTTTCTCAAAGTAGCCTTTCTGAGCTCTGAGAGATGCAAATACTTGGTAACATGGAAACAAAGTCACTTGTGCTTTCCTATCTGTAATATGCATAGCACATTCAGTAGGTACATTTTAAAGTTTTTAATTTTCATTAATTGAACCTTACATTATAAAATCTTTTCCTTAATGTACTTCTTTTAGATGACAGAACCAAATAACTGCAGGTTGCAAATTATCACATGACAACACGTGGTCTTGTTTTTCCTGAAATTTAGCAGTGTATTCCTCAATTCCCTCAAAATGAAACCTTCCCAGTGTTTAAATGGATTTGTAGGATCCTTCACGCAAGCAGTCAGGTTGAAAAAGTCATTTTTTAGAATTAGCAATGGATTTTGTTCTCTTATTTTGAGTAGACTTAATCTGTAATAGAGAATGTGTTTTACTAATCTGAAATGCAGTAAATACAACTTTTTTGTTGTGTACATGTTATACTTGTTACCTGACAGCAAGTGAATTCCCATTTTCAGTAAGTACTGTCAGTACCAATGTACTGACAATATTTATGTATTTTATGTTAAAAAGCCATAAAGCCATAAAGCTTGCAAAAAAGACCGACAAGGTAAAGCCAAATATATCTGTTTTTCCACTCAGAAATACTCGACCATCAAAACTATCTTTACAGGATTTTGAATGGATCTTGTATGACTTTCTGCTGAATCTGTCTGGAGGCAAGGATGCTACAAACCATGGCCTTATGCTGTGTTCTTGTAGGTCAGTTTCCTGCCCCGGGGTCAAGATCTCCTACTGATCTGCCTCAGGCTGGATTCTGCACCCAAGAGCACTTATGTCTGATTTGCCTTCCCTGTGAGCGGTCACACTTACAGCTCTTCTGCAGCTGCCCAGTGAATGTTCTTGTCAAATATATTAGCACCTTTATTAGCATTGCAACTGGTTTTACTCCAATAACCTTCTATTTCTCTCAAAAAATGACTTATATGCAATTCAAACCAGAGCCAAATTAAAATCCAGGACAAACTAAAACACACTATAAGCAATGAAATTTCTATCAAATTAATAATATAAAAGTCTTTTCAGAGCAGCTTATCATATGATGCAGTGTTTAGTTACATGACCTCCTTTTTTTCATTTTTCTTTTTCCTAATGAGCATTTGTGTCATTCAGCAGATGAGATATTTTCTTCTACAAGGACAGAAGATTGATCGTGCCTCTTTTTTTTTTTTTTTTTTTNTTTTTTTTTTTTTGTCTCCATAGCTATTCTAGAATTACGTATCTGAGTTTATATGATATTAGCATTCTCTCTCTGTTCACAGAAACACACCAGCTTCTATTGAATATGCAAGTCAGATTCTAAATATGTGAAATTGAGCATACAGAAATTAAAAAACAACCTTTTATGCGTGATTTGATAATGATAGGTTTAAATGATTTGGCACGATGGTGTAAAACAAGCAAAGGTTAAATCCAGATTTTCAGGATAGCACTTAATCTTGACATTTTTGACTTCTTTTTTGCATACTTCATATACCTCATACCTTTCAGCACCTTCAGTAAATGCAGTATTGGTTATTCACTCTCATTCAATCTACAACTCAGATTTCTGAGTACCGTACCTTTAATTCATAAAATTATGCAGAAGTTCAAAGAGTTGCATCACCTTACAAACACAGTCAAGGTGACAACCAAAATACTGTATATGAGATTTGAGTTTGAAAATCCCCAGACTTTTCCAAACAGCTACAAAAGGTATACAGACCCCGACCCACACAGGTGACTGCCTGTAAATTATCCTGATGTTTCACCTATCATCTGTTTTATCTGCAGAAATCCCAGCAGGGCAACAAATTCTTCCTAAATGTTTCTACAGCACTGAGGTACTGTACCATAGGAGATTCCTGATGGTCCACTGACAGATCTTAGTTTCTGTTGCTTCTTAATAATCTTGTCTTTTAAAGGAATTTCAGTAATTCTTTTACTGAAGAGGTCCCATAGGAGCAGAAGAAAATGGATTTAACAGCTAGTATAGAAAATATGTGAAAAACTCAAGCTCTTTGACATTTGAAAGTCATAGCAGTTTTCTCCTTGGCATTTTTCTAGAGCTGGTTGCAAAGCAGTATGTTATTTTCCACAGTAGAAAAAAAAAATTGATCTTTTTTCCAGTGTTTTCCGTTTTATTATAATCTCAAGAGAAGTCACTTCTACCATTATTTTAAAATAAAAGCTTTTTATAGTAAATTTTATATTTTAAAAATATATATAATAAATAAAAGCTTTTTAATTTCTGCATCTGAACCTACAAGCATTATTTTTATTTATAAAAAATGGTAAGACAGATTATAGTAGAATTGTTTAGATTTGTGGCCGCTGAAGCAGATGTGTGCTATAAAGAATATAAAAAATGCATACAGCTGCACATGATTTGGCAATTAGCAGTGTCCAAAGCAGCTAACTCTGGCAGATGTTTCAAATGTTGCTAATTTTAAATTGCATCAAAAATGATCGTACATTGAACTGAACACTCTAGTCTTGCAAATGTAATGCATTAACTTAACTTTTAAAGTATTTTCAAAGGAAAAATTTAAAAGGACAACTATGCCAAAGTCCATTATGTGAATAGAAAAACTATGCACAGTTGTACATTTATATCCTCACACTAACTCATGTTGGCATAGTGGATTCCTTTTGTAGAAAAAAGAATCATAGTGCTTTGAGGTTTTGTATATTTGATTGAGGAGTCAACACCTTAATATTATAAAGTGTCTCTTTGTGATTTTAAGTCTCATCATCTTTAAGAGGTAAAAGAAATGTTTCTTGGTGTTTCAGAGATGCTCCAGGCCTAAATATTAATTTCACCCTCTCTTTGAGAAGCTGCACACATTTCACATGCAATGACATATAGGCAAGAAATAAACGTTTCTATTAAATCTTGTTTTGCTAATGGTACTACTAATGCAAAGCTCACCTACCATAACTAGTATATTAAAAGGCTAATACAGAATTATTTGGCTTTCTCAGGCACACATTTGCACTTCTTTTAGATCACATTATGGTGTTGTGTGTATGTGGATCCATCCTTTACTCCTGATTATGCAGGATTAGAGTAAGACATCTGAGAATTTTTTTTATATATACATATATTGGGTGATTATGAATTGCTGATTGTTTTCCTTAAACTTTTGTACATAAGGATGTCCTCATTACATTAGTTCTATTTTATTCCACAGTAACGTTTTCTTTTCTTCATTTCTTTTTCTTATTTGTGAATTTTGACATAGCTATTTCCTTGATTAAATCCTGCTAAAATGAGAAACATTCATGAGGTTTATGAAGACAATTATTTTGTTTTACTATCAGAAAACAAAACAGCAAAAAGTTCAAGTTCTTGTACACTAGTGACTGTTTGGAGGTTCTGACCATTTGTGCTAATCTAGCTACAGCATTATGTATAAAGGTAGCATTTTTGTATGTTTTAGTACAACAGCAAGTTTTGATCTTAACAGTATAGAGTAACATAATTTATTTTTATTTTTAGATTTATACAGAACATTTTTAATATTTAACAGCTCCAACTGCATTCATTATGACAATTCAACATAGGAAATCTGAACATAGAAGTCAAGCATTTTCAGGTCAAAATAAATGGCAGAAAATAACATCAACTGTTTGATCCAATCTAATTTTAAAACTTTTGACCCAGTGTCAGGATATTAATTTCTGAATAAGAGAGGAGAAAGGTAGAAAGACTAGAGGAGAATTAATTTTAAAAGGATTTAAGTGTACCTTTGCCCTATGATTCACTAGTACTGACAGGATGCTACTTTCCGGCAGTTTTTCCTCCAGTACTCCGTATTTGTTCTTTTTGAGAACAATTTTTAATTCAAAACACAGAGATAAAGTGTAGGACTAATTAACTTAACAATGCTATAGATACTGAACATGATCTATTCTTAGTTAGATAACACAATAAATAACTATTCTTCTTATTGAAAATTGGCTTTCTGACCCTATTAACAGGGCACTCTGCCCATTTGTGTTAAATTTTCATTATCCACTTATTACCTATTGCAAATGTAACATATAATATGGAACTTAAATCAGATTTTTTTCTAACATAGAAGACTGACAAAAGAAAAAAAAATACTCTAGTATGCTTGCTTCTAGAAGTACTATAATACAGGTTTTTGTTTGCAAAACCCACTAAGTTCACATACACAATATTTGCTTAGTTTTATATCTATTTTGATTTAGATGTATTGAATTTAATTGAATTAACTTGCTACTTTTCCATCTTCAGTATGTTCATTACATATATGACATCCTAGAGAAAAGGACAGTGTCTTTCATTTGCACTTTGTTAAATCAGAAGTGTAAATTCTGGCCCTAACATATATGAATAACACTGGAGGAAACCCAGTAACAAATCAGGGAATTCTGTAAAATGGATGGAGTATTAACAGCTTGTACTTTTAGCAGAATGTGTATGACTTGCCTCTACAAAATGTTTTATCTTACTCCTATCCACTTAGCATTTTTCTTGAGTTTGTATTTCCTATGTGTCATGCTCTGTGCCAGCATTCAATTCACAAAGTGCAAGTGAACAACAGAAATGGAACTGATGATTTGCACAACTGCCTCCAGACTCCTGCTGCAGCATGCAGACTAACTGTAACTACACAAAACGGTTGGGGTTAGAAGGGCGTTGTCCATCTAGTCCAACCCCCTGCTCCAGCAGGGACATCTATAGCAGGTGGCACAGGATGGTATTGAGGTAGATTTGGAAGATCTCCAGAGAAGGAGACTCCACAACCTCTCTGGGCAGCCCGTTCCAAGGCTCTGTCACTCTCATAGTCAAGAAGTTCTTCCTCACATGGAGATGGAATTTCCTGAGTTTCAATTTGTACCCATTACTACTTGTCATGTCACTGGCCACCACTGAGAAGAGTTTGGCCCCATCCTCTTCACATTCTCCTCTCAGCTATTTGTAAATATTGGTAAGATCCCCTCTCAACCTCCTCTTCTCCAGGCTAAATAGGCCCAGCTCGCTTAGTCTTTTCTCATAAGATAGAGGTCTGAGTCCCTTAATCCCCTTCTTCGATTCGTCACAGCTTTCATTTTACCTTAATGTCAGTAAAATATTTTTTGTGCTCATTTCATAATTATATAAAAGTTCTAAATTTAAATTTGAGGGCATTTTTTTTTTGTCTTAGGAAAAGGCAAACATATAAACAAACAAAAAACCTTCCCCCCACTGTCCAAACCAACTAGCCTCCCTACCAAAACTCTTCCCAAGTTTTGTTCCAAATTAATAAATCTCAAAGGCATGTATAATTATTATTTCTATTTTTTTTCATACAGTTTTATGTCACATTTACACTAACACCTTATCTACCCTGAATGGTGGTGATTCTAACTTGGTAAGCCTTAGCAGTGCACTTGGCGTACAAGACATATGTGTACGTTCCCTGTTAGCTTACACTAACAGGGAAATTTTGCTGAGGTCCTAATTTATAATAAAACTTGGCAGCCTTTCTCAGTTATGCTGTGCAAACTGAACACATCTCTTGTTATAATCAACTATAGCAGTGGTGCCAGGCAGGTAGCAACAGAGACAGCACTGAGTAGTTACTACAGCTTTTGCAGTATGAACTTTATAGCACTCTCATACAATTGTGTGAACATCTGCTTTTATTACTCTTGTGCTTCTCTGCTTTTCAAAATGTGAGCAGTTTTTTGCCTATTATGTTCTCTACTGAACAAAGCCATCAATTTTAAGCATCTTTTCACATTTGCTGCAGAATAAAATCATTTTCTTTTTTCATCAGTCTGTATAATTAGAGTACTTTATAGCTATCTGTATCAAACAATTAGTATATTAATTGCTGAGGGTTGGACTATACTAGTGAGCATGTAAGCAAAATTTTATAAATGTGATTACATTGTTGAAAATGTAATGAACAGGAATGGTGTTTCTATAGACAATGAATTCTTTTCTCCAAAACCCAACAACAAAGCTTTCTGATTTTCATTATAGATAGTCAGTTGTTTATCCTCAAGGGATATTTCCCTTTTCTATATCTCCAATTTTCTCCTTAGATTTGAAAGGCCTGATTCTGATCTAGCTTACTAAGAATTTACTCTAAAGAAAATCTATTGATTTCCAAAAAGTTCATTTAGCAAAACTTTTTTTTTTCTTTTTTTTTTTTTGACCCACAGAGTTTTGAGCAACCTTTGTGATTCAGACTGGGAAGCATATGCATGAAAATGAACTTGGAACATTCGCAAAAACTGGGAGGCTTGTTTTTTTCTTCTGAAAAAAGTTTTAATGGAAAAATTCTCTTTTCCTAAATCCCTTCTACCACCACAAGTAGGCAAGGCGTTCTGGAGTCCCATTCACAGACAAGAGCTAGACCACAGGATTTAGCTGAATTCTTTGCTCACAAGAGTCTTGAAAGATGCCATTTTTACTCATGAGAAATAAATCAAGGTTGCCAACCTCAGCCATTCTGTGATTCTGTGAAAAGTGAATGATGTCCAGTTAATTGTCAGTGCAGTATATGAGGCATGGAGGCATTAGACCAAGTTTACCCAGAAGACAGGGTTGAAATATTTTAAAGTGGAAAGCAGAGGCTTTTTTGTCAACATAGCAAAGAAAAGGTCTCTTGGGCGGATGATCTCAGTTACTGCAGACAGCTAGGAAATGCTGGTTAGTCACCTCAGCCATTTGAGGAGGTGGGGAAGGCTTTGTAAGTAATTCATACTTTTGAACCCAAAGTGACATTTACAATGAACATTTCATGAACATCTGCAAACAACTGTATCTCTAATGTGAGTTTTCCATGTAAGCTATTACTTAATCCTTACCAAAAATCAGAAAACTGCTATTTTATTAAGATTTAGGCCTTTGTTAAGCTTCTTAATGATGTAAGACCAATAGAGTCATTCAGCCTCTTCCTTAACTACATTTTTTTTTTCCTGTTGTTGTCAGTAAAACAAATGAGCCTTGGGTACAGCAAAGTATTGAGATATTCTGGAATAGAGACATCCATTTCTAACTACTGCAGGGAAAAAAAAAAAAAGAATTCTTATCACTGATCATGATCCATTAAAAGCAGTTTTGTGTCATTGAGTTTTAGTTTATCACTTTCATGTTATAAATCTGTAATAAAATAAGACACTAATACTCCATTTCAGGAAGTGAAAAGTATCCTGTTAACAGCAACAACAACAACAACAACAAAAGCAGTAAAAATTATTATAGTACAAATTATTATTCACTAGCAACAAACACCTGACTAGTGATCCTGGGTTTTGAGGTATTTCCTGTGCCAATCAACTAAATACATATGTTTTTTGTGGAATTAGCCAACATCTGTTTGCTTAAATTGATGTGATTTATTTTTCATTATGTTGTATTATCTAACATGTAATCATATAACCAAAATATAATAGATTAGACTTCCAGAAGGATCATATCCTGATGCCTAACACAAGCATTCCTGTATTAGATTTTCTTCTGTAACATTGATCTTTTAGATATATTTGGTCATAACAATTATTTTTTAAATTTACCGAAGCTAACATTATGAGCCTCGGCAGAATCATCTTTAAAATGACATCAATTAGATCTGATTTAAACATTTTGAAGAGATGCTAAAAATGACTGCTGATTTGAGAGTCAAAGTAAAACTATAGTAGCACAACATGACTAAATAATTAGACAAGAAAGTTTCCTAACAAAAAGACTTTTATAGAAAAACAAAATTATTACAAAATATTGAACTTTGTGCCTGTGACTTAAAAATTGGCTAATCAGCACAAATAGAGTAGGAGGACACTATCAGACACATAGATGCATTTCTTTCGAAGTCAGCTGAAAAGTTTTATAGTCCAGTAGGAAAAAGAAGCAATCAAAACTGAGTAAGCCTATCAACATTCTGGCAAAAAAAAAATCACTTTTATTTTTTCCAGTATTCTTCAATTTTTAATCTCAATGTTAACCTTAAGGGCAGTATATAGCCCAGGGCATTCTAGCCATAATGAAAAATATCATATTAGCTCTGTTAATAAGATCAGGGTGTTTAAATCTTTTGTTTCACTGATTTCTTTATTTTGAAGGGAAAATTTAAAATGCTTCTTGTTTAGATAAAGATTGATATCCATGGAAATAATTTGCATCAAAATATATCAAGTATTCTACTAGATCATGCTTGGTTTGTTTTAATAGGCTTTACTGTGTGCAAACTGCACAAAAAAAAAAGGGAGGAGGAGGAGATGGGGCAAAAAAAATCCATGCGATACCTTAGTAAAAGTACTGAAATTTATCACTGTAGAATGCTACGCCCCATGTAAAGTAAAAGTTCCCTTCTGAGGAGGTAATAAATAGGTGTTCCCTACTGTATCTCAAGATTACCTATATTAGCATGATTCTGTTCATGCAAAGCTAAATTACTATTTTGTCACAGTAGTGGAAGGAGGAAATTGCTGCATTTTTTTTTCCTCCTTCCTCCCTGCTCCAGTTTTTAGGTGAACTAGACAAAACAAACAGCCTTTTTATCAACAGAGATCTGATCTCGTCATACATTGAATGTTTTGTCTGACAGTGTCTAGAAGTCTGTGGCTAAATCTTGAAATTGGATGTTCAATGATTCAATCTAATGACATCACACAAATCATCTGTATTTTTTCCTGTCCTTGACAGACAAGACTTTCAAGATAATAAGACCTCCTTCTGTGGCAGTTGTAGAAGTCCTACTTAATAGTTAGTATTCTGCATATTTTATCATAAAAGAAGTAGTTGTGGTAAAAATTTCTTTTTCTGGATACCATACAGTACATGGTTGAGTTTCAGAAACTGAATTTCTTAATATCCAGAATAATTCAAAGTTTAGTAAAGTGAAATATTGCTACAGCTTTAAGCCTCAGGAAATCAGATATCAGTAAATAATATGTTCTAATTGTAGCTGCCCTGACTATCTCAGAGAACACAAAAATACACTGTCCTAATTAAGTAACATTTTTTCCTAGATGATATAAAATTGAATTTCAATCTTTCCCACACAGGAGGAAGATAAGAGATTTTACAGGTTTGATGTAATTGAAGACATCAATCCTTTTACCACTGATTCGAGACTTTAGAGAAAACTTTCCTTCCTTTTGAAAAAGTCCTGTATAATTTTAAAGTGTTTTGGATAAAACCAAAAGCAAATGATAAACTTTTCTTGAGGAAGCTTTAGAATTTAGTACAGAGGAAAATTTCTGCAGCACTTCTACAGATTTACAGTAAGTGATATCATTAAATTCTATATCATAATAGAAGTACTCAAGAATTTGTAGTAAAAAGCATTGTTAAAGGAATTTTGCATGAATGCCTACCTCAGACATGAAGGAACTGGTTTATCAAGACTCTCATGATCAAAGACAGAAGGATTGCCATTTTTTCTTATAGTCCAGTCCCATTCTTTTCTGGTGAATACACTATTTTTCATCACTGGCAGCAAGCCCGGGCCCCAGGCTGCCCTGAGAGCGCAGGCTGTTTCGCCTGCAGGAACAGCCATGGCTGGTGTCAGTGTTGCTCAGTGCTGCATCTGCCTGGGGCTAAGATACCTCCGCTGAGGGCTGTGCTAAGAGAGGTGCAGAAATGATTTGAGATTGGGCTGGGACTGAGGAGGGAGAAACCATGAGTCCCTGGGGCGCAGGATGCTTCACTGTGCCCAGGCACCCCCTTTCCGACTGCGGAAGGCTGCAGCTGCCAACTGTAGGACCTAAGAACTTTGCAACTCTTTTGCAAAGATGTACTTGTGAACTTGAGATGCCTCTCAGATAGTAACTCTAGCATTAATATGAAGGAAAAAAAAGGAAAATATATGAGGGAGATACTGTTGTAAATCCGAATCTTGTGGAAAGTTCTGATCTTCCCACTTCTATGCCTGAACTTGGCAAGGATCCAGTGCAGAGAGTGGAAGAGAAAAGAGGATAGTATACCAGGCATAGAAAAACAAAACAAACAAACAAGCAAACAACTCAGCAGAAGTAATACAGAAGTCCCAGAAAGTCTTTGGTACTAATCCTGCATCTTCAATCACACATCTCTTGCAGAGACTTGACATGACTGGCAGATTGTTGAGCAAAGTTATTGAAGAGCATTAAAGAGTTCCAGTTTGATCTTCACTGCAGTTCCATTAATATGGACTTCTGTATTCTGTATTAATTATTCACTAACCTTTATTTGGTGTGCTTTATTCTCTTGCTATTAATTTTAATGTGGACCAAATACCAGCAGAGCTGTCATTTTAATTAGAAAAGCTCTTAACTATAGCAGTAAATAAAAGTTTGTACCAATATAAAATTGTATATTTACTTGTGTGATGGTGAATTGTAGATTTAACAGGGTGACTACAGATTGCAGTTCTTTTTGCTTGAATTGTTTTCAGTATGCTTGAAGTCTGCTTTGTGAGTTTCACATATTCCAAAATAATCCAAAAATTGAAATTCCTGGCACATCTTTTTGATTCAAGGTACCTCCATGTCAGACATTTACGCATGAGTTTGTAGCAGGCTGGTACAGCTACATCACAGAGGAATTCATCAGTGACGCAAGTGACAATAGAATCGCGTTCCTATTTTGAGTCAAATGAGGGGGTGCATTTACAGGATGAATATTAGTAGGAGGGTGAAGTCATTTCCAATCCCTGCATGGCAGCATAGCTTTAGCATTCTTCCATCAGACTCACAGCTCTGAAAACCCTGAGACATAAACTGCACCTAACTCTCCCACTAGATCTACACCTGATTAACATGACAGGGCTGTGTAGTCCCAAGCAGATACTAAACCAAGACTGTAGCCATTTCGTGTGTCTAAGGCAGATATGTTGGTATGATTTAAAAAAAAAAAAAAAAAAGTATCTTTGCAGTATGCTTTATTACTATCAATACACCCGGTGCTTTTATGATTCGAGTATCTGCCCATTTTCATTTGTATCTTCTATCTCACTGACAAACTGAAAAATCAGAATTTTATAAAATGTCAAGTGCTTTCAAGAGATTGTCTTTGAGAAAGCTTAATAGGATCTGGTTTTAGAGAGTTTCCTACATTCAAAAACATCAATAACTTAGAAGGTTAAAATCTTCACTGAGCACATAGCCATCCATGACAACATTCCAGTCAGGCGAGCTATCCCACCTGTCTCTGTAATTACAGTGAGATCTTGACCCTGCAATCGTATATACATCTCTAATTCTTCTTGGTTCCGCATGACACATGCAATGGTGTACAGGCATTTCAGGGAGGTAACTGAGCCTGACTGCTCTCTCTGTAACTCTCCCATCATCTTTCCTAGTTTAACATTCTCTTAACTAGCTGACCAGCCTATTGCTTGACATGTGAACCCTGAATAGAGGTAGCTCCCATCTCTCCCCATTAGTTGTCAGTCTTCAAACAGAGTCCAAAGGTCATAGCGAAGCTCTGTTGTCATCACTAGCAGTGTGGACAGTTGTTACCCTGGAAAATCCATCTACTCCTCTTCACATCCTTCCTCCTTGCTGGCTGGATTGAGGAGAGAACATGGGCTCATAGACCCCAATTCCTTGAGCTCCTAAGTCCTGTTTGATGGTCTGCAGTTTCTCTTTGCTATTATGAATACCCACATTCAAGAAGAGCAGTGACTAATAGTCTGAAGCCTGGACAACCCAAAACCTCTCCATGCTATCTCTTATTTGAGTTCTCCTCTCTACTCAGTCCTGGTGAGGTTGCACCTCATGTGTCCAGTTCTACAAGACAGACATGGAACTACTGGAGTGAGTCCAGTAAAGGGCTACTAAGATGATGAAGGGATGTGAGCATCTTTTGTATGAAGAAAGGCTGAGAGAGCTGGGATTGTTCAACCTGGAGAAGAGACGACTGAGGGGAGATCTTATCAATACGTTTAAGTACCTGAAGGGAGAGTGTCAAGAGGATGGAGTCACACTTCTTTTTCAGTGATGGCCAAAGTCAGGACAAGAGGTAATGGCCACAAACTGAAACACAAGAAGTTCCACCTGAGTATCAGGGAAAACACTTGTTTACTTTGAGGGTGACAGAGCATGGGAGCAAGTTGCCCAGAGAGGCTGTGGGGTCTTCTTCTCTGGAGATACTCAAAACTCGCCTGGACATGAGCCTGTGCATGCTGTAGGTGACGCTGCTTGTGTGTGAAGGAGTGGACTAAATGGTCTCCAAAGGTCCCTTCCAATCTCAGTCATTCTGTTTATCACTTAAAATTGATTTGTATCTATTGTTCATGTTTAAATAGTACATAAACATACTATTTGGAATCAAAACTGAGCCCAATAAGATTTTATCTAAAGTACAGTGTTACCTAAAATTGTGGGGAAAAAAAAACCCAGAACATCCCTTAGAAAATTATCCTTTTTTTTTTTTTTTTTCTACAAGTGAAAATACACTTGGAAATAAAACCAATATTGGTGGTATTGCTTTACAGCATGGAAAAGTAAGATAAGAATATATAGAGCTTGCCTGTAAGATCATAATGTGGGAAAGGGGACACAAGGTACACAAACAACACCTTGAAAGTAAGGAATACATCATGGAAAGTCTTCAACTTTGTTTAGTTTTCATTTTGAACCTAAAAAATGAGCAGTGGATTTAAGTAACAAGACTTCTGTCCAGTGTAGAAGCAGACCATCCAAGTGTTAGCATTATTTTTACTTGGATGTACAAGTATATTGTGAGTAAGAAATTAGCTCTTTATTTTGAAAGATTTCTGAAGAACTTGAAAACCATCTGTTAACATTATCAGATTCTATATATTTTCTGAGAATTTCCACTTCTACTGATTTGGATATCCTCATACATAGTCTGCTATTGTTCTAAGTGTGAGAGGTTGCATTATTGATTTACTGAAAAATGCAAAAATAGCAAGAGAGGAGTAAAGCTGGTATGACTTAAGGTAGGAATACTTTAAATGCATTTCAATCGTGGAACCCTGGAATGAAAAATTGAGGAGAAAGTGTAAATCATCATCTCTTTATTCTCTGTCTCATCTAAGAATGAAATGGAAAAATATTCTTGCAAAATATGTTAGTACTGTCAAAATTTCTTGAGCTTTACACTAAGGATATAATGAACTAAATATTGCACTTTGGAAGTTTACTAATCTTCTGCAATATGGCACCTTTGAGTTCACATAAATCACTACAAAAGAGAAAAAAATTACAGTAAAATTGAGATAAATATTGTTCTTTAAAGAGAGAAGCATCACGATCATAATGGAATCTGCCATCAGTTTCTATATTTTAATTATGTCTGTAGAAATCCAACACATATGACAATCATAATCAGATCAGAATTTAAACTTAACCCAACACTATACAGTGATTCAATTCAGATATATTCTTATGTGAGGAGAGTTTGGTATTTAAAAAATAACTTCATGTATTGGTTATATATACTCTTTTTTTTTTCCTGAGAAAACACAGTGTATCTATATAAGCAGTCCTTCTGATTTCTTAAGAAAGTTCATTTCATCTGGCCAAGGCAAAATCCTAGAGTAAATCATGGCCTGTTTTTCTTCACTTGTTCTTGTTATCAAAGGGTGCTAAATATTTTGGAAAATAAAATTAACCCAGCTTCATTCAGAAATATATGTATTATTAATTTTCCTCCATGGCTTTAAATAGAAGCAAGCTTTTATTTAAAAAAATAATGATTGTCCCCTTAATGAAAGTGATAATAAAGTTTAATTGTGATGAACTTGGCAACAATGAGAATAGCAGAGCTATTACAGAAAGTAATTTTCTGGGAATATGGGGTAGAAACAGATAATCCAAAGTAATTAATAAAGACCATATTTTCTACATAACAATATAGTGTTATTTCTTTCTCCTTTTTTTTTTTTCCTTTTTTTTTTTTTTTTTTCAGGAAGCTCTCTCTTGTTCTTTTATTGACAAATTGTTTGATTTTCCATTTTACCGTGTAAAAGGAGATATGCAGGTATTTAAAGACCAAAACATTCAGATTTATGCTTGAAAGAGTTTTAAATATGTGCTGCAGATCAAAGCTTATGTGGGTAGCTGCAGTCTGCATTGTTATTAACACAGCATTTTTGGACACACCTGGAGGCACACCTGGGAAAGCTTTCACACAGGAAAATTGAGGAAGCTCTGATAGAAAATCATTATTTCCTTTTAAGTTCTGTAAGTTTCAAGATATATTCTTAAATCTAACATTATATAAAAATACATTTCTGAGATACAGTTCTTTGGTATGGTTCAAGAACAACAAAAACAATGGATAAAAACTATTCATTTTAATACTGTTTAGTAGCTTACCACATTTTCTTTTAGCTTAAATGATTTTACATCTGTATAAAAAAAATCATTACTATTGTATCTGGCCCCTGTAGAGTTTAGTCTTCTCTAGATCACTCCTTTTACATGTACACCTTTATTATGCTCATGTGTAAGCAAGCTGGCCAAGTAAATAGCATAACTCAGAAACCATAAAAATGTAAATAGATCTGCCCTCTTCTCTTTTTTCCCCTTCTTAAAGTTTAACAGATAGAAAATCAACTGAATGCCACAGATACACAATTTTAAAAAAGCTGAAGGCTCAGTGCTTTTCTTTTTCCCTTTTCCTCTTTTCTTTTCTTTTCTTTTCTTTTCTTTTCTTTTCTTTTCTTTTCTTTTCTTTTCTTTTCTTTTCTTTTCTTTTCTTTTCTTTTCTTTTCTTT
>PTEX01000354.1:284280-441399 GCA_003342815.1 Eudromia elegans | reverse complement strand
TCTTTTCTTTTCTTTTCTTTTCTTTTCTTTTCTTTTCTTTTCTTTTCTTTTCTTTTCTTTTCTTTTCTTTTCTTTTCTTTTCTTTTCTTTTCTTTCATAACCGTGTCATCCAACCAAAGGAGTTGTTCACCTTTTTTTCCAAATGCTGTGGAATAATAGATGTTTTTAACCTCTCTCTAAAATTGTCTATGACATATCCATTACAATCACCATTAAGACACTTTTAATGGCATACTTCCAGCCAAACAATCACACTGTATATTCAGATGGAGGTTATCCAAACAATCACTCAATGTCTTCAGACCAAAGTTATCAGAGTGGCTGGCATTGAACATGAACTCTCCCCAGCTGATATTTGCCAATCAGATCTGCTGGACAAGCACACAATTTCAGCTGAATATTGTATCCATGGCCTTTCTCCATAGCTGGAAGCATCTAAACCACTTTAATCAGAGTCTGCACTGTGTTTGGTAAGGCATTGCATGCACAGTAACTCAAAAAAAAAAAAAAAAGTTTGAGTTTGCAGGTGCCACTGTGCCACTTACCTGTGTCGAACAGATCTGTTGAAGCCAATAGATGTCTATGCAGCTTATGTTGTCCCATTCATTCAGTAGTCATCTATGAAAATGAAACATTTAAAATTATATATTTAACAATAAAAACAATTAAATCTCCCGCTAGAGAAAAGATCCTAATATTATGAAAATATTAGATCAGCTACAGAAAATAAGTAAGGATTGAATTACTGAGGAGCCAAAACCCAATAATGATATCAGTAATTAAATCAGACATCATCTCTGCTTTTCTCTTTACCATTTCCTTGTCAGAAGGTCTTTCAAGAGAGTTGATTGTTATAATGGAACATAAAAATTGTGCTCGCACAAAAAATTGCGAGCATTGCAAGTATAATTGCTTTGGAGTATATTTGAGGTTTGCTCAATTTTTGTTTAGAATGTTATCAATATTTTTTTCCCTAGAAAAAAAGTACATTGATATTTCCATTTAAACATTTTTTCCATGTAGAAAAGAACAATACTTGAGAAAACTTCTCAGGAAAAAAAACCCAAAAAAACAGTGAAATTGTTATCAATGTTACTGGAATTAACCAGTCCAACCCACGGACTACTGTCCTTTGGTGGTCAGCAAATGTGCGGCAACGCGCAGCCTAAGAGCCATCAAAAGGGACTTTAGTGAATTAGGGCAGAGGATCAGGAGCTCAGGGGCACAGGTTATATTTGCCTCCATTCTTCCTGGTGCCGCCAGCAACATAGAAAAGAACGGGAGGATACGAGCCATCAACACCTGGCTCCGGGGCTGGTGTCATCACCACAACTTTGGCTTTTTTGGGAATAGGAGGACTTACACAGCACCAGGCATGTTGGAATCGAACGGGATCCAGCTTTCTCAAAGGGGTAAGAGGGTCCTGGGTCATGAGCTGGCAGGGCTCATCGAGAGGGCTTTAAACTAGATTCGAGGGGGGAGGGGGCCATCGTCAGGGAAGCGGGTGATAGGGCGGGCGGTGGTCCGTTGTGCCACTCGCAACAACCTAACACCCTTGCCTGTGGAGGAGGCCCCAGGCCTGAAGAGGCTAAATGGCAGAATATGGTGACTTCTAAAGGCCCACACAGTCAAGTTGCAGCTGTCCCGGCTAGAACGAGAGGCACGATGGGAGCCCAACTCAAATGCCTCTATGCAAACGCACGCAGCATGGAGAATAAGCAAGAGGAATTGGAGATGGTTGTGCGATTGCAGGGCCACATCTCATTGCGACTACTGAGACGTGGTGGGACAGCTCTCATGACTGGGCTGTGGCCATGGAGGGCTTTAGGCTCTTCAGGAGGGACAGGACAGGAAGGCAAGATGGCAGAGTCGCTCTTTATGTGAGAGAGCAGCTGGAGTGTATGGAGCTTGGTGTAGGGGAGGGTGGAGCACAAGTCGAGTGCCTGTGGGTGAAGATCAAAGGGCAGGGCAACAGGGGTGACACGGTTGTGGGAGTTTACTGCAGGCCTCCCGACCAGGATGAGGAGGTGGATGAGGCCTACAGGCAGCTGCAAGAAGCCTCATGATCGCAGGCCCTGGTCCTTATGGGGGACCTTAACCACCCTGATGTCTGCTGGGATGATCACACAGCTGGGAGCAGACAGTCCAGGAGGTTCCTGCAGAGCGTTGCGGATAACTTCCTGATGTTGGTGGTTGAAGAGCCGACAAGGGCGGGGGCGCTGCTAGACCTGATCCTAACCAACAGAGATGGTCTAGTGGGAAACATGAGGGTCGGGGGCAGTCTTAGATGTAGTGACCACGAGATGTTGGAATTCACGATCCTGCGTGGAGGGAGCTGGGCAAGAAGTAGGATTGCAGCCCTGGACTTCAAGAGAGCCAACTTTGACCTCTTCAGGGAGCTCCTTGGAGAAATTCCCTGGACCAGGGTCCTAGAAGGAAAGAACATCCAGGAGAGCTGGTTTATCTTCAAGCGCCACTTTCTCCAAGCCCAGGATCAGTGTATTCTGACCAGTAAAAAGTCAAGCAAGAGGGACAAGAGACCTGTGTGGATGGGAAAGGAGCTGCTAGGCAAACTTAATGAGAAGAAAACATACGTTAGGTGGAAGAAGGGCCAGGCCACGTGGGAACAATATAGGAAAGTTGTCAGGGAATGCAGGAGTGCGACGAGGAAGGCCAAGGCCCGCTTGGAATTAGAACTAGCGAGGGACGTCAAGGATAACAGGAAGGGCTTCTACAAATACATCAGCAGCAAGAGGAAGACTAGAGAAAATGTCGGTCCGCTGCTGAATGGGGAGGGTGCATTGGTAACGGAGGATGTGGAGAAGGCAGAGTTACTAAATGCCTCCTTTGCCTCAGTCTTCTCTGCTAGGGCTGGTCCCCGGGAACTACAGAGCCTAGATAGGGCTGACAACTCTCAAGGGCAGCCCCTTAGCGTCCCAGACACTGGGGAAATGAGAAGGGATTGGAGAGAGGAAGACTTGCCCCGAGTAGAGGAAGATTTGGTTAGAGTGCCTGAGAAAACTCAACACCCACAAATCCATGGGCCCCGATGGGATGCACCCCAGAGTGCTGCGTGAGCTAGCGAATGTCGTAACTGAGCCACTCTCCATCATCTTTGAAAGGTCCTGGAGAAAGTGGGAGGTGCCGGAGGACTGGAGGAAAGCCAATGTCACCCCAGTCTTCAAAAAAGGAAGAAGGAGGAGCCAGGCAACTACAGGCCGGTGAGCCTGACCTCTGTCCCTGGGAAGGTGGTGGAGCAAGTCATCCTGGCTGCTGTCTCCAGGCACACGGAGGAGAAGAAGGTGCTCAGGAGTAGCCAGCATGGGTTCACCAAGGGAAGATCATGCTTGACTAACCTGATAGCCTTCTACGATGGGGTGACTAGATGGATAGATGAGGGCAGAGCGGTGGATGTCATCTATCTGGACTTCAGTAAGGCTTTTGACACCGTCCCTYACRGCATCCTCCTGGGCAAGCTCCAGAAGAGTGGCATAGATGAGTGGACAGTGAGGTGGATTAGGAGATGGCTGAATGACAGGGCCCAGAGAGTAGTTATCAGCGGTGCCAAGTCCAGCTGGAGGCCTGTGGATAGTGGTGTCCCCCACGGGTCAGTCCTTGGTCTGGTCCTGTTCAATTTATTCATTAACGACCTAGATAAAGGGATGGAGTGCTCCCTCAGTAAGTTTGCTGATGATACCAAACTGGGAGGAATAGCTGACAGTCCTGAGGGCTGTGCTGTCATCCAGAGGGACCTGGACAGACTGGACAACTGAGCAGCGAGTAACCTCATCAAGTTCAACAAGGGCAAGTGTAGGGTCCTGCACCTGGGGAGGAATAACCCTAGACACGCCTACAGGCTAGGGACCGACCTCCTGGAGAGCAGCCCCACAGAGAGGGACCTGGGCATCATGGTGGATGACAAGTTGACCATGAGGCAGCAGTGTGCCCTCGTGGCCAAGAAGGCCAATGAGATCCTGGGGTGCATTAAGAAGAGCGTCTCCAGCAGGTCGAGGGAGGTGATTCTGCCCCTCTACTCAGCCCTGGTGAGGCCGCACCTCGAGTACTGTGTGCAGTTCTGGGCTCCCCAGTGCGGGAGGGACATGGAGCTGCTAGAGAGAGTCCAGTGCAGGGCCACAAAGATGATTAGGGGTCTGGAACATCTCCCCTATGAGGAAAGGCTGAGAGAGCTGGGCCTCTTCAGCCTGCAGAAGAGAAGACTGAGAGGGGACCTGATTAATGTATATAAATATCTCAAGAAAGGGAGTGAGGAGGAGGGGGCTGGCCTCTTCTCAGTGGTGGCCAGTGATAGAACAGAGGAAATGGCCACAAATTGAGGCACCAGAAGTTGCACAGGAACTTGAGAAAGAATTTCTTAACAGTGAGGGTGACAGAGCACTGGAACAGGCTGCCCAGAGAGGTGGTGGAGTCTCCTTCTCTGGAGATCTTCCAAACCCGCCTGGACACCACCCTGTGCCACATGCTCTAGGAGACCCTGCGTGTGCAGGGGGGTTGGAATTCTATGAATGGGTAACATCTTATTTTCCACTAATCTCTCCAGGACACAGTGAGTGTTCAGTTGCTCTTCTTGATTGTTATCCACCTGCAACCTATTGTGAGGTGATGCATAGAGAAAAACAAAATAATATTCAAATGCAAGTTCCTCTTTTGCTTTCTTTTGAAAATTACAGCCAGTAACACTTTCTTCTGAATATTCTGAATGCTGCATTTACATGTTTATACATACGTATATACACCCACAAACATTGTTAAAATCAATTTCCATGTTGGTTTGAATAATTTTACAGTCAGAGCATTATTCCTATTGTTTCTAGCATTCGCTTTTGTGGCATAAAATTCAAATATTTCATCTTCAGTAGTCATATATACACCTGGAAGCTAGCACACTTAAAAGATACCTGAGAAAGGAATGCTTGGGATAAGTAGATTGTCTTTTGAACTGTTCTTTGAGATCCAAGATCTAACACCTTAGGGAAAAACAAACAAAATCAAACAACCACAACAACAACAACAAACTTTTAATGGAAGCGGCATATCTACAACATATTAACACCTTTGCTACTTTGTTCATGAACCTTGCTCTAGCACAGCCCCCCTTGCTCTGGTGGCCAGCAACATTGCAACTGATTTATGTTTAAAATGAATTTGTTTTATTTAACCTTAAAACCATTCACCAATTTTGGCTATTCCTGCTATCCCTTTAATCATTTATTCACAACTTGCTGAAGTCATTAAGCTCATATAATTATAGCCACACCTTAATGGTACTAGTCCTGTGATTAATAACACAGATATGATGTAGTTGAAGAGAAGAAAATTAGGAGTAATGTAACAAATGCATGCCTTCTGTTCTCCTTGCCTCTTCTGGGGTATTTGAAAGAATTACTACTTCTATATCCAATATATCACAGAAATTTCTCTTCCAAATAGGTAAAATAAATGAGTAGAATTAAGATATGAAAACTTGCAAAATAAATGCATGTTCTTATCTTGTGATTTCTCTGATATACCACTTACTAGATTTAAGTTAGTTTTGCTGTTCATATTGTTAGGTTTTCTATTGTAATAAACAAAGACACTTCATTTTGTCAATGCTCTTAAAAATAGATAATGAGATAAAATCCTTATTAAAATATACGCACAAGCAGTCTGATTTCAAAACATCTGTCAGCTACTACTAGTTTCAATGGGAGATGTGAAGTACCAAAATGACTTGAGTGAAAAAATACAGAATTTCAGGCTGTATTTTTCTTCCATCTTTAAAAGAAAAGTGGCAATGTCAAGTACTTACTTCCTTCTAGATATATAAGTCAAAACACTTGCTTTAGAAATATCGTGAAATGAAGCAATTTGGTTCTGATGCATTTTTTTTTATCCTCCTATCCTTGTCGATAGAGGAACATTTTAGGGAATATTAAACAAACCAGACATATGCGCAAGGCCATTGAACCTGATAAGATACACCCAGAAGTGAGTAAAAGTGGCTGATGTCATTGCAAGGCCACTGTCAATAATGCTGAAAACTTGTGGTGACTTTGGCAGGTACCTGATGACTGGAAGAAAGCAAATACCATTCTAGTGTTCAGAAACGTCTATTGAGGGAAGTACAGGTTAGTCAGCTTCAGTTTGATCTCTAATGAGAGGGAATAACTAATCTAACTAACTTCAGACACAACTAATTTCCAAACACATGAAGGACAAGGCAATTGGGGGTAGTCAGCATGGATTTACAATGTAGAAATTGGAAAGCCACAGCCTCCCTCTAACTAACTTCTCTCCCTGGGAATTCAAAGGGCACAACCTGTTCAGGAAACCAGAAGTATGCATGCTTCAAGATATTCAGAACATGTCCGGACATAGCCCTGTGAAACCAGCTCTAGTGGATATATTTCAGAGCAGGAGATGTGGGACTAGACAAATACAAGGGACACTTTACAGCCATAGCCATTCTGTACAATTCTGAACAATTTCAAAAAACAAACCAGAAACAATCTAAAATGATTTCAAAGTGAAAAAAAAATCCTTTTTGTTTCCCTCATAGAGAAGTAGGATAAATATGAAACTGAGGTGCAAAATTCACAGATTTAACTCTTCTCGTGTAATTTCCTTGTTCAATTTGCACTATACTTCAGTAGTTCAGTTTCCAGAAACTTGACAAACCTATCTGTTCATATATAAAATTCTCTTTTGCGATTCATATATGTGACTGCAAATGTATCTTCTCTTCCTCATTTTTTTTGATAAACTCCTTGTCATTGCATCTATACTAAGCTTAATGGATAATTTATTTGATTCTTCTAGAAAGCTAGAAAGACTTCTATTTTAAAATGATGAAGTTATTAAAACCCTTTTTTCAGGGCAATGGAGGCAGACATACAAATTTTTTTAGACTTAGCCTGCAGTAGTGTCATTTTCCATGCATTCATCAAGCTGTTCTCTCAATTTTGATTATTAATTCTTAATCTTATCAAAGGTTTTTCCTTGGCCAGCTTATTGATTTCAGTTCTTTGCAGACATTTCGTAAAGACCAAACACAAAAGTGCAGCTCAGCTCTAGCTGTAACCCTTGCCTTGTGTGATGTACTTCAAAACTTGTAATCATTTTTCTAAAGTTGGAAAATTACTTTAAAGTTAACATTACATTTAATTACTTTGAATTTCATTTAAAAAGAAAAAAAAGGCTTCTAGAACATATGCAATACTTAATATGCACCAAGCAGTCTTGAATTCTTTCATCTATACCTTTAATGATATAACTGTTTTATTATTGGTAACTAAAACAAGAATTCATCCTAATATTTTATGTCAACAGTAATTAATTGTTTTCTCTCCTTAAAATAAAAACAAATCTTAATAAGGGAGAGAAGCATTTAGGTACAATAGCATAATTTCTGACTTCTACTCATAAAAGGTTTTCTAAACTCTGCTTTTGATTTTCTGCTTCCCTTGGATTTTTATTAGATGTGGAATCAATGTCAAAATGATTAATAACTTCTCATCTTTGTGGAGATATATAAAAAATGTCAAGAATGTGTAGTAACTGCAATAGCCTTTGCAAGGAAGGATGTAGCTCTTCCCTTATATGTTGAGCTGCTGTTCATTATCATTTTTAAAAGAAACAGAAGTGAGCTACATTTTAGTGTTTGCATTAATCTTATTAATCTAATTTCCTTTTCTGGTTGTTTTTTTTTTTTTTCTCTTTTTTTCCTCTCTGTGATAATGACCATTCAGTTGTGATGATCCTGTAAATAGCAGCCAAATAAATAGTCTGTCAGACCCAAATTAATACTGAGGTGGGTGGAAGAGAAAATTAGTTGGTAGGAAGGTTGATTCCAAACACTTGTTAAAGGAAATTGCTACAGCCCATTAACAACAAGTAACTAAACAGGTACAGACATTGTATAATGTGTATACACTACCCCTATATATACACTTGGGGAAAAAAAGGGTGTTCTTTTACATTAACGATGTACTACTAATGTTATACAAAGAATTATTATGCCTTGGTTTAGTAACTGTTTTGCAAATGCTAAAGTGTATATAGAGAAAATGGGCTTCAACCTTCAGATTTCTTTAATATCTACCCACCACCGGCAGGCTAGTATTTTTTTTAAGCTGGCACAAAAACAGCTTTCACTTATTTTATGAATATATATAAAAGTGGATGAAGAGATTATTTTTTGACTGACTTCATCAGATCTGTCTTCTGTGTGTTTATTATCAGTCTGACTGACTAGCTTGACTAGGTATGTATCCTAGCTTCCATCAGCACATTAGATATTTTATATATTAACTGAAGAATTAAATTCTAAAACTATGAACAGATATAGATCATTAAATACTTTTGATCAGGATTTTAAACACAATTTTGCATTTAATAAGTAAAGTATAGATACAGAAAAAAAGATTGTTAACAATCATTAAGATAATTCTAAGAACACCTATATGATGCAGGTCACCACTCCAGGTGCCTAAATACTACCCTGCAACTAAGTCACGTTTAGAAATCTTTTTTTTGTAGCTAATTTGGCTATATCAGTATAGCTTAATTTTTGCACTCATTATATGAGTTCTGAGAATGTGCTAATATTAATTCTAATCAGGAGTGCTTAGTTCTTAATAGATATGAATACATATTTATAAGGTCAATAATAGAATAATAGGCTAAAGTGGAATGCAAAATGTAGTTTTTAGGTCACACATGCATGACATTATGGTTACTTAGCTGTGAAGTAAGGACACGTTTTGAAAAAGAAGCATTTTACTTCATTTTGTTAACATTTTAAATCAATGGTTAAATACATGAAAATTGCATTCATTTTTCCAGTCTCTCAGCCAAAGATAATGAAGAAATATCCTCCTCATTCATGCAAGAGTTAATAAGAAATCTTGTGCTGGGATAGCCATCATTAAAAAGTTAGGAAGATGAGAGTAAATACTGATTCTCAAAAGTCAATAGAATTTTGCAACTGTGAGGAGAGGAAAGAGAGGAGAGAGCAGATTGTGTACTTAGCTATGCTGAAGTAAAACTGGGTTTCACTTTTGTCTTCTATGCCATTTGTTTGTTCTACTGTAATACAAAATTGAGCAAAATTTGGTCCTGATTCTTTATGAATTCCTACTTTTCACTGTCTGCATTGCTGATAACCTATTCTGTTCCTTTATTGGACAAGCACATAACAAGCACTGATTTCCAACCAGAAATTACAGCATCTGAAACAATTTCAACTGACTTCAGTTATCTTGTGTTTATACTGTGGTAACTTTTCCAAGTGGCTACCTCTACTACCAAGCTGTCTCACATGCTTCTCCTGTTTGCATATTACGAAGCTTGCAAGTGAGATTTCTTCCAAGCAACAAATAGAAAACAGCCCCTCACAGCCACAGCGAAACAGCACAATATAAAAGAGGAAAAAAAAAAGACCTTTTTTTTTCCATACTTGATCTAAGGATCTTTGGACACTTCATAAAAAATAATCAAATCTCACACAGAGCAGATACAGTGAAATTACTTCTTTAGAGTTGCACAGGAGGTGTGTGTCAGAATTTGGTGGGACCCATATTTGGCTCCACTGCTTTTGAAATGTCACCAAAGCCGTAGCCTTATGACAAGTTCTGCCTGTTGAAACCCAAGCAAAGTGTGATAAAAAGCCCCAATGCATACAAAGCAATAAAAATATTCAGACCAGAGAAAATAAAAATCTGTTTTGCATTATAATTACAGAATGGATCAAAATGGCTCATCCTATCCAGGATCAGTTATTTTCATTTCTGAGGACTTCTCAGGAGTCTTTTCAAGGGAATGAACCCTGTAAAGCTAGGCACATGAATTGCTACCATAGTTGCCTTTCTTTCCGAAGATTTTTGTTTTTCACTCTTCTTGCATTGGTTTAGAGATCTTACTTTGTCTTGTTCCTGCTAGCTTGAATTAATTTCCTTCCCACAGTGCCTTTCCCTCTTTTAAACTTTACTACATTAACCCTTTTCTTCCTCTGATCAGCAGCCTCCCTCTCTTATTTTATCTGCACTGTCAGACGTATTCATACAGATTACTCAAACAGCTGTATGATCAGTTCACTTTGGTAGAATAATATCAATTATTATTTCACAGTTTTGCCATCTTCTAGCTGTCCTTTCTTCCAAGAGGAGTGTACACTTAACCTCATCTTCACCAAACATTTCTGTCTTGTGAAGTCTCTGTTGTTTGTTTTCCTTCTAGACCATCAGTTAAGTTCTTTCTGCATTATCTATTGACTCATCTTTTGAATCACTATTTTTTTTCAGTATCAATTTTAAAAACCTTTGGAAGAGTTTTTTTTTTGAGAAAAAATAGATTATCACAAAATATATTTTTCAATATAAAAAACCCCACATAATTTCCTCTTGTAGCCTTTCTTTTAATAAATGTGTGCCAATGTTTCCATTTGCAAAATAGAAACAACTCTGAACAAAATCCTAGGTGCTGACAAGATATTTTTTCACGTATTTCCCTTTCACTCAATTTCTCAATGTTCTTTATTTTTGGTACAGTTATCCTTCTCAGTCCTCTTCTCTCAGTCTCCTCCTATCTTTGGTTGCAAACTTGTTCTGACAAACTCCAACTATCTCTCTAGAATCATCTTTCCCTGGTACATTCTTCAATACTGCTACTTCAGTTCTGTGCTAACTTAATTCATTTCTATATTCTTAACCTCACCTGTTTTTCTTTATCCTTTACTCACTCCCTTTGGCTTCTTCCCTCTTCTTTGTCTCTCTGTACATTTTTTTTTTTCTCCTGGCTCCTTTTCACTTGGTAGAAGCCTCTTTTCATTTCTCCATTATCCATTCCTAACTACCAAAACCCTTTCTGGCAGAACAGCCTGATCTCATAAATATTTTATCAAATTGTCCTCTTCCAACAAATTAATCTGTGCCAGGACTGTATTGTCTTATTCTCCAGTTAACAAAAATGTAATGCCGTCTTTTGTTCAAAGAAGATCATGATTGTTCTATTTCCCACAAGACAGACCTCTCAAGAACATATATTCTTTTTACTTTTATTTTGAGACTTACTGAAATCCTTAAGGTGGTGAATACTTCTTTTCCCTTCCAAACATTTTTTCTTTTAAATCTTTTCTGAAGCAGAACATAATTTCAAATTTTACAAATCAAATTTATAAATAGTAAATTTTGAGGAATATGTAATCACAGAAAAAGAATCCAACATCCAATGATTTTCAGTAATATTTTTAGCAATGATTATAAAATTGCCAATTTACTTTTTACTTTGACATAAGCAACATAGACTATGTAATAGAACCACTCAGAAATGAGAATGAAAGAGATGAAAAAAGAAAAAAGAGAAAGAAAATAGAGGAGAGAAAAAGAAAGCAGAGAAAGAAAGAGAATAGAAGGAAAAACAAACTTAAATTCATAGAGTAGTTAAAATGTGCTATATACTAAAATCACTTTGCAGCAATGGATGGTAAAGCAATATCTTTTAGATATTGCTTTTTTTCTAGTTTTCAAATTGGAAAAAATAATGAAAAATGAAAATACCACATGTTAGCTCACTCTATTTTGACACTTGGCTGACACTCTTTTTGAGAGACTGTGTCAGAAGAACAGCTGAAAGCAAAGAGAATTGCACATCTTTCCACACAGGAGAACTTCGGACGTTTTGGCTATAGTGGTGGTAAAAGCCTGAACCACTGATGTGTCTTATGTCTTTTATGAGGTATCCAAATGTGAGGTGAGGTCATAACTCAGTTCTTAATCTCTTGACTAACCCAAGGCCCAGTTGCCATGATTCTTTCTATACATGGCCATTTGTTTTCTGAAATTTTCCTGAGAAATTCAAACACAGACTATCTGCATAGAACTCAAATCACACATAGGAGTATCTATAGCAAATAAACCTCGGAGGGCATAGAAATAACTAAAATGAGATATTAATTTGTTCTGAAGACATTTGCTTAATTGCATGATTTGGCAATTGATAGGTATGACAATAAAAATACATTAAAACACTTCAGAATTATAATAACTAATCTGATTTTGCTTATAAAGATCAAAGAACAAGGGTGAAAACATTGTATAAAAATGTGTTAACATGTGACATGTGCTTAGGTATTGATGTTATTAAAAATTACATCTCCTGAGTAACATTGCTTTAACTGATTGCATGTTATATTAAGAAAATGCTATTAGAAATAGCCATTGGCCTGTGGCTAACAGAAGTGGGAGCAATAAAATAGCAGGAGCAATAATTGAAAAAAAAGGGGAGAGGAGTCAAATGATGGTCTCTTCAGAATGCTATCTGTACACATTTACATTTTATATTTCTGACTTGCTTTGAATAACAGTTAAATTTGACTTGGCTAAGTGTGATACTTCTGCATGTAGGCTATTCCTACATACAGTTCATTTACAGTTTACACACATAAAACTCTTTGCTTCATTGTGGAAATACTGTGCTTCTCTAAATACTGCTCATTTTGTGAACTCATCTTCTCCCAAGAATATAAAGAGAGGAGGAAAAACCATAGATGATGTGCTTAGATTCTGGTCCTGTCTTTTGCATCTTACATTGGCTGCGAGCAGGACAACGGTGACTGAGCAGTAGAGTTTTCATTAATACATTTTTGTGATCTCAATTCCATCCTGCAAACCAAAATCACGTAAGGTCAAGGCCTCTGTTATTTTTGGTTAGCTCTAAATTCCTCAATTCTCTACTAAAAACCTCAAGAATTTTGCTTAAAAATGAAAATGACCTGTGCTATCATAATTGTAACAAGTCAGGGCCTTAGCTTCCTAAACTAAGGTACGTTCCTGCTAAGTTATACCTTCTGTATGATTTAAAGTGTGTGTGTATGTGTGTGTATATATATATATATATATGAGTTCTAATCCAATTGTATTTACGTTTGATTTTCAGATAGCGTATCTGTTGGGTTGCTGCATGGTCTCTGCTGTCAGAGACCTGTATGTCACTGAGACAGATGTTATTAATAATGCAGATGAAAATGAGTTGTTACATCAAAGTTGAGTGACATAGATAAAACTGGGGTTGTTTCTAATTTGATAATTTAAAACATAAATACCTTTCAAAATATGTTACATAAATCCCGTAACAAGGAGGAAGCAATCTGTGCAGATGGAGGCTGAACAATGAATGACCGAGCAGCAACAGTTGAGGTACTCAGGTACTTTGTGTTTGCAGGGCTCTCTTCTCATCCAGCAGCTTCAGGTATTTGTAACACAGAGAGAAATTAATCTCCTCATCCTCTGTGCCTTGCTCTGATTTATCCCAGGCCTGAATTCAGCTGTCTTAGCTCCCCAAAGCTTTCAGAAGCTGTGCCTAGGTTCTCAAGTGCTGTAGTCATCTCTTGAAAATGGGCCAGCTTCTGGGATGATCTGGGACTGTTAAGGTGACCAGCTTTAAAATCTTTTCTGTGCAAAGGCCCCCTGGAAAATGAAGAGGAAAATAGGAAATTACCATAGACTCTTTGATACAAAGACCAGGCAACAGCAGTGGCAGCTGCACAAAAGCTGGTAATGGCTCATTACAGAGTTAGGAGAAAATGGTATTGCTTGAGAACTGTGTTGTTATACACCAATAAGGGCAGATAGAGAACATTTAATGGAATTATTTTGTTTTCCTTGGTAGCAGTTTTGAAGACCTCAGAAATACTTTGTATGTATTTTGGAGGATGTGATCACAGTGTTGTGGAGCAACTTGGAACATATCCAGTGATAAGTCTGAACCTCACACCAGATTTAAAGATTTCTGCCAGCCTCCGCTTTCTCCAACCAGCTGCACAGATATGGGAATATAGCCACTTCAATACCAAAAGTAGAAAAATTTTTCTTCAGTAATATTGCTCCTTTCCCTGACCTCAGGTAGAGAAAGGTCATGCCTGAACTGCGATATCCTGACAGGTTCCCTTTAACTTTATGTTCCTTGTAGAGCTCAACTACTAATGTGTATGATGAGCGTCCCTGTGTGTCAGCAGGAACACTGCTTTAATAATGTTCAAGGAAAGCCTTTCCAACTTTGTTCTCCCTCTTTCACTCTGTTCCCTTCATATTGCATTCATTCCTCGTTCTCACTGGCTCAGATTACATGTTCACCCTTCATTCATCCTTTTTTTCCTTGGCTGTATTCTCATCCACCCTCCATTCTGCCTACTGAAGCTCTCTTGTCATCTGGCTGGCCCGTAATCCAAACAAGATAATTGTGTTTTCTACATCATTCCTTAGAATGAAACTATTTCAGGATAGCAAAAATTGTCAGAAGGGCATGAGGAATTACAGCCTCTCAAAATCCACTCCCAGGAACGGAATGAGTCTTAAAATTTTTCCTTTTGGGTTTTCCTTTTTACTAACTTTGTCGTATATTTTAACATTTGTATGACTTCTGTTTTTTTTGTCAGATAGATTTAGTGGTTCTGACGACCTTTCAGTGAAATTAAAAGCTGTCTGAAAGGAGTTTGCAGTAGGATTCAAACATTATTCAGGCTGTATACTGAGCAGAGTATATTTCATTTTATTATACATAAAATTTTCCTATACATAAAATGAAATATACTGAAAGAGAAGATGAGATTTTCTTTTTTTTTTTTTTTTTTTTTTTCCAGGCTTAATATTACTCTGCATGCTGAATATAAGACAGAAAAATAGGACCATGGATATCTGAGCATCTCCTGAGCTCACATTACAAGTCAGATCCTTAAAGAGCCTGAGTATTTGTATGGGACCTCAACAGGCCTTTATCAGCCCTTCATTTTTTATTTCTACAGATTAAAAGAACAGAGCTGTTTAGGTCCTTCCTCTCTTTTTCATTACATATTTAAATATATCTTTTTTTTTTCACTGTTTTCACTTAACTAAGGAAAAAAAAAAAAAACAGAGAAAAACATTCCTTCTATTTTGCTTTTTTTGCTTTATATACTAGGGACATGTAAAAATTAGAAAAAATATTTAAAATATTTTAAAATTTGAAACATTCATTATTTTTGTTAATTTGGGGGGGGGTCTAAAAATGGAAAGACATGAAAAGGAAAAACATGCAAGTGTAGGAAGAATAATGAAAATGTAAAAAAATATAGTGCCAGAATGAAAGGAGACCTAGTCCCAGATTTTTCATATGATTTAAGAAATACTGTAATAGAGTGTTACTGACTATGAGATGGGAGTTTGGTCATGCAGGTACCAAAAGGCACAATAATTTTTCTTTTTTTTAACTTAATCCAAGGTTATTAAGAAAGTTATCTCATTACTTGACAATTTTTTGAACAGACTTCGGGCTTTGACCTTCCTTCCCATTCACTATACAAACTCAGCTGCAAAACTGGTACAAACATCACCATTCTCAGTGGGTAGCATATTACTCTCGCATAGACCTGTAGGTAGTTGTGCAAGGTGAACAGCATTGCAGACTCGTGCTGTTAATCATACTTCTAGTCATGACCTTAGAATCAGCATTTGTTTTTCCGCTTTTGAAATACTTAAGTACATATTACAATTAAACTGGCTCAAGCTGTGAGTTATAAATTATCATAAGAGGATGTGTTGTTGGCTAAAATAAGTAAAGGAATATGTTCTGCTTATGCCACAGTACAGGATGCTGTATAGCTTCATTATGTAGGTGTAAAAGGCTGTTGCAAGACAGAGCTGACATGAGAGCAGCTATAACCACTAGCCCCAAGCTGCTGCATAGGGACCTCGCAGGGCAACTGCATCTAGCAAGGCCATGACCTGGTCCTGCTGCTCTGCTTGACATCCTGAGAGGTCTTTCCTTTTTCCCTTCTTCTAATGCTGCTTTTTTTTTGTGTGTGTGTGTACTCATTGACTTCTTACCTTATGAAACATTCTTAGCACAATTCGGCTGCTTTTGTGAAATATGGACAGTCATCCATGTACACGTCTGCAAATGCAGAATATGTCAATGCTCCTGAAGCACTGGGGCAATGGAAATGAGAGGTAAAAGGTGAAAAGGTATGTCAAAATAGCAATTGCTTACTGGCAAAGGAGGAGTCCTCAGGATCCTGTACGTACACGCCAAAAATAGGCAAGGCTGATGGAACAGGATTGTGCAACACAGAATTCATTGCATTGGCTGGAGTTTAGGATTCATGGCTTTTCTGCTCAGTCCCTACCTGTGTTTACACACAGCTAAGGTACCTTTTACAGGTTTCTCCAGCAGCAGTTAGAGGACCAGTCCCTCAGGAGTTCTAAGTACTCCTGTGAGCCAGGTTGAAGAAGATGAGCAAAGTGGAAGGACTGTGTTGTATGGCAGCAGCATGGAGTGGTGTCTGGACAGCCCTTTTTCCAGGAATTCACACCTTTGTTGCCATCATGTTCTGTGACAAAATATTCTCCTCCTTGGGTCTTTAGTTTCAATCTTTATGTTCATTTATTCTGTATTTAGCCCTTGAAATATAAGCACATGGACCTTAAAGAGCCATTTTACAGATATAGCTGTTAGTTGTGTTCTTTACCCAAAGGGGTCGCTATCTTCCACTGTGTTATGTGTATTTTCCCTGTACCTTAGGAGATGTTGTACTTCAGTATGGGATTGGTCTAGCGGTAGTCTGCCTGAAAATATTCGTTGATGTTAAAAAAAAAGAAAAGGAATGAAGAAAGAAAGGAACAAAGAAGTGAAGTTGGAATAGTTTTAGACAGGATTGACAAAATTACTTCTAGAAAAACATCTGTGTTGGTTTTATCATAAGTGACTCTATGCAAGGGATTGATTTTACCTTCTGGGATTGATAACTACAAAGAAAGTACAGTCTTCCAAAGTCTTCTGTGCCGCAGAGAGAACAAAGGTTCCTGTGTTCTAACGCTGAATCCTCTCTTATTAAATAGTTTATCCCTTCTGGTTATTATTATATTTCTTACTGTGAAAGTATGTTCATATTAAACATTTGCTTGAGAAGAAAGAAAGAGGGAAAGAAGAAGAAAAAAAGAAAAAAAAGGAAGTAAGCAAGCAAGAAAGAAAGGAGAGATGAAAGAAGGAAAGAAATATAGGAATTACTACAATAATAATTGGTCTTATAATAATAATAATAATTGATCTTAAATTGTGGACTGAATTATCAATAGGTAATAAGGATATAGAACCCTCACAGGAAAGACATGTGGAGGTAGCTGTCCAGAGAAAGAAGGACTTTTTTTCCTAATTCATGTATTCATGTGTTTCTGTTCATGTAGTCTTTTTTGTTGTTTTTTTTTGTTTGTTTGTTTTTAAAAAGACTGTAGCAGCAGTTCTGCTTGCACATGTCCAAGAAAGGAACTATTATGTTAGTGAGATGTCCCAATTCACAAGCTGAATTGGAAGGAAACATTTTTATTCTTCCTCCCCTCTTGCAATTAACATGAGTCAGCAGCTAATTCCCTTGACTTTTTATTATGAGCCTAGTTATTTTTTTCCTCTTTCGAGTAATCACCAGCTGATAAGATGTTCCTTTTGAATGCTAGTCTCCAGTGTATGTGGTAGCATTGCAAACAGCACACAAATCGTTCTCTATGTTAGTAGTACTAATAGGCTGCTCCTCTGTGAAGCACTAGCAATCTCAGGTCAGCTCCTCCTCGCATGCACGAACCAGACTGGGTCATCCCATGGGTAAAGGCAAACACACTTGGAGTACATAGCTTAGGACACAGATTGCCAGCTGTAGGAATCACAAGCTAACCTAGGAAAGAGCAAGAGGAGAGCAGGCATAGAAGAGGTCACCCTCTCTCGTGCTTTCTCTTATCTTTCTTTCTGAGTAAACATCAGTGGGATGCCAATGGGACGGGAGGCAACCTGGCTTAGATTGATTCAGTGTATCCTGGCACAAGAGGTGATGGTAGCTTTCTCTTCCCCATTCCCTACGTTTTGTGTTGCTAAGGGCTCAGCTGACCGAAGGGGTCAGGATCAGTGCAGCCTCATGGGCACCACAGGTGTGGCTGAACTGCCACATCCTGGAATGAGGAAGAGTAAGAAGGTGGTATGCAAGTTGCGAGAAAGTCTTAAACCACCTAGCGTTTTTTTGTTCTGCATAACTAAAAAATAAACAAACGAAAAAAGATGTTCAGCTCTTGCTTCTCGAACTTAAAATACATTTTTTGTGTACCTTTTTTTTTTCCCCTATTTATATGATTTGCTGAATTTTATTCGCACAGCCAAAGCATAAGCTCTGGGGATGGCTCTCCGATTCACCTTCTGAGAATATTTTGCCTTGTTCCTTAACTATGGATATTTATTTATTTATTTCCAGACGTGTGTGTATGGAAAGTTTTTGGCAGCCTCCTATTCAACTTTTTTCCTTGTTAAATTGTCAAGATCCATAACTAAGCCACTAAATTCTACTGAGGTTTTTCTCCTCCTATTTGTCAGACTATACTGCTGTCTTGAATGTAATTTAAGAAAGAAGAGTGAATTTAAGGATTATTTATAGTTTATTTGAAGAAATTTTAAGTTAAATAGTTAAATAACAATTGGAAACTGATTAAAATTAGAGAATCCTGAACCCTTTATTTTATTCAGTCAATTCCAAAAATTGTCCTTGGCTTTTACTGCCCAATTTCTGGTATTCTGAATGAGCTCTTCTTCTCAAAAATAACACCATGTTATTTCTTGAACAGGTTCAGAGCATCTTTATGGATAACACAAAATAAAATACTGAGTTTTTTTATTGAAACTGGCTTGTTATACACATTTATTTTACAATGTATTTGTTGTAAGATCTCTACTTGATAAACCCAAGAAATACAGTACAAGAAGGACTCTAATCTGGCTCAGAATTTATCCTGCAGGCTGAATTTTGTTTCCAGAGTGGGTAGTATATGCATGCTTATGCACCTAGATGACCATCAACTTTAATGAGCTCAATATGCTCTCTTTTAAGCATAGAATAGTTGAGACCTAAATGGAATAACAGAGGTAGTTGGGATTTACATTTTCAGAAATTGTTTAATCTGTTTAATATTTCATAAGAAGTTGTTATTTTTAGATATTCTTTATAGTGATCGGTGGTTGGTTTTATTTTGAAAGAGGGGGATGTATAATACTAGAATTTCATATCACTCATAACAAACTCTCATGTCCTACTCCCTTTATAGCAAACACATTTTAAATTTATCCTTTATGTTCTTCTTCTGTAAGGCTATTGAGCATTTGCTGAGCTCTTGAGCACTTGAATGCCAAATATTGTAAAGAAAGCAGGATAGCACAAGTTTATTAGGGACCAAACATAAAATGTGAGGTAGTAAATGGTAACTTTATATTAGTCTATGAAAACTCACTTGAATTGTGAACCATGTCTGAGAGAATGTGTCTCATTCCCTCAATTGATGGAGAAATTATAAGGCTAGGGGAAAAATTATGGTTAGTTATTTGTTGTTGAGATTCATGGACTGAGAAAGGTGGAGAAGGTGGATTCATGTCTCCATATATCTCTCTAAATTCGTATCAGTATCTGAGAACAGAATATTAGAAGATACAGTGTCAACAGTATCTGATTTGGGAAAGAGAGGTACCGTATAGCAAATGTTCTGCAGAAGTTCCTGACAATGCAGTTTTCCAGTTACTAACAAGGACTTCCAGTTCTGACAGAACAAGCTGATTTCTGCTTGCAACCAATGATACTGTTGAAAGAAGGCTACCAACTGTATTATCACTACGTGGGGTCACTTTCATGCAGACTTTTGCTTCTTCATATTCCACATGAAGGCCTTGCAGAATCACGCTCATGTTCAATATATTGAGAGACTTGGGGATAACAGGTACCTGATGCTCTTCCAGATATTTGATAGAGCTTTCACCGTTGTGAATAAAATTGTTGGTTTTCCCTAAATTAAATAAATAAATAGCAATGTTCTTAGCTGCACAGTTACTATGTTTATGAGTTTTGGGTTAAGCTTTGTGATGAGAAAGTAGTTTAGAAATCAGTGTGTTTCAAAGTTAACCTTCTGCTATCAGTACTTGATTTGTAAGGACAAAATAAAGTCAGGAAGAATTAAGGCAGAAAGGACACTATTAAAAAAGGGGATGGATGCTGTAAAGTCATGCCTGTCAGAAGGAGAGATTCAGATCAAGAATAGCTGTTAGTTCCAAAAGTGCCATTATCAATCTTCCAGTCTGATCTGCAAGTTGGAAGTTTGCAACTTCAAATGTATCTGGAGTTAAAAACAGTAATATTGTTTACATTTTGTTTTACATTTTTTTCTTACTTTCTTACTTTCGTTCAATAGATATGATTACTGCTCCATTTACTTTTATAGTGTGGTAGTATTTTGTAGAAAAGAGATCTCTGGAGCACATCTTGTCCAACTCACCACTCAAACTGTGTCTATGGTTAGCATCAGGTTGGACCAGTCAAGGCTTGTCTAGCGAAACTCAAAAAATTCTGAAGACGATGACTGTACAGCTTTTGTGAGTATCCTGTTCCAGCAGTACACTGCCCTCCTGGTAACAAACGTAGGTCCTTTCTTCTTCATGTTCAAGCTAAATAGTCACAACTTCTTTTTGTTAAATTGTCCCATGCTACTGAGATTCTGTCATCTTTCTGACTCTTTTTCAGTCAACTTGCTATTAAATTACCTTCTTTCTGCCAGAAACAAAACAAGTCCAGTCCCCTCAGTCTCCCAGTAAATTACATGAATTCTTAGTTCCTGACTGTATTAAAATCCCTCCCCGATCTCTCTCTGTTTTTCTCAATATTCCTTTTAAACTGGTCAGACCAAAACTGGAGACCAGGGATGATCTTATGTGTGGTAAATAGGGGCGGGGGAGAGGAGATAAATAGTATTTTTTTTTTCTATCTGCTCATCTTTTTCCATAAAATTCATGCTTGTTTGATCCACCAGACCCCTGTGGATTGAAGTTCTCCTGTCCAGTATCTGTCTAATCTATTATCATCTAAGGTTTTGATGTGGGCATATTCTACAGCATTATCCAGGTTGTTGATGAACATACTGAACAACATTGAACAACACAGGACCCCTTACTGACCTCTGATGTCCTCTGCTTGTTAATAGCTCATAACTAGTTGAATACTGATTCCTAATCTCTGATCTTAGAGGTCTGACCAATTTTCAGCCCGCTTAACCATAGTTTGTTCTTCCTGCCTACACAATATCATCTTCCAAATAAGAATGATACAGGAGAGTGTCAAAAATCTTTCTGATTTCAAAGTATGCTATACCATCTTTTTGATCCTCAAGAACTTAGCCTGTCATTTCATCATGGAAGGCAATCACATTGGTCAAGCTTGATTTCCCTCTGCTAAATCCATATTTGGAAATGGTTTCCAAGAAGACATGGTCTATGATCTTTTCTTGTAGTGAGAGGATGCTGAATGAGAAATTACCAAGGTCTTGTTTCTCTGCTTTGTTAAACCTTAGCCTTCTTGCAGACATCACAAATCTCTCTCAATTATCAAGAGAATTTGTAGGGAAGAGGGAGCAGTTTTGACTATGTTTTCAGTATTCTCAAGTGAACTCCCGCTGGTCCCATGGTGTAACATACCTTATCTATGTAGTTTCAAACTATTGATTCACCCACTTCCAGATATTTCTTTCCCTCCCAATTCATGCCAGAATCTGAGAGCAAGCTTTGTTTTTGAAGACTCCCACAGGAAAAGTCAAGGAGTACTTCAGCTTTTTCTATAGCATTCATTGTGGATTGTCTTCCTCATTCAACAACAAACTGTTTCTCTATACTTCCTGCTAGTACTAATGCTTGTACAGTCACTTCTTGCTACCTCTTGTGCTCCTAAGTATTTTTAGCTCTAGTTAGTTTTTGGCTTTATATCATACTGAAGTGTCCAAGGAATGTTACTGTTGCCTTGTTGCCTGTCCTCATTGCCACTTATTTTATGCTCTTCTACTGCATTTTAATTAATTAAACAGCTCAGGCTTTTATATGAAGGCTTCTTAAGTTTAAAGTCCTTTTTAATGTGAGCATGACACAGTGGATAAGAGGACACTTTTAGAAGGAGTGAAAGATCAAATCTTGGGAATAGATCCAAAAAAAAGAAAGAACTTAGTTTTTTTGGGTTTTTTTGTTTTTTTTTTTTCCTAAAGATGTTAACATACAGTCAGGAAGTAGTCCCAAAGAACCTTCAAAATTTCCTTATGTATCAAAGAGGTCTTATTAAAGCTGGGGGCTGTCACACAATGAACACAAAAGGATACTGTATTAGTGTGGAGAAGACAAAACCAGTCATGAGTTTATAAAAATAAAATGAATGCCATTTCTAGGCGGAAGTAAGATACACGTTGTAGAAATATTTCTGTTTTGCAGATGGAGCTGTCTGCTGATGTTACACATTCTAGTACTGAGTTTACTGACTGAACTGTGTGACACATTCAAGAAATTTGTATTCTTGAAGCATAACCTGAAATCGACAGTTTAGAAGTTTCTTAGCTAGAAAGGAGCGTATGGTAGTGTCATAGTTTTTCATTTTCTGCCTTTAAGTATACGCACTTTCCAATAACATTTGGTATGTATGATGAACATATACGAGCATTGTATGGGCATTATAGATCATCTATTGCATTGTTTTCTTGGGGAGTGCTGTCTTAAAACATGTAGAGTAGTAAAATACCTGGAGAAAAAGAGTTAATACCATTTCTTTCCCTTCCTTCCCTCCTTTTTTTTAGCAAAAGGAAACAAGCATGCAAATTTCAGACGGAAAGACTATTCCTTTTTCTTTTTTTTTCTCTTTTTCCCGTGGGGAACAGAGAACACATAATTTCATCACAGATCTTTGTCATCTGGAGCCAAAGTGTCTTTTCAAGGGTCAAGTAAGATTTCTGAATCCCTGAGTGATTCTTCAGCAGTCCTAAGCACCCCAGCCCTCTTCCTGAAAGTGGGAGATTTCAGTATATCATATCTTGTTCTCTCTTGCCTTGCAAACTGTGTTGCCAATTACAAGAGCACAAGCCAAGGACAGAGGGAATATGAAATCTTATTAATCTTTGACATCTGTTTTCCATCTCCTGAGTTCTGGTGCCTGAAGAGCCACTGGAAAAAAGAGGGTTATGTACTCCATATATACAGTATATATGTGATAACTTTCCTATTTTTGGTTGATTTTGGTTATGTCAGCTTTAGATATCTGGGATACTGCAAGGTCTGTGTGCCTTTTCACTGCTCCAATTTGTACTCACAAAACAATTATTTAATGGTTAAATCACAGAATAGTTAACTGGAGTTGATAGGCTATTACACATTTATAGTAAAGATGAGTATTTGCTGTCTAAACAGTCATCAATCCGGTGGGAAGGATCAACTTCCATTGCTCCTTGGAGTGGGCTCATCCTCAGTACTGTGGATATACCATCTTCTGATTCCCTGTTGTTTACTGAGCTGCCAACTAGTGCTTCCTCAACAGTCTGACCTCTTTCTTCAGTCTTACCTTGCTTATCTGCATACCTGCAGACTATAGACTACGTCATATGTCTTACTCTGAGGTGAGTTCCTCTACTCTGGTCCCTGAAAATCCTGTAAAAATGTAAAAATCACCTTTCTTCCCCAAGAAAGAGAAACAATGTGTTAGATGTGTAGATAGCTTTTAAAATACTTCTCAGATATCTGTACATTGATGATACTCAGACTCTAGTAGGCAGTCCTCCAGGCTTGCACCCCAAATCTCAGTTTTTTCTTAGCTGCTACCCATCCATTCCTCAGCCTCTTATGTTTACCAGTTTCCTTTAAGAGGTCAGGGAGCAAACAATGTAATTTAATACAGCTCAGAGCGTTAGTAACACATGAAGGCAACAGCAGAACACTCTCATGTAAGGAGACAGATGATCTCACTTGCTTTAGGTCGTATTTCTTTTTGCCTTTCAGGCCATCCTCCCCCCATGCATAAGTGCTCTGCCAAGTAGAGGGGTTAATGGGGGCTTTGCGGTGGCAGGGGATCTTTATTGAGTGCTAAAAATGCAGTTGGCTTTTAAAACCATAAAAAAAGCATTTTGTCTGTCCCAGGGAGTCACTTTTTTCTGCGGTAGTATAGCAGAGTTCTGCACGAATTCTACTTCTCTGTCTCTCTCTTCACAGAGCAAAGAAGCAGAGTAAATGAGCCATAGGAACTCAGCCAGTTTGGGGAATTTTAAAAATTCTTTTTGAAATGAAGATTTCAGTGCCCACGGTTCCATGTGTGCTAAGAAACCTCACTAACAAATGAGTGCTGAAGCGTGACCCATATGTCCCTTTTAGGTCATCATAGCTAGAATGATCTCAACCCATTTAGCTTTCAGGTTATGCACTGGTCAAGTGAATGCTTACTTTGAAGTCATTTCAGCCAAGAAGGTTAAAGGTTGGCATTTGCAGTTATGACTTGTATTTCCTAGCTTTATATTTCTCCTGGTATCATAAAGTCAATTTTTACCATAAGCAATTGAACAAATTTAGAAAAGTTAGGAAATAATTATTCTTGCTGCATTCTTCTTATTCCATGTCTTCTTCTTCCCCCTCTCCCCCTCCCCCTTTTTTTTAATGTTGTTTTGCCGTGGTCCTTTTAAACTACTTTTGAAGATTAATTTTCTTTTCAACTGGTTTGCATACACCCCATAAATCCTACTCTAATGAGACCTTGCACTTGCAGGTAATAACATCAACTCCTTTTCTATGCAATAGCTAATAGAACCAGCTAATAAAACAGAATTTCTTTCTCCTAATCCCCTTTATCAATTATGTGTTCACATAAAGATCTTTCAGACTACTTGGGACCAGCACAGTGGTAAATGACAAATGAAATTTTATTGCAGTGCTTCACTGATGCATGTTAAGCAGACTACTACAGAAGCTGCAAATTTCCGTTACTGTATATTCATTGCCAATCCTTTTAGTAAACAGTTTTTATCCTTTTTTTTTTTTTCAATTCAGATAAATTATTAACAGTATATGGAAGGAAAAAATATTAGAAAAGTTAACAAGCTGGGATACCTATTGAGTATTTATTACTCCCTTACATTTATTACTCCTTCTCCAACTCATAAAAAAAGTTCTTTGATTTACTTTTCAAATTAAAGAAGTATTCTTTAAGTCTGATATGTGAGCAACTGCATAATCTCAGCATTGTGCAATTCTTTTACACGTGCACATAAGTATACATGTGTATATCTATATTTATATGTATTTTGAGAAATTTATAGCTGCCTTTAAATAACACAAAGCTCCATTCAGGTATATGAGAATAAATAATGAAAAGTGGTTATGAAAAATAACTAAAGTACAGTAAACAATTATGTTTGGCAAGAAGTGCAAAATATTTAATTATAATGGAATCTACTTAACAGATTTTTTGTATATATGTATATATGTATATATACATATCAGTTGTCATTTGATACAGAGCTAAGATTGGAAGAACCTTCTGTATTTCTCCTATTTGTGTTTCAAATTCAAGATAATGAGAGATCCTGTGCACTGTCTGTAACTCTCTGTCTACTTAATAAAGTATGCTTGCCTATGTGTGCATTTGTGTTTATATAAACTACTTTATAACACTTTGTCTTAGATGACTTGTTCAGAAAGAAAAATTATTTTCCAAAATATAGGAAAGGGTACTTACTGTAAATGCTGCTTAGTCGTTTATTAATGCTAATAGAGACCTTAATTTTCTTAAAAACTTTGACAGTTAAAAGAAGAGAGATAGGAAACTAGTTTATCAGGTTTCTTTCCTTTGTGAAGACTGTAATGGGTGATAAAGCCATCTTATATCCAGGTCATTAGCTTGAATATAGGTCATACTGGCAGTGACCTATGCTATGCTGGTGGTGGTTTTCGTCAGGCAGACTTCCAAGTGAGTATTTTCAGCCCCAAAGTGTTTTCTTTCAAAATCAGGAACTACACCTTTGTGTGTACAGTTATAGCTTAAATGGACAAGGAGTATAGCTATCTTTTCATTTTACAAGCTTGTCCTTCAAGGTAGGTTTTGAGGTATACTGCCACTGTGGACATGGCCTGTGTTAGGTTTTCTTTTTTTCTTTTTCTTTTTCTTTTTCTTTTTCTTTTTCTTTTTCTTTTTCTTTTTCTTTTTCTTTTTCTTTTTCTTTTTCTTTTTCTTTTTCTTTTTNTTTTTCTTTTTCTTTTTCTTTTTCTTTTTCTTTTTCTTTTTCTTTTTCTTTTTCTTTTTCTTTTTCTTTTTCTTTTTCTTTTTCTTTTTCTTTTTTTTGATAGAAAAGGAAGGACAGCTAAATATTTTCTGCCTCCTTTCAGTTTCCCTTTCACTCCTCCAGAATAACTCCAAAATCATCTACATAGATGAGCTCTGTTCAAACATTAGGAATAATTTCTCTACCCCAGAAAAAACAATATTCTGATTAGTGCTGTTACCTCTGGCTGACTCAATGTCACTATCTGTGGAAAAAAAAAAAATGGATTGAATATCTGACTGTGCTTTCATCTCTGTATCTCAACCAAGGAAAATTAACACAGCAGTTTTGCACTTTGCATAAGTACACAAACATACTCTCTTACCATTACCAAAATCTGTGGGGTAAAACAAAGACACCATCCAATAGCAGCAGTGTTGACCCAACTTCTAGGAAATTTTAAAAAACATTTAAGTTGTTTAGGTGCATTTGGTCAACTCTTCTATAGCATTTCTTGCTTTCTATCATACTTTAGAATTTGAATACAACTTATGGACTCTCTCTCCCCCTTAACAGCAATTGTACAAAAGAAAGAAAAAAGAAAAAAAAAAAAAGAAAAAAAATAATAAAAAAAGAGGAAACTTAAGCTGGATACTACTAAATACAAGCTCTATTTGACACCCAGAAATAATCCATCCAGCTCCACATAATATCCCCCCAAAAATACCTTCGGCAATAAACATATGTCCACTGCTGTTTTATGTGGCATAACATGAACATTGATGAATCTGTTGAACCTCTACTGTTGATTAACACACTTTTGTAAAGCTCAGTGGCCCCAAGTGACTTTCTATAGCAGAGCAAGATTAATTTGCAGTAGAGGTCACATATAGTAAATGTGGTGGTGATGAGGCATGGTAAGTAAAGAACAAAAAGAAACATCTTTGTCATCACTGTTGACATCCCATCCATGTGCTTTTTTAACAGACCTAAAACTATAATCACCATATTGGAGACTAAAGGCTTTATCTCAGTTTCATATTCTAAAGCAGTTATAATGCCCATTTTAATGTGTTTGGTTGGTTTGGTTTTTTTTTTGTTTTTTTTTTTTTTTTCCCCCGGTATCTAATATTCAGAAATCCAGATTATATCTAGACCTTAGCTTGTTCAGCTATAGGTTGGTGTTTCAGGAACCTGTTTAAAGGTAGAGTTGGAAGAATTGTTTTGGTCTTAGATGTGCGACTGTCTGTGCAGAACTACATTTTGTATTGCAGCTTGCTGATACAGCAAATAAAGAATTACCCAAACCTATTGGAGCCCTACACAAAAATCAGCAAAGAAAGATATTGTAGAGATCATAATCAGATATTATACTTACAGTTATCCTTTTTTTATGGAAATAAAACCACATTAATTTGTGGGAAAGGTGTAAAAAAATATAATGAAGGTCATCCATGAACACAATATTACTAATTTAGAATAACTGAAAAGAAAATATGGATTTTTCAGATCAATGTGGAAGTATAGAAGTTACTTGAAAAAAGGTCTGTGTTTTGTCTAGAATTTCAGGTATGTAATGTGGGGCAATTATTGTGTATGTCATCTGTAACTGATGCAGGATTTTCCATGTCTTCCCTTTCATGGCACAGTGCTGGGATTTTTTTTTTTTTTTTTCATAACACTACTGCAAAAGGAGCATGAAAGCAGCTGCATCACTGCTTCATTCTTTCATGTGACTTGGGGGAGTCTCAATAGCCTTTTTATTTTTTTCATAATATTTGATTACATAGATTGCAGTTACTGTGTTTAATGTTATTTGCTTATGTACTGACACAAGGACATGCATCTTTTTTTAAACAGTTTAAAGCTAGACCATACCTTTAAGGAAGGGACTGCAGTAGGAATAAGTGCAAATTTAAACCAATCAAAGCATAGCAAAGGAAAAACAGTATTTCAAGTAAATTCAAGTTTGAGGAAACTAAATCTTTAATAAGCAGACAGTTTACCTGAGCAGTCACCTCTAAAGGATCCTCAGAGGTATGATGTTTGCTTATGTGCTCCACAGGGAGAATCCCTTTAATCAGATAATTTATACTTGCACTCTCAGCACTGTAGCGCTCAAAGAACTGGCAGTACAATGTGACTGTGTTCAGAGGGCATTTTTGATTGCTGTGTGTGTTTTGCAGAAAGTGACTGGTGGTGGAGAGATGTGAATGTTCTTTCTAAAATGCTCTGAAATGTAAAAGTCTTTCTTTAGAACAAATATTTTTCTTCCCAGCGGTTTTGCCTGATGTCCAGCACACATTGCTGCAGAAAATAACAACAAAATAGCCCCTTGGCAATATATACAAAATGCCCAAGTCTTATGATGAGAAAATACACTCTCAGATTTTACTGCAGGCTAATCTAGTTTTAAAATATGTCATTTATGAAGACATTACTGTGACACAACATTTTATGTTCATAAAACCTGACAAACTAAACAACAAAGTAAGGAAACTAGCAATTTTAATAAATCAAATTTTGTGATAAATAACATGAAAATTATGCTTCAAAGACTAGGAATGAAATTACTAGAGCATTACTTTTATAAACAAAGGGATTAACTCAGAACCCATTGAAGTTTGTGGTTGTCTTTTGATTACTTCAGTGGCTTTTGATCAGGTCTTTACTGTCAGAGATTTAAATATTTTTGCTTTAATATCACTTCAATAGTTGCAATGTTATTGTACACAAATTAGTTTTAATCCATGCCAAACTTGTCTGTATCTTAGATAGTTGATTTTAATTCTACATTTTTAAAAACCTTTTTTAGTTTTTGCACTTGGTTTATGCAAGGAATTGTACATATACATGTCAACTTTTTCTTTTTGAGTTTTCTTATAGGTGAAACCAAATACTAGTGTTGAGGAATTTGTCTATGGGAGATGAGAATGATTTGCCTCAATGTGAGTCTTGGATTTTGAGCTGAGTCCATGTTCTTGTTATTAGCATAATAAAGGTTATCAAGTACAGGACAGTTTAGAAATTAGGAGAACATTTGGTACACAGAATTCAGGGCAGGAGTACACGTGTTACTTGTCATCCTGGAAATGCCTTTATTATAGTAAACCTGTTGCCTAAATGTGAGATGGGTACAGGCCAAACACGTATCAGTACATCATACAGGCAGTTTTCTGGCCAGAACTGGCAAGAAGTAAATCTCAAAGCAACATCTTTTCTGCTTGACTTTCTATGACCTTGAGCTATTCCATCTATCCTTGCCCCAAATGCTGCCTGTGTTGGTGGTGCTTCAGGCTTGATCTGATTTTAGCCTAGCAAATCCTGAGCTTTTTGTGTTTTGTCTTTACTGTCTGAGGGCAGAGTATTTGAATTAGAGATTAATTTACTCTGTGCACATATTTAGCACAGTAAAGCACCTCTATGAGCAAAGTCCTTCCAGCCCCTTGTCAAATAAATAAAATACAAGAATAAGGAATGAGAAGGTGTTGAATACTTTCTCTTCTAGGTTTCTGTGTCCATCAGGTGCTGAATAACTTTCTCATGCAGTGCACAGTTCCATAATCTGCATTAGTCCTCCCTTCATTTGATCATAGTATAACACAATTTTTATGATGTGACTGAGATACACAGGTAGATGAACACATACTAGTGACCCATCAAAGCTGTAATTAAAAAAGCTTGCCTTTTATACTGAAAGTGAGGAGTTAAGTCTAGATGGCATTTTTGTGTATATATGCTATAGAAATAATATAGAGAAATATAAGTGGAAGGTAAAAGACATAAGGGTTAGTTCCAAAAGGAAAATTAGTTCTATAAGGAAAACTTAAGTAGAAATTTCTAACCTAGCTGAGGACAAAAGATACAGGAGAGCTTAGGCAAAGCCTGTTTCTTCAAAAATATATGATACAGCTAAAGGGTATTGCTTACATAAAGGTCTCATAGTTTCCAAACTTGAAGCACTTATCCAAATGCTTTGATGACCGTTTGTTGTTATTGTTCAAACTGAAAACGACTTTCTGATTTCATGTTTTCTAGTTAAGCCAGTGTCTTCTTAATAGCTCAATATAGTCTCCTAATACTTTTAAAAATGTGATACTAGTCTCAATAAAATTTCAGGATCATGGATAGGTCATGGATGAGTACTATAATTCAGACACTCAGCCTTTGTCAGTATGGAAAAAAGAAAAAGTAAATACCAAACTTTTTCATTTTAGAAAATAAATCTATCAATGTCTTATAAGAGAAAAAGCAGTACAATAGTAAACAAGAGTCCACAGGAATTGTTACTTCTGTAGTTTAGAACTGAGCAGATATATGAGAGCTAGAGTGGAAAAAAAAAAAAAAAAAGTGAGAATTATTTCTTTTTCAAAAAAATGAAATCTTGATTAGACTGTATACTATTTTTAAAGCTTGTGAAATGTTGCTGACTATTCAGGATGTGTTCATGGGCATCCTATTTGGTTGCTTATGAATGCCGAAAATACTGTATGTGAAATATTTATGCTACTGGGTTGAAGAAGACATGGTGAGGAGAAAACATAACGGAAAAGTTCCTTGTCCTTCTCTCATTTTGTACTTAGCTCTTCTTGGGATGTCAAATACATCAAGAATTTTGGAAGTGATTATATTAATAAATCTAGTATTTTATAATGTTAGTTTTGAATCCTATATTTTAGTCCTGAAGCAAATTTTTACATTAGCATTGCTCTCCTTTATGTTCCTGTCCTAAAAGAATTTGCCAAGCTGTTCAGAACTCATTTGATGGATCTGAATAAATGAACTGATTGTTATTATAAAGACAAAAAACTTCTGAAGAACAAATCTGTTCTGAAGAACTTTTTTTTTTTTTTTTCCTTTATGGCATGGAAAAAGCTACTGAATAACATTGATGGAGAAAAGCATTTCCTGTCCATAGTCTCTGCAACGAAACTATGATAATTCTGCAGCCGTTTCTCTTTATTACCTGGATATCTATACTGTCCCTTCAGGTAGTCTGAGCCCATACATTACTCTCATGACATTCTGGGCTCTCCAGATGAGGTGCCAGATTCACTCCTGTTGCACTATTTTCTGTTTTGCATTAATTGCTGGTTCGTCACAATCTGGCGTTAGAATATCTTGTTTTCAGACAATTGCCCTAATTCTAGGCTATTATTCTCATTTTTTCTATCACCTGAGTTAATGAATATTAAAGTATTTTAGGTAATTCATTATTTTCAGCTAGAAAGAAAAAGAACAAATAGGTGGAGCTAAATTTGGGGTTGATTTTTTGTGTTATTGTTATTAGTAACAACCCCACAAATCTGTTATTTATTTGGAAAAATAATCATTCTTCTTCTATGGCTCTACATTTGTAGTCCTGTTTACATTTGAATCTGTTTCTGTCTTCCACTCTAGTCTGGCTCCCATGCTTCCAGAGCTTTCTTTTGATAATGTATTTTTACAGTTAAATATACATACTTATTTTCATTCTTCCTTAAAAGTGAATCATAATGCTTGCCAAGGGTGTCAGATATGACTCCTCCTCAATACTCTCCAGATATTGACTCCTCCTTTGGTACTGAGAACTACCTAAGACAATCCTCACTAAGCTCAGAGTCTGAAATGTGAAATACCACCTTCTTTTACTTATCATTCATGTTTTTTCCTGAATTTGTTTTTTGCTCTCTGTGTGAAAGTGTTGGTGTATGATATAATAATAATGCAGAGAAGCATGTGTAAATGATACTAATAAAATTGCATCATAAGTAGATTTCCACAGTAGTACCTCTTCATCATAAAATGCTCTCTTGAACTTCATTATAATAGGGACATAAAACATGATGAGGGCCAGGAAAAAACTCTTCCATTAAATGTTGGTGTGAAATAAAATGCTGAAAAATTCTTCAGCCGAAATAACATTCTAGCACAAAGTGGAAACTCTCATACATTTCAGATGATGACCACCAATACATGAACTACGGTAGGTAGGCAGGAAGAAGATACTATCCTTCACTCTTTAGACAAAAGCTTTTCAACACTATGATTTTCATTATGTCTCTAAGAAACATTTAATGAAGTAAGTAAAAAAAGCTTGTCATCTACCAGTATGTACAGAATTCAATATGCCAAACACAAGACAAACTGAGTTTGACATTAAAAAAAAATTGAGCGTGACAGCTGCAGCAGTTACATCTTGTACAAGGATGTGTGCGCTTGCAAAGACTTTACATCAGGTCCTGGTTGGGAGCTGGCATTTTCAAAGGTCATGAAGCTCCTTAGCACCAGTCAATTACAGCACAAAGGGTACCACTGACAGCTTTAATGCTGTGGTTAAATTAGCTGAGCACTAGCTGAGACAGTCAAACTTTTGACAGCAATGGTTGGATAAAATTCAGACTATCTACACAGAATTTTCAAATATCTGATCTCTATTATCTCTGAAAATCCATTATTTTCAAATATCTGATCTCTATCACCTCCTCAAAAAATCATTATTTCTGAAAGACAAGGAAAATGCCAGAGAAAATGACAAAACATTTACTTGCCTATCAGTTTGTGAAGTAATCAACACTTGTGTGACCATTCTGAACTCGACAATACTTATCCTCATTTTACACAGGTATTATTTAATGAATGTAAGATAAAATTTGTTTTTTACCTGTTTTTGATTTTATTCTTCATTTTTACTTCACTCTTCTGAAGGAAGTGATATGAGTCAGTAATATTCTTGATCAAACTGCTTTTGCCTTGAATATAGTTTATATGAACTGTAACTGTTCTTGCACAATCTATTGAAGTCACATAGAGAGGCATAGTTGAAATTGTTGAAGTAGATGTTAAACATGGGCATCATAGTGCAATTACTACTGCCAGGTATTTACACAACCACACTTGCTTCCTGCTTTCTATACATATCTATAATATATTATGTATGGTTGTATTTGTAAAATATACTCACATGCTCTTACAAATCCATACACAATACAAATTATAATCAACACCTTGAAGGTGAGAATAGTCATTTTTCCGCTTTTCTGAGCAGTGTATGCACATAAGAAGTTAATACTTGTCTAGGCAAGCTGGCTCTTTTTCTTTTAATATGTGTTTTCCACTGTCAGTTTGATTATTTGTTTTGGGCATATTTTTGTTCATCTAGCTATATTTTTATATTAATGTAACAGTATGAAATACAAAACCAATATATATGCACAGGCTGGTGGTAGGTCAGAGTATTTTGATAGGATTTATAGTGTCAGACACAACCATTAAATATATTTAGCTTGGGTGTTTTGAAGTATTTTATGTTTGTAAATGAAAAGAAACAGAGAGACTTAAGGTAACACAGGCCTGAACAGAAGCTTGACCTGCTGTGAAATGAATCAAAATTATATTTTGGAAATTCACTGCTCTCCTTTGTAAATGTCTTTCCTTGCACATATTCTCTTTCTGTTCTATACTCTCAATAAAAAAAAAATACTGTTTGAGAGCAGGACTTTGACTTCTCTTTTGTAGCATTTAAGTTTGCCCTTGATTGTGAATTTTGTGTTCATTTGTTATATGCTCATGCTTTCTTTCTGCATTTTGTGCATCCTATCCACATTCTAGGTAACTGGAAAATAAGAACTAATGTGTCTAATCTGAACAGCTTAGGTTTCACTACAGGTAGATATGTCTCAGAATCTTTCATGAATAATGACCTAGGCTGCTTGAAGAAGCTGAGATTTTCACAGAGGCTTGGCATGCAGTGCAGTGGATTACTTTCTGTATGAATTCTATTTTTCTTTATTCTGTATTTAATATTTCATTATTTCTGCATTCCAATAAACAGGTTAAAATTTAAGTTTGTTAGGCCTTGTTGGCATGTCTGTCTTGATTTGTTGTCTGCTATCTTTTGAGTCTGCATCCTTTTTTACTAATGAGTGTGTAATCCTCTTGATGATATTAGTTCATGATCTCTGTAGCAATCACTACTCAACAGGCAGTGATGTTCCAAAATTCTCTTTTTTGGGGATAATATGTATGCTTTGCTAAGAAAGCAAGAAAAAGGCATGAAAGCACATAAAATATTTTAAATATTTAAAACATTAAACTGCAGAGAAGTATATATGTCTGAGATGAAGTTTGTTCTAAAAATAAGGTTGAGAGTATTAGGTTTTGGTTTGGGGTTTTTTTTGGTTTTTTTTTTTTTTTTTTTGCTAAAACATTCAACTCCTATCACTCCTATCTGCCTTTCTTTCTACTATATCTTTCTGTTGGTAGCCAACTGAAACACGTCTTACGTTTGTCTAAATTTCAAGCCATTACAATACATCCATTGTTTTAGATACGAATTGTTCCAGAGCATTCAAAGTTCTCACTACTGTCAGTATGCAACTTAATAGTAAGATAAACACATATATTTATTTGTAAACATTGTTCCAATGCAATATAATATAAAATCAAGCTATTCAAATCTCAGCAGTTCTTAATCTGTAGGGATACATTAATCTCCTCAGTAATCAGAACAAACAATTTCTCATTCACTAGGAATACAAGCAGCTACTATTGAAAAAAAATATTGTGAAACTCTAACCAGTGATCATTCAAATACAGTGCTTACAATGTTTTGTAATTGCTCTCTGAAGATCATCATATCCAGTAACAAAATATTTAAGGTTCAAAACCAAGTATCTACAGTAGGTCATCTTAACTATGTATCTTTTTAAAACTATGACATATGATGAATTTTTATTAAAAAAAAATGTTTTAAGGAAATGCCAAATCAAAGGGTATGATGTATGATTCTAGTCCCATGGTCAGAGGGCTTACAACCAAGTGTTGTTGGAACAGTGATTTAAATGCACAATATTTATCCTTTGTCTAAGAGAAAAAAAAAATGGGAGGGAAATTTTTTTTTCTGATACACATTTATGAAATGCATTCTGTTCTGAAAGATAGAAGCTATCATAGTGATTAGGCACATCATAAAAGCAGTGTGTGAACAGGAAACGCAGGATATGGAAGGAAATGAATTGTCCAGCAACAAGGACGCTAATACAGTGTACCAAGAAAAGCAGGATGTTACTATGCTCAAATATCCAGATTTGCTAGCCTACTCTACCAATTAGTCTTTCTAACAAATGGAATTTTAAAATAAAAGAAATCAGACTTTTTAGGGCGGTAATGTTGCTGACAAGGTCAACTTGTAGTCAAGCACAGAACACTTAAATTCTTATGGGCAAGCACTCAAAGATAAGACAAATTTTTATTCTATAACTCCTAGCAGTGACTCAGGACAATTTACTGTTACAAAAGATAAATAATCTGAGAAATATTACATATTACAATGTAATGCATATTACAACTCCTGAATTTATAGATACATCCCTTTGCAGCCAAATTTGATGTGATGTATTCTATGTGGCAGAAGAATCATAATTCTTAATTGTTGTAAAGAAAATTTATTTTGGGAATTTTGCTGCCCTTGACACAGTTCTGCTGCACAGAATGGATGAACTATTTACTATATGAAAAGTGTGAAAGTACAATCGGTCTCTGCATGTTCTGCACTTTCTCCGATCTGTTATGAATATATATGCATGTGTGTTCAGTAGTTGTTTTTCTGGAAGCATGAAAATCCACTCTGCTAGATATTTGGCAAAATGCCTGGTTACAACAAAAAATACAGAAATAGCTGTTTCCCCTAAGACAGTATTGTGGGATGTGGAGTTTGATGATATACTGTAAATCCCATTATATGGGAAAATTAGTGATGGTAATATTGACCAAGGAGTTATGAAGGACCTTTTGAGAGGCAGGGGGAGGGAATTTGGTTGGTTCCTTATGGCCTCAGCTACAGAGAGTACATAAAAGGACTAAAGATTTTGGACAGTGCTGCAGACACTTTTTTAGCTCACAAAGGATGCTTTAAAATATATATATTTTGATTTATGAAAAAAAAAAAACCACCACTATGTTTTATGGACAGAAAATCCAGCATTACCAGAGATTTCAGAGATATTCTGTGTGCAATACCATAAACCATACCACTGGCTCAACGATACAAAAGGCATTAGCTTCCAGTACATCCACTCTTGGCTCATCGCATGCCCTTAGAGAATCAGCTGGCCGCAAAGGTATGGGTAATAGTTAAGAAAGCAGCAACAACCTTGAAATCTCTATAGAGATTTGGCTGTTCTAAACAACATGAAACTTGAAAAGGTACATAGTATTAAACCTGCCCATCTGTTATGAATAAGTATGAACCAAGTCTCAGTTGAAACAAACTGACAGATGCTTTTTCTTATTATTTTTTCATTTTAAAAATCAATGTGTTAAAATTTTACTTGATGTAAAAGTAGTTGGTGCGCATGATACTTTTCATGATATAATCAGATAAAACAAGCTTGCTATAAGAAATAGGCACTAAGTAAGTCTGATCTATAAGCTTGAAGATCAGATATTAGTAAACACATATACTTTGAAGTTAAGGAGTTATTTATTCTGAAAAAATCTTATACTACATTCCAGGTGCTGTAAATAATATTTTTCTAGCCTTAGTCCTAGGATACAGAGTATCATGTGTCCTAGCTACATGCCCTTGCCACATGTAGATGTTGGGAAATAAAAGGTAATAGAGTGCCTCACAGTGGGAGAGACCTTCTCCATTCGGGCAACATCTTGGGATTTAATTTGCTACTTAAATGGGCCAGAAAAAAAAAAAAAAAATCATAAATATTATCTAACTTGTTGGCTCTGCTAATATTTTTTTTTCTTTCTGGCCTTAAATAGGTAATCTGAATAAAATACCCACAAAACTGCTGCATTCTCAACAACAGCAACATCCTCACCATTCTTGTTTAATCTCCTAACACTTTGGTAATATATGCAGCCAGTAAAGGGGAAAAAACAGAAATGACTGACGTCAAACATAACTCAATGTTCAATCAGTGATACACCATGCATATTGTGTTAACATAGACTGTAATTACTTTCTCACCAAATGCTATGCCAGATCTTTTCACTGAATAAATGCATGTGTGTGATATGCCATTCTTCTATCACTGCCAATGTAACAGGCCTCTTTTCTAGAGAGAAGGAGAAAAGGGAAGATATTTAACTAATTCATTTGAATTTGCACAGTCAGCAATGCATAGCTATTTTTGCTAGGCAACGTACAAATTTTTATTACAAAGTTTTATAGAATTAACTTCTAAAATAGACACAGACAGGGATATTGAGGCAGAAAGAAAAACGGAGACTTGAGACATGGAAACCTCTGGTATTAGTGGGATGTTCTATTTATTTCACTGGCAACATAGAAGGAAAAAGACTAACACAAGAGGAATGAAGGCTGAGTCCTCAATCCATCCTCCTTTTTTCCAAAATAAAAAGATATTCTGTTCTTAACTCAGTACTCGTTTTGTGTGTGTCTGCATGTTTGTAGACTGCTGCATAACAAGTTTGCTTTTAAACCCCGCTCAGTTGATTATCCTATTTTCTTTGCATGTTTTTATTGCAAAATTATGGTTAGAAACACAGCGAGCCATGCTGCTTGGCATATTACAAGCTAGCAAAAAGCAAAACTGCATTAGAGCATTTTCTGGATTTATCTATTAGTCCAGTAGATTAGTTCACTCAAGTTGCAGCAGACATCTTTCAAAGACATTTTCCATTTGAATTCCACAGAAGACATTTGTCATCTACGCCTGGGACAGTGTTTAAATACTGATTGTTATCTATGTTCTTCTCATTAATATAATCTTCTACTATTGTTGTCATTTATTTAGCAAAGTTCAACAGCAAATCATAACTAGTTGCATATTATTCACAACTGTGTATTTTGGCTAGTCTTTTTTTTTTTTTTTTCCCTAAAACCAGTTTTGCCTCTTCTCTCCTATGGTCACATCACTAGGTCTGACCAGTTCTGAAACAGTTACCACTTTGGGGTACAGTCTTTTTAGGACTTTAACTGCAGATTAATATGTGAGCTTATTGGCACTTTAGAAATATGCCTTTGCAAGATTTTTTGAAGAAATCTGAAGAAATCTAAAAGTCAGGCTTTTTTTTTTTTTTTTTTTTTTTGCTTTTGATATCTAAGTAAAAACTGTGAACTGTATCTGCTTTTTGGTCTATTCTGAGGCAAGAACAACATACATTATGGAAAACTTAATGTCATTAAGAACAGAGTTTTGTAATGTATGAAGACAGGTGGAAGCCTAGTTTCACTCTCTGTAGGGGACTATGGGGTACATCCAATTAGTATTTCCAAAGGCCGTTATTTCATGAAACCTTCCCTTTTTTTTTTTAATTGAAAAGTAAGAATTTTCAAGAATAAGATTGTAGGAAATCCTAGAAAGGAAAAAAAACACAAAAAACAAACAAACAAACAAACAAACAAACAAAAAAACCCAGTCATGCCTAGCAAAAGTTTACCTAACTCAGGATTTGCCAACTCCATAGTTCTAGGCAGTGGAGTGCTGAAGAACCTCCACAGTTTCCTCACTTTCTTTGAATTAATTGCCCTGAACTTTGAGAACCCCAGGAAAAAACTCTGCTTCAGGTATTCCCTTAGTGACCCCACAGCATTCTTGAGTATTAGATCCACAAATATGTATTCAGTAGAAGAAATACTAAATATATTCAAAAAGAAAGAAAAGAAGATAGAAATCTTCATTGAGAGAATGTCAGAAGAAACAAAAATTTCATCAAAAAACAAGGAGCCAGCATATGAGCAACAGATAAATAGACATTAGGCATGTCTATTTACATTCCAGTCATGAAGAACAAGTATGAAAAAGCAAAAATTAAAATGTAAAAAAAAACCAAAAAAAATCAATGATAAAAAATGCAGTTATGAAACAATAACTTGAATAATTGCATTTTGGGAATCAGGAGGATGCTTTAATGTAAAAAAAAAAAAAAAAACTACCCATCCTTATTAACCAAAGATACTTTTATAAGAAATATCCTGAAATCAAAACAGGGAGAAGAGGCAGATCATAAACAGGGAAATGCTTTTAAGTATTACTGACATTGACTTTGTCTAGAATACATAATTTTGTTAAAAAACGTATACTCAAACTAGATCTCTTCTAATCAGATAACTAGTATAGTGCTTCTTATTTTCACTATTTTTTTAGCATAAACCATACTCAGGTTGATTAACTTTCTTTCTCATTAGCCTGTATTTTCTTTTCAATATTCCGCTTCTTTTTAAATGAGTGATGTTGTTCTGTTTATATCTTCTAAGGAAAAATCTGACACAAGTTGAGATGTCCTAATTAGCTACCTGTGAGCCATAGGTAAATAAAGAAGCAAAAATAAATACTATTTTGGCCCAGAGATATGTCTGTTATTTATGTAAGTGCAATGAAAGGATCAAATTAGTAACTGAATATAACTAGTCCCTAGAATATGTGTTTATTTACTCAGGAAGCTTTACTGCTTTTACTACTCATTTAGTAAAGTTAAAAGAACAAACACTAAATTCCCATTGAAATATAAAACCCACAGCTCACACCTAACAGTAATAATTATTAAAAAACAAAAAATAAACTCAAGATTCAATTGAGAAGTTATTCTATATTTCTCAAAATATCCTGAATGATTCACTGTAAACATATACCCATTAAATTGAAATGAAAACACTTTTTTGTTGTTTTTAACCTTTCTAACTTGTCTTGATGCTCAACTATCAGCTCAGTCTATTTCTGACTTAAACCAGCCTATTTTTAGTTTTTTAGGATTTTTTTTTTCTTTTTCTCAAGGAAATGGTAATTCATAAAATAATAATGACTTAAATATTGAATGAATATTAATTGTAAAAACTCAGGTATAATGACGATGCCTGAGTCATTTTTCTCTTTGTACTTCTTTTTTTCTTTGGAAAATTTTTAACTGTAGAAGAAAACAGTATAACATTCAGAATTAAAGCTCAGTGATATCTAGAGCAAAAATGTAACTTTGAACATTGTTCTTCTTTTGATATGTGGTGGCCAACAATTTGTCCAGCCAACCCAGTTGCTTTAGTCAAAATGAGGAAGATTGGTCTTCTTCTCTGATGATCAAGAGGAAGGACAAAGATGAAATACTAGAGTACATTCTGATCTCTTAGTATTATTTTCTTTCACTGCTGCCTCATTCACATATAAAAAAATCAGGTATTAAATATTCCTCTTACGCTCACACATGTTGACCTACACATCTGACTTTTTTTTTAAATGTTGGAGGTCTTGGCATTTAGGATTTTGATTGCATAAGCAAATGAACCTTTGTCTGAACCTTTATATTCCTTCACAGATTTTTCATGTGTTAGTTGGCTTCTTTTTCTTCCACTGAAGATCCTTACCTATATTGCACTATAGTGCTACATATTTCATATTTTAAGACCATTTAGAACTGTTACATCAAGCTAGGTAAAAATAATTATTTGAGAAGTAAATAAATGGTTGTTTTCGTATGGACATACTTGGACATGTTGTCATATGGAAATACTTAACATTTTAAGCAGATCCACCTTTGCTTTTTATGAAAAACAGTCTCAGATGTTCAGAAACAAGACTACAGATATATTTGAACTCCAAAGATTTCCTCTGAGATGATGTCAGGGCTAGTGATATTTGCTTGTGCTACTCTCAGAAGTCCTAGTGAAAGAAAATAGCTTAGATTCAGCTTCCTTTCATGAAAAAAGTGAGCATTCTTGATATATTTAGGGTTTTTTTCACATGAACTTATTGTTGGAGAAATCTTGATTGACAGTTCTATCGAGGTCCTCCAGTACCTTTACACTAATAATGGTAATAATGGTATTAATACTATTGCAATCTTAGTTGTGTACCTAGAGTCCAGTTATGAGTGCCCTGTTGCTGTAGGTGCAGTGTAACTTTAATAAAAATCAGTCAGCTGGTGAGATGACGATCTCTTATCTATAGCAATCAGGAAGTTGCCTCCATGATTTCAGTTCCTATAATCCAAAGATAAGGAATCATCTTCGTATGGATGTTGATCAAACGTCATTAAAAATTACTGAAAAAAAAAATGTTCACCAATTAAAAAGTCCAAAGATCTTGTAATCAGGACTTTATGAATATACAGGCTAATTTTCAGAGTTCCTAGGAGGAGGGACAAATCACAATGGTGTACATTGAGCTGATCTCTGTCTCTATGGCAACAAAGCTATTGATTTTGTAGTTAAGATAAAGGAGGTGTTTTTAAAGAACTAAACAAGTTAGGCACATATTCCCCCTACTTAATATCGAAATGGCATACCATGTCTGTCACACTCTCCTAGGAGCTATTTTGTCATCCCTTGCCTTTGATCTCCCTATTATAAACTTTTGAAGCGAAAAGTGTTACAATCGTCTGTTGTATAATACTGAATGGGTTGCTACACTTCAACAAATAATAAAAATATCTGGCAACTCCAACCTCATGCAAATGATTATTATGACATAATTTATCAAATTGTTTGACAAACATTATTCATCCAGGTCTTATGATAAGCAATGCTAATTGCTTGAGTCCTAATTATTTCAAAGATATAAAAAGCTGAGTTTCCCATAGCAACAAGAGAACAATTATACAGGTGTCATACAATAAAGCATCTGTTTTGGGATTTTGGAATTTTTTAGATTTCAGGGTCAAAGAAAATGTTTCTCAATGATGAGTAAAAGGAGATGTATCTTGCTCCTAATTTGGCATAAATGGAAAGGTTAGTCTTTTAACTGTTTGAAATAAAAAATTGGACTGGTATAGTAAGTATAAAAGAGCAGATTCTCAGAGTACTGCCACAAAAAGCAATGCACTCACTAAATTTATATTAAGCAAAAGTAATCAAAAGAAGTTTAAACAGAAATCAGCATAGCTGTGAGCAAGCTGTTTCCACTCAGTGTGCTTATACTTTAAACCTCTATCTGCTGGAATGCGTTTCATGTGATAAGTAATTTAGTGCAAACATAGCAGGTACTGTGTGCAGCACACCTGTTGCAATTTGAAACAGATTTTTAAAAGTCCTCCCAAAAGAGCATAAAGTTTTGACTCTACTCTGTGTTGACTGGGACTATGAGAACAAGGAAGTGCAAGAAATTTGTCCTGCTATCTAATGTTATGCATAAGTGCTAATGTCTTGTACTTATCTTTTTAGGTATTGTTTGTCTTGCCTCCTTTTAGGTTGAGCAGTACCTGAGAGGGTCAGAACTTGTGACCTTTGCTACCATACTCAGGCTAAGTTGGGTGGGATGGTGAGATGAGGAAAAGCTGCTTTTCTCTAGGAGTTCAGGACATAGGACAACTCCTTCCTAAAATGCTATGTTTATTTATTTATATTTTTGTGTTTTCTTTTAAAATTCTGTGATCAATCCTCTAGTTCAGATGGTTCATTCTTTCTAGAATACAACAGACTAAAATCAGAATGGAGAGATCCTTACATGCCTTGGTGCTGACTGTCAGGCTTTTTGCTGGATGTTATCTGTTCTGCTGCTGAACAAATCTGTTACGTCAGGCAGAAAGATATATTGGGATCTCATCTATATATAGGATTGAAAAATTAAATTTTGATGAAAAATGAATTTTCTATTCAAAGATGTTCTCTTTGCAAGATTTTTTTCCTAAATTATGTTAGAATTATATTTAGTGAGAGTGTTTGGTTCATCGGAAAATTTTAGAAATTTTGGAATAACTTTTTCTTTGCTCCATTAATTTGCAGTTTTATTGATCTAACAGGAATCAGGCTCATTGACTTACTGGACAACTAAATCGAGGAATGTATTTTCACTGCATATATGTCTTGTTATAAAGGGATTGCTTGTGCAAGATTCAACAGCTACAGGACTATCTTCAGATTAGTTGTAAAAATATGGGTTTTTTATTTGGCAATCAGTGAAAAGACAGATTAGCATTTGGAGTGTCACAGACACCATGCTAAAATCATTCTGGATTGCACAGCAAGATGAGTGAGGTGCTTCATTTTCAACAACTTAGAGTTTTCAGTGCTGTTCTTGTGTTTGAAAACCAAGTACTGCAACAGCCATGTCTGTGCTTTGCAAATGGCAGCCCAGTAATCATTTATCAGGGATGAAGATTGTTGCCTGGCCATGTGTAGATAGGAAGATCTGTTGCTGATTACAGGGTGTGTTGCAGTATAAACAGTATAAATATTATTTTTTAAATAATAATAATAAACTGCACAAGATCACAAACTCTGTATGAAAGACAGCCACCTTTAACTGATATGGTTTGGGCACAATTATGAAAATATTATTTTTAACAGAAAAGTATATTTTTAATTGCTTCATAAAATCAGGAAGAAAGTTATCCTATCTTCCCTCAGTGTCCTTTAGCAGGGCAGTAAAGCCTGTGACATTTGTGGGAGCTGATGACTGGTATTTAGATGCAGTAGCAGCTGCCCTTTGTCTACTCTTGCTATCCCTAAAAAAGGAAAAAGCAGGCTTCTTTGTCCTTTGTATTGAAGAAACGAAAATGAACATATAACAAGTACTAGGTTAACAACAAAGCTTGTTCTTTGGCTTGTGTAATATGTTTAAAAGATCATAGAATGGCTAGGGTTGGAAGGGACCTCTAGAGGTCATCTAGTCCAACCCCCGTGCACATGCAGGGTCCCCTAGAGCATGTGGCACAGGGTGATGTCCAGGCGGGTTTTGAAGATCTCCAGAGAAGGAGACTCCACCAACTGTCTGGGCAGCCTGTTCCAGTGCTGTCACCCTCACCGTTAAGAAATTCTTCCTCAAGTTCCTGTGGAACTTTTGGTGCCTCAATTTGTGGCCGTTTCCTCTAGTTCTATCACTGGCCACCACTGAGAAGAGGCCAGCCCCCTCCTCCTCGCTCCCTTTCTTGAGATATTTATATACATCGATCAGATCCCCTCTCAGTCTTCTCTTCTCCACGCTGAAGAGGCCCAGCTCTCTCAGCCTTTCCTCATAGGGCAGATGTTCCAGACCCCTAATCATCTTTGTGGCCCTGCGCTGGACTCTCTCTAGCAGCTCCACATCCCTCCTGCACTGGGGAGCCCAGAACTGCACACAGTACTCGAGGTGCGGCCTCACCAGGGCTGAGTAGAGGGGCAGAATCACCTCCCTCGACCTGCTGGAGATGCTCTTCTTAATGCACCCCAAGATCCCATTGGCCTTCTTGGCCACGAGGGCACACTGCTGCCTCATGGTCAACTTGTTGTCCACCATGACGCCCAGGTCCCTCTCTGCGGGGCTGCTCTCCAGGAGGTCGGTCCCCAGCCTGTAGGCATGTCTAGGGTTATTCCTCCCCAGGTGCAGGACCCTACACTTGCCCTTGTTGAACTTCATGAGGTTACTCGCCGCCCAGCTGTCCAGTCTGTCCAGGTCCCTCTGGATGGCAGCGCAGCCCTCAAGGCTGTCAGCTATTCCTCCCAGCTTAGTATCATCAGCAAACTTGCTGAGAGAGCACTCCATCCCTTCATCTAGGTCGTTAATGAATAAATTGAACAGGAACGGACCAAGGACTGACCCGTGGGGGATACCACTATCCACAGGCCTCCAGCTGGACTCTGCACCGCTGATTACTACTCTCTGGGCCCTGTCATTTAGCCAGTAAGAGCCTTTGTAAGAGTTGTGTAGCTGTGGATGAAATATCTCCTTATCAAGATTTTGTTTAAAGGTAATGAGGGTAGTGATATTTCATATACGATTTGGTATGGCGTTCACTTTAAGCTTCCACTGACTTGTTGCTTCTCATGTTATTGAGTAAGGCAGACAACAAGCATGCTGGAGGTCCAGTGGGATGCTTACTAGTGGCTAGGAACACCTGAGTTCTTTGCTCTTCTGTCCCAGTCATATGCTGAGGTCATGTAGAGTTTTTTTTTGCCCTAGCTGCCCAGCAGAAAAATGGGAATATCACTGTTTTACTTCATAGTGGTGTTGTAAAGACAAACATATGAGCTATAGAGATATTATGGTAATGAAGATTCAGGAGGTTATGGAAAGCTAAAGAGATTTCTATCTTTTTTATTTATTTGTTTTTCATGCTTTTAAAAATAACTCGGACATGAAAGCACATAACTATTCTCTCTGTGGAAAAGTTAGCAATACTCATACACAGGTGTTTGAACAAGCGGGGAAAAAAAAAAAACAAAAAACAAAAAAAAAAAAAAAACTGGAATATCACCAAAGATTGCCCACAGACTATATGAACCTGAAATAAAGCAGTACCATATGAGCCTGTGGGACTGATAGAGATATTTCAATAACACAAAGCTACTTGCTAGTAAAGCCATTGACCTCATGACACTTCCAAAATTCCTTTTATGTCAGAATAAGCAACTTTAAACTGAGTGATTCCTGAAGGAATTGACTATAAAAATCAAAGATTTAACTCACTTTGTCAGAGTTGGTTCTATCAGTATTTTTTTTTATATTGGAAGTATTACTATTTTCAGAGATATCTAAAATACTATGGTTAATGTCCTCCTAATATAACAAGACAAACTTGCTTTACAAAGAATTCTTCCTGAGAAGGTACCTAGTCTTACTCATGTGTTTTACATATTAAAAAATTAATAATTTCACTACTTTGCCTTGAACATAGCGTATGTCCATAGCTTGTGATGCTGTTGCCGCAAACTACATTTTGAGGCCCATTAAATAAAAAAGATATTGTCTTAAATTTGAAAGAATGAGGGAAAAGAGATGCAGAGGTGTTCAAGGAGACTGATGCATGAAAGAATGGTAGCTAAAGGAAGAGAATTGAGAAATATGAATTTACCTTCCCTTGATCTTTAATGAACAGAAATACAATGAGACTGCAAAGGTTTCCTGAGCAGAGTGATACTGTTTGGGAAAATTTTGGCTCTAGAACTTTGCCATCTGAAATAAAAACAGAAATATAAATAAGAATATATAAAAATACATAAAAGCTAGAAGAATATAAAATAGAATATAAAAGAAATATATACAAGGAAGTCCTTGGATGAGGTGGGGGAAAGTGTGGTCCATGTCAGACTCCAATCTGTTCTGTATCTTTAATGAGGAATGCGAGAGATCCTATATGGATGGTTATTCAAGGCAAGTTATTATATTATGTGATTGATTAGAGAAGAAAGATACTCCTAATAACTGATGTATCAAATGTCTAGAAGACTGGCTGTGCTGAGATTGGCATGCTAGTTTTTTTGTACTCATTTAGGTGACCTGAGTCAAATTGCATCATGTTGTTCATTGATTGACATATGTGGCATAGAAACATCAGATATAGTTCATGCCTTATACTATGCTAGTGAAGCTGCTGAAGACTGTTTTCCAAAATGGCAGAAATTCACTGCTATGTTTGAAACTGATACTATTTAATACTTTACCTTTAAGGTTCTATATATCAAGCAGTAAAGGTAATTTTTTTATTATTATAAACATAAGGGTTTTTTATATTTGGTGCGATTATTACAGGTTTCAGGGATGATGACAATTTGGCCATTGTGCATAACAAATTGGATGAAGCAGAAAAATTTTAAGGATTTTTTTTGCATTGCCAATTTTTCCCTTGGATTATATTTTTCTGAATATATTGGACTGAGACAAAGCAAGCCTCTGATCCTAGAAGGGGCACCTTGACTCCATTGACAGCTCACTTGGTTTCATCTGCTGTGCTCTTATCTTTTTTGGTTTGCACTGAGTTTATGCATCTCACTTATATACTCATGAAGCTTGAGTGCTCGTTGGGAGCAAATTTGAACTGAGGTGGGGGGGGAAGGAAGAAGTAAAAATTTCTTTACTCTTGGGAACCCTCATTTTTTACTTGCATCTGGTTCCAGAACTATTTGCTCTGAAGCAGCATAGTGCTCTATATTTGATTTTTGTCAAAGTAACTGTCACATAAATCTATCCATCAGCATTTTGGTATACAGAGCTATTTTAAGCAAAATAGAATTTTGCAAAATATAGAAGTGTGCATATTAAAGTAGACAGGTCATCAGACTTATAGTAGCAATTGTATAACCTACTGCATATTCTGAATAATACAATTTATGTAAATTAATACAAAATGTCTCTCTTCCTGTGAGATGTTAGCAAACTGAAGTGATGCATATTATCTATATAGCAGAACTGTGTTCAGGATCCCATTACATGAGGAAATATTTCATCCGTCTGTCTTTTTATCAAGACACCAACAGTCAGCAGAAACTGGTAAACTATATTTCAAAATGTCAAATTAATTTGTAGAAGGGTAATTTGACAGTGTTACAGGCTATCACTTTCAAAATTGAATCTCTAGCTTTCCTGTTTTACTTAATAAAATTTATTTCTTCAGGCTTTTTCCTAAAAGGTCTTCTAGATTTTCTACTGCATAACTTATTGGATACTCATCTGTGACTCTCTTTTGGACTTGTTAATTTATTTCTGTTTGTTTTGACATACTACAAAACTTTTCAGTTCCAAATACCATGTATTTCATGTATTCCCACATGAAATTTCTTTCTTTAGTGAATCTTGATATTGTTGTATTGAGGTGTTCTCAACTTACTTCTATGAGAATAATAAGGGATATAGTAATAGGAAAACTAAGTAATACATTTTATTGATTAGTTTGAATGCGGAAAAACTTGAGTTTTAACTCTAAGATAACTGAGCGTTGGGCTGTACAGAGTTTTTGCATGTTAATAGTAGGTGTTAGAAGCTTTTGAGGGAATTTTTATAAGCAGCTTGTTGCTGTCAGAGGTGGGTGAAAACCTTGTCTTGTCATTTTTCACCCCTACAAAAGCTTTGAAATACCTTTGAAGAAACTTCTTGTTTATAGTTTTGACATAGCAGAAAGGGGGTGAGAAAGTATAGGAGTGGATCAGTTGTGGAAACGTTTAGTTCATCTCCTCTTGCTTTGATATCAGTTTCTGGAATGGCCATTGTCTCCTCCCTTGCTGCTCTCAAAAGCTTTAATGCTTGGGTCACTTTGACAACTGCAATCAAAAACACAGAAATCTGTTTTCTTCTATGTTTGTCCAAGAGTGGTGATACTCTTCCTGCAATTCTGCCTTTTGTAAAGACCGTTTATGTGCTATTTCAGCAATTTTGTGCCAAGGCCACTTTTGTTCCCATTTTGATCTGAGGTCTTAAACAACAATTCTCATAAGTCTTGTGATTATAATAATCAAGCTGAATCTAAAATTTTGGATTAATCACCAGTTGAACTTCAGTTGTGACCTCATCATTTTTTCTTTTTATTTTGACATAATAAAAAAAAAAAAATGCAGATACATTTTAGTCTGGAGTTGTGCTGGCATAGAGATATTATCAAGATGTGTGTTTAATGATCCTTTTTCTTATGAAATCCCCAAACAGATGATGTAGTAATTTGACAAACAGCTTATTAATTAAACTAGTACACTAACACTCTTTTCTCAATTGTATGTTTTTTCTTCTAGACTTAAGCTGTTACTATACTTCCTGCAGCTTGTTACTGTAGAAGATTTCCTAATAGGAGGGGTAGAATTTAATCAGTGATAGAAAGCTAATGTAGTGCACAACAAATTGTTTTATGGTCTTTTTCACACTACAAGTAAATAGATTTTACAAGAAACTAGATTTTTTTTTTTTGTCTTATATGTAGATCAGCCTCATTGTAAATGTTTAATTCAGTCATGAAACTTGAATGTCAGTGCAATGACTGTGCTAACTTTCTTGAGTCAGAAGCTGGAAACAGTAATTATTGGCCTATGTGCTTACAACTGTCTTCAAAATTGTTCAATTCATTATGCTGCTTTCACAATAAATCCCCATTAGCAGACGTGTTACCAAGAGACTTATCATTCAAAATGCCATTGGGCATTTTGTCTTGATTAAGATGAGAAGTCGAGAAAACTGAACCAGCAATGAAGCTCTGCAAACCTCTGTTTAAAGGTCCTGACCGTTCTGGACTGAATAAGTCCTCACATAAAAACACATTGTAACATAAGCCTGATTCCACAAGATGCTAAATATTTTAATTCCCCTTGATTTCTACAAGCTTCCAGTTTTACAATATTAAAACCTCGCTGTAAAAGGGAGGTAGTGGATGTTGGTGCCTATACAGCTATGTCCTGCCCCACAGGATGCATTTTGCATTCTGTTAGAAATCAATGCCACTTTTCTGACTAATGTTTGTGGCACCTTTTCCTTCATCTCTTGCAAAAGGAGATTTCCAGAACCAGAGGAAAGATTGCCCTGGTCTTGGTGCTTGCCCTGTCAATAACGGCATGTGAATCAGTAGAATAGCAACAATGCCTATGTTTTAAATACAAATAAAGTAATAAAATGAATTTAGTTTTCCACCTAAATCAAAATGTCTGAATAGCAATATCTGATATCATCCAGGATCTCTCCTTCTCCCAGCTCCTATTTCCTGTTCTGAGAATAACTTAGACCTTTTTTGTATTGCTTACTTCTGCATGCTTGGGAGAAAACATTTCTACCAAATGGAAAATTCTATATGAAAATAACACCTAGTAAATAAAAGCTTGCAAGACAAAATATCCAAATTCATCTTTTTTAACGACTACTTCTGTTGCACTAAATTTGAAGAGTAGTCTACACATCTACTTACTTTTAAGTGACTAGGGCATAATAAAAGTCACAAGGTGGATTTAAAACAAAGTGTTTAATGTTTGCTTTTTGATTAAATATTAGCTTTTTCTACTTACTACTAGGAAGTTTTCTGATAGAGTCTAACCAGATTTTGAAACTTTTCTCTGCAACCATAAGGAATAGAAATTTATTTTTGTTTTAAATGAGATTTTCATGAAAAAAAAAAAAGTGCAACACAGACTTGAATTATTTCGGAAGAATACTGAGACTTTTAGAATGAAAATTGGGGAGATGATAGTGAGGTCCAAATGTAGCCCTTATTGCATGTCAAACATGTGCCATATACACATTATACACAAAATTAGTGCTAATATTTTCACAACACACTTCAGTGTCAAAGACATCTTTTCTAGAAAGGAAAGTGACATTTCAAAAGCTACTTGTGGCCAAATAAAAGTTGTTTTTCTTTCCCCTCTCCCCATTTGAAACAGATTTAAAGCAGATTGGGAGAGTGATGTAGGGGAGAAAGGGAGGAGATACATCTCTAATGAGTAAGTTTTCCTTATGAGTTTGTTACAATTTCAATGGTGGTACAAGAATAGTAGAAATAATGGTGGTGTGAGACAAAGCAAAAGGTAGAATAAGAAAGTACTATGATAAGGAAAAATGCTTCTCTTTTGGCAATATAAGAAGGCATCATTTTTCTCTTCTTTTTTTAAATTAACTTTAGCACATTTCAAATGCCCTAAAGCTTCTGTCTGAGTTAATTTTTGACTCAGTGCCAAACATTTGCCTTTTAACTCTAACATTATCAGCTTTCTAGTTAAGTATGATCACAAACAGAAATATCACCATCTGCAGCAATGTCATTTGTGATGAAGTTGTCAGAAAGGATGGCAATAATTCTCTCATTCTCTTGCAGTAATCTTGTAGTATGACGCAAATGCATGGACATGTAATAGAGGAAAACAGTTCTGTCAAAGTTAGGTTTTTAATCGGATTTTGCCACTTCCCTAATGAATTTCAGGATTTCCGGGATGAAATCAAATGGTGTATCTTTCTTTTTCCTTTTCTCCTCTACCTCATTTACAGTGCCCTTCCCTCTTCTGCCCCCCACCCAAGAAAAAACAAAACAAAACACCATGATAGTGTTTTATTTTTCTTTGTTTTTCAAGAAGGAAAGAAAACTTTACTTTTAGAATTAATTTTGCTCTCTGACAGAGTCCTATTCCTTCATCCATGTAATTTATAAGAACAAATAGTCTGGCCAAGTGCTTTTTATTCAACATAGAAGTTTGGGGCTTTGTCCCATTCCACCTTTAATTCAGATAGATACACATGCAGCCACCCTGTGTCTGAAATCACTTTTTACGCACTACTGACACTTGCTGTAAATTTGTGGCAACTGATTTATGTAATTAGTGGTCACACTTGCTCTGCTACACTCTGGTCTCCTCCATGGACTTGCTCCTGACTCAGACAGCCTGTGGCGCTTGGTGGGGAGTAAGCTCCAGCTCATGAGCATCACCACTCTTCACTGCATCAGTACACTTGGCATAGTGATCTGAAGGACTGCACAACCCGTCATCAGTGAGCAACCACAAAAGCACTCAGTTCAAAGAGTAGTGCTAAGCACAACTGGAGTTTCTTCTCAGTTTTGTTAAAAGTTGTTTTCCAGTTCAAGATATGTCATATGAAGCTGAGCATATATATCAGAGCAGTATTTATTTGAACTGTAATAATGTCCTTTAAGATTCCCTTTTAAACTAAATGAAACTAAAATCAAAGCTAAATATTTTTCCCTGTGTCAATGACAACAACTGTGACCCATGGGCAATAGGTTCACTACTTCCTTATAATTCTCAACGAAAACCTGCATCTGTCAGCGGTGCAGATTCATGGCATCATTTCTCCCTTCCCTTCAGAAATGCTATACAATTCCTGCATGGTGTTTATGTGTGTGAATGTACCTCAGGAGAACACCTAACCTATAAAATGTGATTAAATATAGCATTATTTTCACAGTGCAGTCATTAACTGTAGGTGAGTTACACTGTGAGCTCTATTTACACTATGTAACATAGCTTGGAAAAGAGATCATAATGTAGAAAACATTTCTCCTTGATATGTTCTGCCCTGTATGATCTATTTCAAGTAATGAATCATTATCCCAGCAAGCGTGGTTATGTATATTTCTGTGAGTGGATGTTTAAAAAGCATGCTGTCATTGCGTATAAGCAAGCATATACAAGCATATACAACGGCCATATCTGTCTTGGGGCTGGACAGCCTCATAGTGCACCCAAGATCTACTCCAGCCACTGGTTGCTTCTGCAAGAAAATTGAAATCCTGCCTGCCTTTGAAGTGGTTGAAACTGGGGAACAGGCCTTCCTGAACAGTCCCCACACAGTTTTGTTCACGTGATGGTGATCATGTGAGGGTTGATGACAGGTAGCAAACATGCTGAAACATAGGGTTTTCCTGCTGTGCATACATGGGTTTTGCATCCTAAGGCATCCTAAGGGTTTTCCTGCTATGCATAAAAAGCTATTTACCTTTCATGTGTTCCTGAGGGTGAATATTCATAACTCTTTAGCTCAGTCTTTCATGCAATAGAGATTCAGTTAATAGATGCTGCGGCTCAATATTTTGAGGTGATCCAAACTTACCAATTGAATATGTACTGTTTTTTTCTGCTAGTGCTTCCACCTATATTCTCTTTAGGTTCTGATATGAGCATATTCAGGCACTGCTGAGTCAATATATTTTGATAGTTCTGAATTAAATGGCTTGGGATTTATATTTAATGAGAACTTTTCAAGCAGCAATGCTTAGCAATAACTCAGGGAAAATGAAAATAAAACACAAATCCTTTTATTCTAGGTTTTCGTAGGGAATAATTTTTTTCAAGGCAACTTTAATGAGCAGTAACCTTACATTATGTCACAGATACATTCACAGTGTGTTTTTCTACTAAAAAAAAAAAAAAAGACTTTGAGGAAAGCTTGAGCATTTGCTTGCTGAATTTTGATAGTGCTCCTTTTCATGAGCAAACTTGCTTTTTCAGTTCTCATATCGTGTTTTGCCTCAATAAGGCATTTTTTCTTCTGTTTTTTGAAGGCAACTGATACAATGTGATTTCGGCCCTTCTTATGGTAGTGCAAGGTGCACTTGGATGTCTGAACCTAAAAGAACATCAAAGAGAAAGTAAAGGTCCAATCTTCCCCCTGGAAACTTTGCTTTGTAGATAGCATGGTATAGTAAATATGCAACAGATAGTCTACTGCCTGAAGAAGGAAATGTAATAGTAATACAAGGAAAGAAACATGATATGACTGGAACATGAAAGCTCATTTTATTTTATATTTTCCTTCTGGTTTTGCTGATCCTCTTTTGGCAGGACAGGGAGGGGAGCAGTGGGTAGAGTGAGGAGGGCAGGAGGTTCAAAGAGTTTTTTTGCTTTGCTGTGTGGAGAGAGGTTAATTGTCACAAACATTACTGGAGGACCAGCCGAAGAGACAGAGCTGGAGGAAAAATGGCTCACCAGACTTGAAAGAGAATACTATCATGTGGAGAGAAGCCAGCTGTTCATAGCCTGCAAAAGCATAGGTGTATATTTATTGTTGCTATTCCTCTCCCTGAGCTTGCACATGTATTTTATACACTGATGTAAAATGTTTTGTTCAAATGAAGGCCTCTTGGTCAAATTAGCCTACAACGTAACACCCAGCAGGTGTTATTGAATCTCAGACTTTTCCGCTTTGCTGCATAGCCACATGTAGATTCTTATCCTGTGGCCTCACTTTTCACCTCTGTCAAATCTCACTGAGGTTCTGGTGAGTAATACCATATAATCCTTAAAATGATGCTCTTTGAAGACCATCCAGGTTCACAGGCATGTGATAGACTTCAGCAAGTCAGAGAAAGATTGGCAAAGATAACTGCCATGCAACCTTAAATACGCTCTGCCTCCCCTCAAGTAATTTGGCTTATACTCAATTAATATCTCATGGATTTTTTTCCTCATTTTTGCCTTCCTTCAGACATCTTAAAGAAGCTAAATATAGATTGGAGATTTATCTGATACTCCTACTTAAACTCTAATATTTCACTTGCTTCTAATCTGCATATATCAGCTTGATATAAATGTTGATTGTGTTCATCACAGAATAACACAGAATCACAGAATGGTTGAGGTTGGAAGGGACCTCTCGAGATCATCTAGTCCAAGCGCCCTGCTCCAGCAGGGACACCTAGAGTACGTGGCACATGGTGGCATCCAGGTGGGTTTGGAAGATCTCCAGAGAAGGAGACTCCACAACCTCTCTGGGCAGCCTGTGCCAGGGCTCTGTAACCCTCACCATAAAGAAGTTCTTCCTCATACATGCATGAAATTTCCTTCCTTTCAATTTGTACCCATTACCACTTGTCATGTCACTGGTCGTCATGGAGAAGGGTGTTTCCTCATCCTGTTTCCATCCTTCTCCTCTCCTCGACATTTGTCCATGTTGATAAGATCCCCTCTCAATCTTCTCCACATTAACCAGGTCCAGCTCGCCTAGTCTCTCCTCTTAGATGCTTGGGTCCCTTAATCATCTTTGTCACTCTACGCTGGTCAGGTTTTAAGAGCATTTTCATATGAACCAAATCATGGGCTGTGCACGAGGGAAGTGGTTTCCCAAAATAAAAGATATGGAGAAATCCATAGAAATTCACCTTTTTTCATCTTCATTCCCTCTGTTTCATGCATTACCCAATTCTCTATTAGAAAGAGAAGCCCAGGTTTCAGTTTATGTAGGAGGTTTTTTGGGGTTTTTTTTGTTTTGTTTTTTTGAGAATCTCTGGAAAAAAGGAAACGAAATTGGGTACAAGGAGACAATTACTTTTATCTTCTGGTCGCAAGGAAACTGCCCCAAATGATGGCGTGTCCTCCACAGAGAGCAAGGCCCCTGCTTTCTGTCACTGCTTTACACATGTCCCGTGGAATATTGTGCCAACAGCAGCTGAGCAGCTGCTTAAGTGCAAGATGTGCAAAGGCAAGATCTTGAATAAATGGCAGGCGTCTCAGCATGGTGCCTGCTTTTCAGGACATGGACGGGTTGAGGAAAGGAAAGCTTGTCAGGAGACATGCTGACAGCTTTGCAAAGGCCCAAGGAAGTGTGGGTTTTGTTGTGCACTTAGAGCACTAGCTTGCCCACAGAAATGATGGGTCTTTGCAAGAGCTGGCCCATTGCTAGAGAAGGCCCCGGGCTCTCGCAGAAGCTCCAGAGCGCTGGCACTGCCTACAGCACTTACTCTTTGAGCTCTTCAATCCGCTGCTCCTTGCTTGCCGTGTCCAGAGGCAGCATCCACCTCTCATAGAGGGTGGACAAGAGGAGCGTGGATGGAATACCGCGCAAGAAGTCCTGCAAGGCCAAGATATGGAGACGATGCTTTGGATGCACCCAGAGGGAGCATCTATGGCACTTGGGCTCCTCAGGAAGCACCTTCTTTTTTCCTCCCTGCTCTCCAGCTGCACAAGCAGTGGGCTGAGCAAGTCCCTGCTCCATTGTTGCAGACAAGGGTGAGTGCAGGCACAGCCCTAGTGCCCATCAGCCTCCGTCCTACCCCAAAATCACCATCTTCCTCCCAGCAGAAGCGGCTGGGGATGAGGAGGAGGAATGGGCTGCACAACAGGAGAGGTCACCTTTAAGAGAGCAGCCAGGAGGCTCATGGGCTTGCTCTCTAAATCCACGTTGACTCCTGCGCTGAGGGCCTCCTTCACCTCCCGCCGATCTTTCTCGCTTGCCGCGATGCGGAAGATGCCCTCCGTGGCAGGTCCCTTTCTGTTAAGGATGTCCAGGAGATCCTGCCGGGAGAAGCAAACAGGGCTTCCTGGGGCGCAGAAACGCCACTAGCAATGGGCGCCAAGCCTCAGACATGGCCACAGAGCAGTGCGTGTGGAGGGTGAGTGCCCTGGTGTGGCTGGCGCACTTGGACTGCTTGGGGAAGGCTCCCGTCTTCCCCACAGAGCCTGTCCAGAGGCTGCCCGAAGAGCAGGCTGCGCACAACAGGCTCTGGTTGCTCCGGACCGTTCCCGTGCGCAGAGCCACGTCTTCTGGAAAACGGCCATCGCAACAACCTCCTCCTCTGGGCAGGCCCATGAGCTGCTGGCTAGAGGAGAGCGGGAGCAAGCGTCAGGAGCAGGAGTGGAGCCGCGCGCGGGCAATGCCGAGCGCTGCCGCCGCAGAGCAGCGCGGGGCCCCGCACGGGCTCCGTGCGCAGCGCGCAGGCAGAGGACAGCGGCTCCGCTGCCCTGCCCAGCTCCCTCACCGGGCACGCGGCAGGGTCCATCGTCGGGAGCTGCGGGGACCGCGGCAGCTCCGTGCGTGGGACCGGCCTGCAAGAAACGCGCTCTGCTTAGAGTGCTGCCCACAGCAGTGAAGGCTGCATGGCCCCGTGGAGGCAGCACTGCCAGCTGCAGCTCCCGGCTCCTTTGCGGGGCTGGAGGGTGCTGGGAAGCTGCAGCCCTGCACAAGGCACCCAGATGTGGCCCGGGAGAGCGTCTGGCTCTGCCTCTGCCCAGGGCAGCTCTTCCCAGACTGCCTCATTGGGCAGCAGCCCCTGTTTCCAGCCCTTGGGCCCTGTCCCCTCCCCTTGGAAACACCAACGCCTCTTGGCTGCAGCCACTCACCTCTGCCCAAAAGGAGGATTTCCTGTTCACCATCCTGAGTTTGGTGCCATGCACCGTGGAGCCAGAGGCCCCAGACGAGGCCTGCGAGCTGGGAGTGGGACCGCGAGAGCCCCGCATGCCACAGCACATGAGTTGCCCCATAGTGCTGCAATCGGCCAGGTGACAACACCGAGCAGCACCAGGAGCTGAGCAGGCCTCGCACGCGCTGTCCCCGTGCGTAATAGAACCAGTCAGTCGGGAGCCCACGTCTCCCTCCTCTCTCGCTCTAGCACAGCAACGCACTGGGGCACGTGCGCGCGCTGGTGGTGGAGGCCACCTCTGTGACACTGATGCACACTGAAGTGCTGGCCGCTCTGTGATGTGCTGGGGGGCAGGGGACAGGGGCACAGGGGCACATGGCAGCCTGCCTGTACGACTGAGCATGCCCGGCATGTCCTGGCACAGCCGGTCCAGCTTTGGAGTTGTTCAGCAGGAGGGTCTGTTCCCGGGACTAAAGCAGGGCCCGGGCAGTGCCCCACAATGACAACTTTCACACTTCCTCGGCACTCGGTGAACCTAGAGGTCAACCACCTTCTTAGGTGTTACAGTCTAGCATGACCATGGGAAAGGGAAAGTAAAAGAACTGCCATTGTAATCTGTAAGAGTAGATCCCCAGATCTAAATCTCTCTCTAATCAAAAAATTCCTCTCTTATCGAAAAAGTGATTCACCTTTCCTGTGTTACTGAGGGTGAATCTTCACAACTCCTGAGCTCAGTCTTTCATGCAATAGAGATTCTGCTAGTAGATGCTGCAGCTCAATATTTTGAGGTGACCCAAACAGTCTAGCATGACCATGGGAAAGGAAAAGTAAAAGAACTGCCATTGGAATCTGCAAGGCTAGACCCCCCAGATCGTTCTGTTTTGGCATTCCTGAACACATGCGCGTGTGTGTCAATGCAACTGTTGCCTTCAAGAAGACTGATGTCTTCACTGTGTCGGAAGTTGGCTGCTGAGTTGGTATGAAAATAGAAAGATGTACTTTGAATTAGTTATTTTTCTGTAATAAAGTGTTAACTACAAGTGCATTTTGAATCAAGATGATCGTGACTTCGGTTTTCGCAGAAATGATTTTGGGCTGATGATGATCTAGACCTGTTTTATAATCCTGTGCTCTTTGGAAGATTCATTGGTTGTGAGCCTGTTACATACTGCACAACCCAGGTGCTCTATGTCAACGTAACCACTCAACTTCAGGATTTGGGCACTTAACCTAATTTCCTAGCTTTCAGATTACATTTTGTTCATATCCTTTTTCAGTAAGCAACTGAATGCTCTAAAAACTGGAAAATTGCGGGTATGAAAAGTGATCGCTCTTAGTTTCTTCTCTTATTTCTCATTTATCATGATGGTAGTGATTGCTCAGTAGTAAGGATCCTGAAAAAGGAAGAAGGATTCACCTCTACAAAGAGCTGTACATGGCTTTGCTTTGCACTAAAACAAAGGGCTACATTATCGAGTAGTCCATCTCTGTGGATAATGATTATGTACATTTTTACTTTTTCAGTTTAGATAATGATGACTTCAACTGCACCATACAAAGTTATTTTGTGTTTGATAACTGTTCATGTTTTCTTAGGGGTTTTAAACTTGGCTTCCTAAAGCAATAAGGTTATTTGCTCACGGTACATGTGTCAGTTTGGAACACTTGTCTAACCGTAATCATATTTGGATCTGCTTAGAAGTCCAAGGTCCATTATTTCCCACAAGTCTCCCATTATCTCTGCTTGGGAGGAGAAAGGCAATCAGAGATAGAAAGTAGCTGTTACTTTTGGCAGTTGACTATTGTCAAACAACTGATGTGCATATTGGCAAATGCTCACTGAATTGTCGCATGCTTGCACAAGCCATGACAAGCCTTGCTGGCTTGGCAACATTCTTCCTTGTCTTTGTGGCAAGACAGACAAGGCAGGGTAAGGAAGAACTAGGATGAAGGTGCCTATATGCAAATAAACTTCATCAGCTGAATGACTAGTTTTTTGAAAAACACACATTATTTTCCACTACTTTACTTCTATCTGTTATTTGGTAGTACTTCTACTATTTGTATAAAATGAAACAAAAATGTAATGATCATATAGTCTAATCAACAGACTGATAATTACGTGAACTAAACAAGTCCATAGCTATTTCTGAGGTGCACTTTGGCTTGCCTTGTTTTAGGGAAAAATAACTTGGTAGCTTACAGGTCTTATTGGATTTTATTTATTTATTTATTTACTAGAAATCCTAAAATAAAGAGGTCTTGAACAAGCCTTAATTTTTTTAAATCAACAATGGAGTCAGCTGAAGTCTTACTAACAGTTCCTGCCAGGCTTGCACAGTGTTTGCATGGACTTTGAAAGTAGATCAGAAGAGTATTCTTTAGGATTCTCAAAGTATGCAAATATTGCCTTTAAAGAATATATGCGTGAAGAAAATCATATGCTTGCCAGCTTGCCATTAGTATTTCTTGTTTCACTCTCTTCTACAAACTGAAAATCTTTTTATTTTATGCTACTGCTGCTTCAGAATTCATTTTCATTTGTTCCTCTTTGTCTTTACACTCTTGTCTCCTCACTTCTACCTCTCCCTATTTCTCTGCTCCTTTATTATATTCCACCTCTGCTTCAGTATACAGAACTTGGAAACAGTTTGGAGTATATTAAATTTTCATGCAAATGTCCATGAGAAAATACACATTAGTGCAAGAATTTAACTACAGAAAATAACAGAACTAAACCGGCATTAAGAATGCTTTCTAAATTAATAAGAAAACTTACTTTTTTTTTTTTCATTGATTTAGATTATTAGACCTCTAAAAGACAGCTTAATAAGGGAAACAAGTTAAATATGGAATTCTAATGTTAATGAAAGGGAATTACTGTTATGATACTAAAGAGTTCTTTTTCAGTGCTAAGTAGATCCTTGTGCTATACTGTCCAGTCTAGCGTAACTAGTTAAAAATACTTTTTTCAAGATTTGCTTTACATTCCAACCATCTTAATACTGTTTAATGGACATTTCAATAAAAAGCAGTAACTATTCCTGTAACTGCTTCTTATTTTTAAAGTAAAAAAGTTTGTTTTAGCAGACTACTATTTCTATACACACACATGAACACACACATTTGTCTGTAATTTCAGGATTTGGTCAGGGTTGACTTAAGTGCTTTACTAAGCATTGTTGTTGGAAATGATGGTTTTGTGCACAAAGGAAACCACCTCTTCAGTAGACCAGCTAAGAAATGGGACAGGTCTTGGAATGAAATCCTTATGCTTTGCTTAAGCCTCATTGATTTTTAGTGGGAGTCACTCCAGCCCTGGAGTGGGAAATAGATACCTTTGAATGTTCAGCAACAAAGCGGCAGCTTCTATCTCTGCGTTATTCTAGTGACAAATGCTGTTGACTTCACAGCATAAAAGGAAAGAGCTCTCTTTTCTTAGATAGAGCTCATACTTGAAATTCTGATGCTGCCAGGTTTGACAAGCAAAATCCTACCACCTCCACTTTCCTTATTGCTGGTGTCAATATGGTTCATAGATAATGAAGCAATGGATGTGTTGTGAATCTCTGTGTACAGAGGTGAAGGAACTGCGGCTCAGATTGCAAAGACAGACAGCAATTCAGAAGAGCAAGCAAAAGCAATCATTACAGTATAAAACATTTCAGACAAATCCTATGGAAATAAGAAATGACTGTTACATAGTGTTCTCATATGTTTTCAGCATCAAGTCTCTATAAATTTGCTAGTTTAATATGGAGGAGTTTATTACAGAAATGTGGAATGTGGGAATTGCTTTCTGTTTTTCTTTTTTAGTAGTAGAAAGTGAAACAAGCTACACAGAAATTGCTGGACTGTGGCAAAGTGGTGTTAAATCGGCCTGAACAGTCTACTACCAAGACCATGGGCAGAGCAAAGCAGATGTGTCTCTTCTGGCTGTGGACTACCAGACCTGGAAATTTGCTCATGTGCAGCTCCTCAAAGTCCCTTGGAGGACCAGGGGGCAGGAAGATAGTGCTGGTAAAAAACAGTGGATACTGTCTACTAAACAGGAAGAGAACAGGAGGAGGCACAGGAACAGGAAAAGTCATGCTCAGACTGTGTGGTGCCAACTCATCTTAGAAAGAAAGGAGAGACCTCTGTGCTTGATGACAAAAACAATGAGAATTTGTAAATCAGTACAAGTTTTGAAACCATGCACAGGTTTTGCTTTGGGGTGGGTAGATGGGGTAACAACTTTTTTAAAGCTGAAGATTTAGTGCCATGTGCTGTATAATGGAAATATGGAACGATAACCTATGGTTGAAGTGGTAATGTTAGTATTTAATAGGGTGTGATTAACTTGGTAGATGATTTCTAGTGCAGTCGGAGGAAGAATCATTTGCTGACAAGAGTTGTGTACAGTGGAACTCTACAGCACACCAGTCATTTACACTACCATTTATGGTTACGTTTTTTATATTTTATCAGCTGAGCTTTTTATTTGTTTACAAGACATGATGACTTTTTCTTTGTGTATAAGTGTCTCTTTTCAAGTCACTTAAACCCCATAACACTTTAGTTATGGCACAGATGAGATACTATTCAGTAATATGTTTTTTTCCCTTGGAGGCTCTGCAGGCTTTCTGTTTGTTTCTGGTAAATAACTGGATATCCTTGAAAGAAATAAGAAATCAACCTTTCATCAAACCTAAGACTGGTTTACGGCTTTTAATTTCATTATTAGAAAGGGGTTTTTTTAACTTTTTGGTTAATTATCATAAGAGCTCTTCCCTACAGAATCTTGAAATATAAAGACTTAGCAAATATTCATGAAAGTCTCCACTGATTCAGTCCTTCTCATATATATAACTATATAACTATTGAATTACATTCTGCTTGAATGTGAGCCACTACATCGAAATCCATATACCAGAAGCATGTTTCAGAAGACAACATTGCTGCAAAGAAGTTCACCTGTAATGTGCTCCTTGCAGTTTTCAGTTATGTCTGTCCACCAGCTATGAAGCAGAGGAAAAACATTACTGTGCTGGTTTTACTCATCACCTGTGTGTCATATAATTTGAAGCATTATGATAAGTTTTTAATTGGCCAGTGTGCTTGAAGTTGAAAATACATATTTATACATATAATTTTTAATCTACTTGTTCTCTAATCTCAATTTGTCTTGCATATCACACCAAAACACTACCAGTGGTACTCTCCATGTAAAACCTGCCATTTTTAGTGGGAATGGAATTTGAATATATGGGTTTGTGTAACAAAAAGCACTTAGGCATAAAACTCAAACTCAAATAGGTAGTTTAACTAACAGCAGGTCCACTACAATCACTCTATGTGAAATATTCTCTTTTAGTATTTCCCAGAATTTCCTCCATTACAGCCATCGATTAACAACTTCATAAAAGCTTCATATTTTTTCAGAGAAGAAAAGGAATCCCGTGAAAACTTATAATTGCTGTTATAAGTGACACACAGTTATTGATGCTCCTTAAAATCAGAGTGATAGTTGATATAGTTCCTAGCAGGAAAAAACTGAAGGTGTCCCTTGCTAACTGAATTTGTATGACTGTTTGTGCAGGGAGCTATTAAATTTCAGGTGAGTAACACAAAGAACAAGGGCACTCAGCATGGTTTTCACAGTATTCTTGAAGATAGACATGAGAGGATGGGCCCTGTGAATATTAAATTTTAAAAGCTTTTTTTTTTTTGTACTTTAGGAAGCCTTTAAAACTATAAAATATTTAAAAGGTTTATAAAAACTATATATATACTGTCTTCCAAAGAGCTTGAAATATATTTAGAAAGATCAAAGAAGAATATCTTATCCTATGTGGGGAAAAGAGAAGGGAGGGAGGAGAGAGCAAGTGCTGGAGTTTGGTGTTACAGGTAAGAGTAGAAATGAAGATTAAGGTCTGCATTTCGTCTGCATTTCAGTGCACATTATTTGCAATCTCCACTTTTATATCTATCTTAGTGTTACTTAGAAAATGGTAGAAGGAGGTGGGGTGTGAAAATTCTGAATAACCCATGAAATTCTGCGGAAGAGGAATGTGCCAGTTTTAGTGCTTGAATGACTCTAATTATCATATTGTGGGCGAGAGTGCTGAAAGCTTAACATTTCAGTGAAGTATGGTGGGATTATACAATGCAAGATGTTGATAGGTACCTATAACTTGTGCATGATATAGTGTGACATTAAAAGCAACAACAGAACACCCTTTGCCTTTAGACTAAAATGGTACAGGAAATTTAGGCCTCTTCTTAAGGCCGTTTATAAATGTTGCATATAATATCTTGCAAAAGGCTTACACAGTGATACTTGTCAGTTTAAAGTGTACCTCTGGTTTTACTATCACAAATGCAGTTCCAGTCTTGAGATTCAAATACTCTCCACTCCTGAGTAATTAAAACACTTTTCAAAACATTCAGGATGCTGTTTGTTAAGCTTACATCTTTGTTTTGCTTCCTTATTTTTTTGTTTGCTTTTTTGGGGGGATGCTTTAGTGTTTTAGGAGGTGATGTCAAGTTGAATATTTTAAGTTTACTAAACGTTAGAAAAAGACAGATAGAAATGTACCATCAATATAAAACAATAACCTCAGAGAAAATTCTTTTGTTTTTACAACTGAAATACTGCACTGCTGGTTTAGTGCCTGAAAAACTGAAAACTGACAATACCTTAAAAATCTTTGCCTAGGGAGAATGAGTCCCTAAAAAACATGGTCAATTTCTTGCTGATACTCACTTCTGTTTCACTTTAATTTTGCTCTTCTCCTTGAATTTTCCATATCTATTGATGGTTCATGCTCAGATAAGTCAAAGTGATTTAACCCTCAGATTATTTTCCTTTCCAGAGACCATTTTTTCCGACCCAACAAAATCAGTTCTTTCCTACTCTCTATTCTGGAAAACAAACAAACAAACAACCCTCATTGTTTATCACTTCTACTTTTTTGATCTTTCCAGGTTGTCTATCTAGACCTCCCATGCTTGCATACTCTTTTATTATCCTTACAGATCTGGAGTCTTCCCACAAAACACATAGTTGGGGCCCTGAGGATGCACCTTTTCTCCCACTGCCTTCTTCCTGTGAAGCTGCATAGCAGCTATTAAATGTGCTGCAGTTTGATTGTGGTGGATCTTCTAGTGTGGCCCTGGTGCCTGCTTTTGAGTCAAGCTTCTCTAGTGGTCTGGAATGAATAGTGAGGAGTAGCCCATAAAGCTTTTTTTTTTTTTTTTTTAACGCAAATAATTGTTTGAGCTAAATGACTGTTTGGCCAAGCTTTTATACATGTGAAATAATGTGTAAACACAGAAGACACAGGAGTTGGGCTTTCACATTGTCTCAGTTTCAACTGCTGTATATAAAAATTAATATGTCTTTAAGAACAACATTTTGAGTCTTAATGCTACCAGAGTTTGAGTTCCTATGCTTCCTAAAGATATTTAGGTATCTTTTATACTTGACAGCTACGTTCTATTTTGTCTATGAGTTGTACAATGCTGAATGATGATGGGTCATTTATCAGACCTCTTATCTTTAACATTATCTTAAGTAGAACTATGGTATTTTCTGCTCCAAGGATTTCAGCATATTTTCCAAAGTATATAGCAATTATGAGATGCTTTGAATTCAAATACATTTATAATGCTATTAAATAGTCCTTGAAAATATGTATATACAGATGGAATTATATATTTATCTATCCTAAGGAGCACACAATTGCTGTACATCATTTTTAAAATCTCAGATTCCCATTGCATCTGAGACTCCCACTGCAGCCATGAAGCATGTTACTTTCACAAGAAAGGTAGGCTCCTACTCAAAGTGAATATTTCTTGTTATAAACCAAACCAGGGAGTGCTGAAGGAATACTTGGTGCTATCTTCAAAAGTCACTGTAAAGTTTGGAGTTTCTAAGTGATGGTGTTGCAATAGGAGAGTCAAGGTGTGCAGTGAACAATAAATTGCTCTGCCTCTGGCTGAGCAAGTCCATTCCCTTCTGTCAATTTCATCAAAAACAAACCATAGGATGCCTGATTATTGGCAAAAAAAGGACGTGTTTTTTCTAAAGTAAGCAGAACAAAGGAAGAAAAGCAGTATATTTGGGAAGGTGTGGTGACTTCAGCTTGACCCCTCTTACTTTTGAAGATGACAGATGAGACATGCTCACTTTCTTTGGACTTAGTCTAATGCTCTTCCCTACTGAATGTCCTCGCTACTTAAAAAAAAAAAAAAAAAAAAAAAAAAAAAAAAAACACATGTCAAGCTGTTCTACAGCTTGTCTGATTTTTTTTTTCTGAAAAATGTATGCCCTTTTCCCACAATATTTTACCAATTTGCTCACTTTGCAAAAGCAAAGAGTGAGAGCAAAACAAAAACCACTGAGGTATTTTGAAACTGGAAAGCAATTTTGGCTTCACCAGATCAGGGTCGTTAGTTGCCGTAGTAACAGCATCATGCAAGGAGGAATTAAACATCATTATAACCATTTTTGGGGTAAGTACTGAATAGCTGCTCAAAGCATTTCATCTTGGCATACAGCAAAATGAAAGGTTCATAACTTTGTTGCAGCAAGAAGACAATCTGAACGTCTTTTTCCTCTCCCAGCACCCTTTCTGGAGGGACAACAGATTAGTAATCTTCCCACTAGAAAGAACCAGAATAACAAAATGTAGTTCCTGAAAGGTAGCCTAATGGTTAGGAAGGGTAAGGAGACCTTGGCTTCCACTCATGAAATGCTTTATCAAGTCAAATTCCTGTAAGTAATATCCTTTAACTGCACATGAAGAGTGAAAGATAATGGAGAATGCCTAAACTCTATTAGCATAATAAATTGCATGACATTTTAAGGGCAATAGAATGCTGGTGCTGATGTTGGTTGATGCTAATAGATTGAAAAAAAAATCAAACAAAACAAAAACAAACAAACAAAACCCCTTAATGTCAGAAAGGTTGCAGGGGAATATTTTGTTATCATTTTTTTCTCTTTTTTTGAGGAAAAAAATAACAGTCTAGATATTCAATATGATAAATGCTGAAAATGTTGAATGTAATGATGAAAAATACATTAAAATATAATGTATAGCTTGGCAATCCTACTAACTAAGGTAGGAACTATGGGCAAAACCATCACTTTCATTCATAACAGTTTTTTTCATAGTATGCTAAACATTCTCTAACTTTTTCCCTTATGCAACAATGCTACGAAACCTCAAAGGCCTTTCTGATGTAATAGTGCAAATGCAAGACCCTCCTGTGCCTGTAGGAACAGGAGTTTGAAATTACAATTTCAGTCATTTTTACATAAGCATCTCATTTTGATTTGTTTGTTAGACTTCACTACTGTTTTCACACTAGTATGCTGCACTCTTCTGTCCTTTCGACTTGATATCCACTGATCAGAGCACAAGAGGTATCAATTGACTTTTTTTGATTTGCAGAAAAAAAGTCCTTTGCCTTATCTAAAACTAGCATTCAGATTTTCAGCTGTGGTTTGTACTTTTTTTCATACCTGGATGAAAATAGTCATTAGTGACAACTGTTACATTGGCATATCCTTATAGAAAAACATGCAAATCTATTTGGTGTTTTTTGAACAATAATAGTCTTCAGCTAATAGCCATTACAAAGAGCAGGGAACTTTTTAATAGCTGGCAGAGTCGTCCTTCTCAGGTATTTGAAATCTTTGTATTTAAGTATCATGGGACTAGATGTAGTAAGGACTGTGACACCTTTCCATTAAATGCTTCAGCACAGAGCCTGACATTCAGAGTTGCATCTGGGCTTGACTGAGACATTGTGAACTTTATCTTACTTTGGATTTGTCCATTTTTCCTGCTCAGAACCCTTTTTATCAGAGGTAAAGAATAGAAATGAGTGATTCTTGGTAAGTGGATAATCTATTAGAGCAGCCATTCCAAATGTTCTGCATGAACAGTGCTTTTTAGCAGTATGCCTGTGGTCTGTGTGAGTGCGCTTAGAGCTGGTGTGCACTGGCTGTGCTGGGCTCGACTCACCTGCATCTCTTAGCTGTTCTGTGTGTATATGGAGGATTTACTCATGCTGAACATGATGCATGCAGCGTGTCTGCAGTCTATGGTGTAAAATTGCCCTGCCCTAGGGAAACGCATGCTCAGGAAATATCACCTTCCTCAAGTGATATGCTTTCTAAACTCCTGTTTTAAAGAACAGAGATCCCACATTTCTTAAAAGACAGCTCTTCTACTTTTCTGTATTGTAATTTAATAGTGATTTTCCCAAGCAGCAAGGTCAGTTTGTGCTTCTGCCTGTGATGATTGCCTGTAGTGAACCAAACCTGCATCTTTTACCCCCTACCCCTACTACAAAACTCTTGCAGAGGTAGAAAGATGGAGAGGAGAAGAAGTGGTAACTTGAACAGGAATGCTTCGTTCATCTCCTTGAAACTGTATCACTATGGGTCAAAAATACCAAACAAAATCTGCTGAGATAGAGAGCTCCCAAATGAATGTTGTTCTGTAGCCTGATTGTTAGAGCACTTTGAAGAAAGACAAGCTTGGATTCTTGTACTTGCTCTGATGTCTTCTTTAGGTTATTCAGATGCTGTTTCTTTGGGTAATTCACAAAACGATCCTTAGAGTATAGAATTCATTTTTTTCATCCTAGGCTTTAACTCTGTTCTAATTTGCATGCCTCACAAACTGGACTGCAACATCTAATATCCACTTAAGTTCTTTTTTCCTTTCCTTTTTTTTTTCCTTTCTTTTTCCACAATGATTATGATTTTGTACCCACTGAATAACTTGGAATGGAAAAAAAAAGGATATTTAATAACTGTCACAGTGCACACATTCGCAGCAGTGTCCTGCAATGATTTGTCTTTTTTCCTGTATTTTTCAGTGCTTATACAAAACCTCCTGGTAAGATCATTTTTACAAACCATGTAGAATGCAATTAGTATGCTATAGATAGAAGAGTGTGGAATATGTACAGTATATCATTTGCCTAATGTACCCAAAAGGATTGGTTACTCCACTGGATGAATTTTTGAATAAAGGTATGTGATGAGTATGCCAGGCTTACCTCATACAGTGAAGTGAGGTATAGGGACAAAATTGGTAACTCTTTTCAGAGCTTTATCCAAGGAGCGTGCAGTAAATAATTTATCCATCAAACACTAAGTAATGATGATATAGCAAATGCAAAAAAAAAGTTTCTCTGTGTTAAACCACCCATGCTGTGCATAGAATAGGAGGGTGAGGGGAGGCACCTCTAGGAATAACTTAGATAAACAGCAATTAAAGACTGTATTGTAATGCATGTACACTAGAGGATAAAATATACATTCTGCAGGCATATTTATTTGCAACATTTCCTAGCTCCTCGTAAGCTTGATGTTTCTTTCCACACTAATTAGCAATTTTTGTAATCTGCTGATTTTTCCAGTGTGATTTATGTTTCAGTTACATGCTATGGGGATAAAGAAAGTGATCTTATGCATAATTCTCTTAATGTTTCACATGAAGTATATATGTGTATATGTGGTATGCATTCTATGATATCATTATAACCTGTCCATTAGAGGTAACCAAACACAGCAAAAATTGTGCCTGACACTTGTATTTTGAGTGGCCCCCAGATTAGTCACAGTTGTGAACATTTAGTTGAGCATTTATTCAGAATGCTCATCTGAGCATAAAATGTCATTTATTATTGTGTTTGATGTTTTTGTTTTGAAAAACTATTGGCAAAGACCATGTTCAGTGTCCACGGCATAAACCACTGGAAACCACTTTGCAACCCACGGTGTGGAGTAACATGTGGGGGAAGTGTTCTGTGGGGCCTGAGTCAGCCTGGGCTGTCACTGTTTGATGTTTCTCCTATGCTCCCTTCAGTGTGCTCTGTTCTGACTCTTGTTTACCAGTGGAATAAATTGAAATGTATATTTGGAAACAAAGCACATGAGAACTGGTGAAAAGACAAAGCAAATGGATAATGACAACCTGTTGGCAGAAAAACGTTTGTCTAAGCTGCTAGTTGTGAGATTTAATATTAATCAGAGTCCTTGTGCTGCAAAATGATGAATGTCATCCTTCATGAATGCTTACAAATAATATAAATATTTGCAGAGACCAATATTCACTGAAGAGCATTCATTAGAATTCAGTGTTGCAAAGCACTTGGCTAGCTATATGATTCTATGAGGATTGGTGAGCAGCTTTCCATTCCCATTTTTGAATTTATTAACTTATGGAAATAGGATATTGAAGCTTCAGTCTAACTCGCACTTGGTCAAGATTAAGAGAACAAAATGCTGAAACTGTGTTAAAGCTCAGTTTGGAGGAATAGCCTAGAGTTAGGAGTTGTTGATGACACTTGACTTGAGATCTCTCCAGTGCTAAAACAAATGATTTAGGTCCCTGTTTACTTTCTCTATTCTGCAATTTGCCATCTGGAAAACAGGGGAAAAGTTTTTGTTTCAGAGCTTAAAGAGTCAGAGGTGATCAAATAATGTAGAAATTGATTTCTTAACCCTCCTTCCCCACCCTCAGCCTGTGTTGCTTTCCTCCAAGATACATATTGCTCATAGACTGAATAAGATGTATCTGCAGATACCAGACAAAATCCACATATAGATTATTGCCTCTGTACTGTTATTTATGAAATGAGATTTCAGATATTACTGCCTACAACGTATTTATTGGTTTACGGAACTGTCTGTCACTATATGGGTGCAGAATATCATTTACGTTTTACAGCAATCTGTAATTGCTTTATTTTTCACATCAACAGATTTATCTTTGGAATAAGGAAGGTAATGATAGAATAAAATATTTCCAATTAAACAATAGTAATCTCTATTGTCTTTGTACAGCTGCTGCTACTAAAATTAAAACAGTTCTCCTAAAATATTCTCACTTTTAGTATGCAGTGTATAAGACAAGTACAGATGCTTGCATATTCATTTTGTTTTGGAATCATTTCAGAATCACTTTAGAATATCTTTTCTTAAAAACAAAAAAAAGGAGAAATTCTGCATTTGCTAGTTTTAAGGGGTGTGTACAATAAAAATATCCAGTGCTTTCTTAGAAATATATTATTGGTGAGGACTGTTTAGTCAAATGATTAATTTAGTAAAATGCCAGCACTAAACCTCTGGAAGATTAATGGATTTAAGCAGTGAGAGAGATTTATATTCATGGAGACAATCAAAACTACTTTTTGACTATGTCAGAATTTTTCCCAAGCTTTGACAGCTCTATAAAGATTTCTAAAAATCTTCAGATTCAAAATCATGTGAAATCTGCACCTACTGACTCTGCTGTCTATAATAGTAGATTGATTCTTAACATAAGTATGAAAATAGCATAAAAAACTATGCTGGCACTTGTGTTATGTCTTTAACTAGTTATACAGTTGTCAGTGATCCTGGTCATAATTAAATTAAAAAGACACGTAAAAATGCTGCTAATTGAATAAACAGCCCAGAAAAATAGATCCTGTTTTGCAGTGTATATTACTTAACCCTTTTTAATACATTACTTAACAGAAGAAGCAATAATATAGTATGTCTTCTAGTCTTCTTATCCATAGTGTCAGAAATGGAGCAGATTTTCTTACTGTAACTTTTCTTCTTGCAAATAATAATAATAAAGATAATGTAAACAAATTTTGTGTCATGATTGATTCCAATAAATACAGAGTATGTCCTTCAAGTGCAAAAATTAATTTAAAATTTCATAATGTCAGACTATTTCCATGGTGCTTTACCGATAATCCAGCATTCTCCTGTTCTAATTCCTTGTTCAGGATGTGAGCATGAAACATAAGATACTTTTTTGACATATCAATTCTACACTTTCATAGCCTTTTTGAAAGTAAATAGTGAATTGTATATAAAGATTGTGCACCTTCACTGTAATTATTCATTCAGGTGGCAATTACACTCCTTATGTATCTTATTTCACAAATGCACAAATTGTATTCAGTACACATTTAATACAATTGATGTATTTGGCTTTTGTCTATTTTTTTGATAATGCCATGAAATGACTACCTGCACAAAGCACTGTGGGTTATTTAGCAGAATCTCCCACAGGTATATCCTGTGAACTACAAAATCTAGTTTACAAGTCTTCGAAAAAGTCAAAGAAATGAAATTGTCTGTCTTACTGTGATTGATTTCTCTTCCTGTCTTCCCTTTACACCTCTGCCTTCCAGACAGGCACAAAGAGTTCACATCCATCATTCATCTACTTTTTCCCCTTCTCTCTCTCTCTCTCTCTCTCTCTCTCTCTCTCTCTCTCTCTCTCTCTCTCTCTCTCTCTCTCCCCTTCCTCTCCCTATCCCCCTCCCTTCCTCCCTCCCTATCTCTTCCTCTTTCTTCTTATCCCTCATCCCTTTATATACAAGCAAAGAATTCAACAAGACTTTTTTTTCACCCCACTGATACCTTTGCCTGAATGCATATACCTGAATGCATATACCTGAATGCATATACCTGAATGCATATATCATAGCAAGACAAGGAAGGTCAAGCAGAAAAAACAAGTGCTGTGGAAGTCAAATCTTATCTTTTCCCACTTTTATGTCACAATGCTCTGAGTGTGTAGCTTTGTATAGCACAGTGCTATGAATCTCTAATGTTGAGCTAATGCCCCTGTGGGTCAAAAAAAAAAAAAAAAAAAGATAAAATTTATCACTGCTCATTATATCCCTCAAAAGTGTTTTCTTGAAGCAATTCTGAAGCAATTTATTTGTCCTAGTTTGTTTTGGGTTCTGCTATGGCTTTCATAGAAACCACTTAGACTACTGTAGTCAATGTCCTCTTATTCTCTCCCAATGAAGAGTCCTCAGTCTCATTTGAATACTTGACGATGTTGATAATCCCATTTTCATGAACTATTGCCACAGCAATCTTAGCTACCATGCAATTACCTTCCCAATAATCTAGCCAATTTTTGCCTTTCATATTTTGGCCATCTCTTTGTGTTGATAACCCTTCTGTCCATAGCATAACAAGATTAGACTCGCGAGCTTCCATTTTCTGCGTTCAGCAGCACAACTTTCCTCTTATTCATTGTCTACACTAAGTAAGTTACCAATATTGGGGTGTAATAGTAAATTCTAAATAGCATCTCCTATATGTTTTGGGAGGAAAAAAGCAGATTAAGAATTTAATTGTTCGTATTGGAATTATTGTCAAGATGTGATTTCAAGCAGATGCAAAATAGGCACATAACAGGTGACTTATTTTTTTAACAATTTTAAAGGAAAATATAACTGAATTTACCCTAAACACTATACTTTCTAGGTATTTTACACTATACTTTCTAGGTGTTTTGATTTGCTGTGATGGGATATAACAAAATAGTTCTAATATTTGTGAAAAATTTGTATCTGATAGTAGTATTTATGATAGTACAAAGTCAGTATTTTCAGTGGTAGAGTGAACGTTAACTGGCTCTGGGACAAAACCACTAGGGAGACTGGAGGAATTGTTGCTGAACCAGTAAAGACTAACAAAATTATATCCTATATCCTAACATATACATGCCTTTGCTGATTTACAGAGAGATCATTTACAGGAGAAATCTAAAATTATTTTTTCTCTATTGTTGAAGTTTGTCTAAACCTATACAGAATAACAGGAAGGACATCCATATGAATGCAGGAAGGGCATTTCTCTTTTGCATACATGAGTGTAGAAAGATCCATAGAACCAGGAAAGAAACAGAAAATCTAAAATCAGGCTTCACCAAAGGAAAATTCATACTAAATCATTTTTCTTATATAAGGCTTAACAAGTTATCTAACACAATTAGTCATAGCTGAATTTTAACAAAATCACAACTAAAGTTTAGTAAGGATTCAGAGCATGCCTATATTTGACATAAATATATTTGCATTTCAACATCCTTTGACATTGTTTTTAAATTATTAGCTATTCAGTGAGCATAACTGATTAATTAGATGAAACTTTAATGACAAGGCTGAGCATATTTTAACATAGAGATATGAAATAGAAGGTTTGATTAATAATGAAAATTGCAAAATAACTTTGGAAACATGAATGTAGTTATCCTTTAAAATTAGGAAACTTAGACTCATGTTATTTCATATCTCCAAAGCTGAAATAAAAAAATGTTTTCTAAGATACTGTTATTAAACCATCTTGACTATGGAAAATATTTTGCCCAAAGAAATTTGTTATTTTTGAAAGATAATCATTGTATCAGGTGCATAATCATTGGAAGTAAAAATTGGGTTTGAGTTCTCTTCTAAGAGTAATGGCTTAACCTTTTGAGGTTAAGATCTAGGGATACCTAGAAGTCATAAGACTTCTGCTGATCTATTCTGCCTTGCTGCACTGTGTGGCACTCAAGCCCAGTGCTTGCTTTGGCATGTTCCCTGGCTTTTGGGGAACAAAGCAGCACTGCCATCCCCAGCTGTGACATTGGGAGCTCCTGGCATGGCAATTGGGTTCTGTCCTGCTCAGTGTCCGGTATTTGTTGTGGTTTCTGAGGCTTTGTCCTTATCTAAATATTTCCCCAGATGAAGAGCAGGAGTGGGGTACAGTACTCTGTTTTACACACACAAGTGATGTAGAAGAGGAGAGGAGGTGAAGTTCTAGACATTGATATCAGGCTCAAGCAAGCTGAGCCTTGCTGAAACAACCTAAATGCCTTGGTCCAGTTCATAGATGATGAATGAGACGACCTTGTCTGTGTGTTCCTGCATGGTGATTTCACTGACATATTTACAAATAGCAGGTTTGCAAGTATGTGGTGCACAGGTCAGCACTTGTTTCTTTCTAGAGCAAATAAGTCTACGAAAACCATGCTGTAATTCAATGATATCCAATGATTGGCAACAGCCTTGGAGTGTTCTTCACAGCTATGTGTTAAACCTGATATATTGCTAAGGTTTAAGCTTAGAAGCACGTGTTGCTGTTGAAGTGCTACCATTGTTTGTACTAAAAAACTTTTCTGGGGTCAAATTAACATGCCATGTAGTTATAAAAGTTTCTTCATTATACTTAAGAATTTACTTAACATAGGAACCACTTAGGAGAAACTGAAGGAGTTATTTCTATGACCATATATGTTCTGTGTTTGATTAAGATAATCTTTTAAGGAAACATATTTTAAAATATTTTGTAATCTTTTCTATTCAACAGGTTTCCAACTTGCTATGTAGATATGACATCACAATCAAATACAAAAATTCTTATTCTAGAAAGAGCTTTACTTTTTTTATACACGGAAATGAGAGAGAAAAAAAAAAATCCATAGAAAAGAAATGGAAAATAAAAATGTTGGTTTATGTAAAATTTGTGATTATGATGTATAAAATTATGTAAGATTTGTATTTGTGATGATAGTCAAACATTTCATTTTGATAGCTTTGTTTTGTTTTGTTTTTATTGAACTTTTTTTGGATAGAACAAAATTTGAAAATTAATGCATTCAGTACACTCAACTACTAAAATCCTTGTTTAAAGTATGAAATAGGTTGCCGACTTGAGGATTTGGCCTAAAATAGTCAGTCTGTAGTATATATATAAACAGCAAAACTGATGATGAGACCAGCTTCACAGACTTCTAATGGCTCTAAACTAAGATGATGATTTGCACATATTTTCTGTAGGCTGCCAGTGTGGGATTTGTGATAGTGAAGGACCACTTGACTTTCCTGAGTGTACATTTTAGGTTCTGCTCTGTTTCCCATCCAGAGGTGCAGGCAGAGGTTCAAGGGCATATGGAGAGCCTCAGCTTTCCCTTCTTGCTGTGAGGGTTAGCAGTTCTGCCCAGGGTGACATTTTGGTAAAAGCAAAAAGTCTTGGTGGCAGGGGAAGTGGGAAAAAAGTAGTAGAGCTGGTCAGAGAATCCCATTCCTTGCTAACAGTTTCCTACAAAGAATAACAATGTACTTTTTTTGTTTTCTTTTTTTTTTTTTTTCCTTTCAATTCTTTTCCCAATATTCATTTTTTTTCCCTGTATGTAGCCCAATATGGTCATGGCAGTATATCAACTGTAGTTCAGAACTCTATTATACAAAAGAAGAGAAAAATAAGGAGAAGATCCACACAGGAATGTTAATATTAGTATATGAGTGTAGGATATAGAAGTATACGTTACAGAGCCTTAAATTTCCTTACCTAGCATCAAAAGAAATCAATGATTTCTTTTCTTTGTTTACACCCTAAGAAGATGTATGAGAAATCCATGCTGCTAACAACTGATATATTGAACATCATGCATAATATTTTTCAAAGATAATCAAACTACTTAATACTTTCTTGTGGTTTCTTCAGTATAATGCTGAAATTAAGGCCAATGAAACACACTTTTCTTTTTTGTTTTTAATGTTCCTTGGGATGCAGGAGAACATATAAATGACACATACTGGGCTGATTCAAGCATTTTGCTGTATTAGCATAAGCATCTCTTTTTGAAAACAAACGCATAAAAAGCACAGCAGGATTGTAAATTTGGCATTACCATGCCCCAGAGGGTTTATGCTTATGTAGTAGGGTTAGCAAATGAGAACTCTCTCAAAAAAAATAGAACTTTGCCACATAAAGGCAACTTGATAGGGGTATCTTACAGATATGCACAGGTTTGCCGGTGGAGAAGCTCTGCAGGAGCAGCTTCTGCCTCTCAGTACTATGTCATTAAAAAGAAGGAATCTACATACAGCTATTTAATATTGCAGATGCTACTACTGTAGAAGAAGAATATGGTCTTAGCTCATTCTCTTTCCATCCCTTATGCCATAGCAGAATGGTTCTCTACTAGATTATTGTTTGTTCTTTGCCTAGTTAATTTAAATTGTATCAAGTAAATGAGCTTCTACATTTGTCCTGGGGAGATAATTCTCCAGTACTTTTATACTGAATTTCCTCATAGTCTCTCTGTACTTCCCTATTCCTAATTTTACATAGAAGAACTTAACATTATTTTAAGGAATATCTTGTAGGTCATATCAAATATCCAGAGTTTTTTTCCATTGGTATTTTCAGTTTTTTACATTACATTTCTATGGTGTAAAAAGCTGCTTGGTTTTAAAGAACATGTGTTGTTTTGGTTTTTTTTTTTAACATTCCATATTTCCTGTATGGTTGGCTTATTTTTTTAATCTGTGCTACATCACAAGAAAATTCAATTTTTTTTTTTTTTTTTTTTTTACTGTAACATTCTTCCTTCTCTTTCCTATTTCCCTCTATCAGTTCTAATCGCAGAGCTGCTGGTGATACATGAGCAGAAAAGGAGCACAGCTTGACTTTCTGAGTCCATGCTGTGTTTGAGGCAATGGTAAGAATGAAAACAATATTTTCTCCAGGAACTTGAGCATATATGATCTTGAAGCCAATGACATTCAATACATTTATAAGCCCTAGTTTTGTAGTGCTTTTTACTGTGATAGGACTGTACTTTTCATTAGTGATAGGAATATATATAAGTTCACATCTTACAAGAAGGAATACATATTTTAAAATACAAATAAGCTAGTTTTAAAGTTGGATCTGAGATTTTTTTTCCTAAATATATCATATTAATATCTGTGTCTCATGATGTATGTGGTGTTTACCACACCGCATTCAGATCTGTGATCCACACAATTAGTAAAGAAGCAATATTTAAATGTTCCTTTTGTCCCGTTCTTCCCGCAAGTGTCTATTTACTGTCTCAATTTAGTAAAAAAAGTGCATTTTCATCCTTAAACAATTAGTTACCACAAGGATGATTTATAGTCTCTAATGAGCATATGTAGTTTTTCAGGAAACTGAAAAAAACATTACACTAATCATCTGTGAATGAAATGATATCCTTCCAAACTTCAGTGAGTTGCCAACACCACTTAACCTCCAGATTTTTTTTCCAAATTAACTTTTCAAAAACTACTTACACAGCAGAAGGAATATTTAGATAATTTAAGAGAAAAAAAGGAATTTTAAAACTGTACAGCCTGATCACTTAGTGCTTTAGGAAAATCAGGCAGCAGGCTTAAAACAAGCACGATAACGGCAGCTATTCAAGTTATCTGTGGAATCAAAAGAGATTAAAAGCTTCATGAATGATAGATCTATTTACTGCCTATTAAAATGATGGCCAAGAACAGAATATAAATATTAACGAATCAGACTCTCATTTATTGAGGTGGTGTGCTAGGGCTTAACGGTATTACTGTTTCACTAAGGAAAGAGAACTCATGTCCTTAAGCAAGAAAAACAACCATAAAATAGGGCTTTTATGTTCTTGAAATGAGAATGAATTGATCTGTCATAAAGGAACATGGAGAAATGGAAAAATTTAAGATATTGTATCTGTTGTCCTACAATGCATCTTTATTAAAAAAAAAAAAAAAATACTGTCCTAATATCTACATAAACCTTAGAGGGCTGAACTTCTGGAAGAACCTCTTTCTGTGTCAAGAGGAACAGGAAAAAAACATTTTTTTTTTCAGTCTCTTCTATTTATTTATATCATGCCAGTGTGGTTGCTTTAACAAAATAATAGTATTAGTAGTAGACTGTAAGCAACAGCAGTATTCCTGAGAATAGAACCCAATCCGTGATTGTTTTTGCAGTTTACTGCAAAACAAAATCAACACTACAAAATTCCAAGGCAGTAGTTTGGGACCATGCATTACTAGTGTAAACACATGCACAAATATTATGTAACAATAAATCATTTCCTTATATTTTAAGCAGCATGAATCGTTTATCAAAGAAATTTTGTACAGATTTATCATGATATCATTCATTTTCACAATACTCTGTTAGGAGGGAATGTGGTGCTGTCGCATACACAGAAGCTAAATACTCTGCCCAAGTTTCAAATATCTTCTGCTGAGGCCACACAATATTAAATTGACACAGTTAATGACACTTTTAAGTGTTAGATGCTGGTAGCTTTACTGCTTTCTTCCTACACCTGGAAAATAGTAGTGGTTTCAATGAACTTCCATTTTCATATGTGTATTCAGACATACCAATAGTATCCTGAAATTATATATCCTGGAACCTTAGAATAATACTTTCACTAAATGGAATCAAAAGAATCCATAAAAACATTAGAGAATAAATATTTAGGAGTGCTTGCCTGTAACAGTACTCCACATTTGGGCACTGTTGGGAGAGTATATCTTAGATTTAGATCCCACCTTTAGTGGATTAACTAAGTTTCAAATAATGAAGAAAAACATGTAACTGAGACAAATGCATCTTTATTTGGTTCCAGAGGTAGAAACTTTTCCCTTCAAATCCTTTACCTCTTGATTTTGCTGAGAGGCCCAGAGAGGTTCTTGCTTTTGGCATTTGTTTCCTGGGACTGCATCCTGCAGGATCAGACTTTCCTTCTTTGGCTGCAAGAACTCATTGACTCCACTAGAATTATATGTGGTACCTTAATCATAAATGTTGCAAGAACCACAAGATGAATTGCCACTTAAGAAAATGTGTTTAGAATATGCATTGCACATATGAAAAATGTGCTAGTTTTACTTTGTTGAAGACTGGTTGATCTATTCATTTTGAACTATCTGCTTTTGAATTCTGCCGTTTTGCATCTCTGAGTATGCTGACAGTCCTGTCCTACAGAACTCAGGCAGTGTGCTGCTCCGCTGGCTGAAAAGTGAGACTAGAAGAATCTTCTCTCTCAAACAGTTTTGCCATCATCTCTATGCATGTGACAAAAGTAAATTAAAAAGAGAAAAGTACCAACTGGCACGTGTCCCTAAATATAGATGAGAATTGTAGTGAGAACTTCTGATAACAAACAATTTAAAAATTAGTTTTGTGCCTGGACTTATGCCACTGCAGTGGCACTGGGAATTTTTCTGGTCTTTGTCAGACCTCATGAAGGTATGTATAATCTCAAAAAGCTTTCATGGTTTTATTAAGTTAGCTAATATAACTAGATAAAAGATACTATCTCTCTCTGCAGTCTTGTCTTCTTTTTCACATATATAACCCTTCTTTTATAGGGAAGTCCTTGTTCACTAGGTCAAAATGTATTTTTTTAATAGTACTATTTAATTTAATATAGAATCACAGTTATTGTAACGTTGTTTAACATCTATAGAAATAAGCTTTCTGCAAATTATATAAACGGCCAACACTGTGGCACTTTTCTTAATCCTATTAAAATCTATTTTAATCTGCTTTATAGGACTGTTAGGATCCATCTTCTAATTTATATGCAATTATCCAGTTTTAAACATTGAAAGACATTTCCTTTAAATTACTCAAATGCATATATAAATTAAATTAGGTCAGACTGCATCATTTTTACAGTCCTCAGTTAATATTCACGATGCAATGTAAAACCTACCTTTATTTTATTTTTAAAGGCCTTATTTGTGGGGTAAAAAAGATGGTTAAAGTGAGGTTTTTGTTTCCTCTGACAAATTACACTGTGTGATGTCTCCTCCTGATACTTTGTGAGGACATTGGGGCTGTGAACCTTTGGCTCCCGTTCACTGTCCCCTTGGATGTGCTGCTCAGTGTCCTCTTGCTATCCAAATTTGAGTGCTAGTTGAAGCAGAGCCCTTTAGTGGCATGAGGGACAGGGCTCAAGAACCTCTTTTTGCCTCATTCCCTCCCTGCATCTCTGCTGAGGACTGGTCAGGCTTGTTTCTGAAGATCTGTCCTAAACTACCAAGTCTGCCATTGCTAGGAAAAAAGCCGTTCTTCTCCATAATCAGAAGATAAAGTCCCACTGGGAAATCAAATGTGATTCCCACATGGGAAGAGGCCTTTGGTCATGATAATGGCTATGGAGCGGAGGCTCGCGCCGTGAGACCCTTCCGAGAGGAGCTAGGTTTGCGGCCAGAAGCCGCGCAGTGAAGTGCCCGCCCCCGAGCAGGGAGAGCGAGGCACCCCCAGCCCCGAGCGGCGGGACTGGAGCCAGCTGGGTAAGGCAGTCCAAGCCCCGGTGACTACAAGAGCCGCCCCAGGGAGCGCGAGCAAGCAGGAGCGTGGTGAACAGAGTGGGCAAACAGAGCGTCACGCAGCAGCAGGAAGCTCCTCGGGACAGCCAGCATGGCAATCACTCGTTGGCGAACCACCACTGCACTCGCTAAAAAGGAGATGGGCACCCAGACTGAAGCACCGGTGAAGCACACAGCCGTCCAGGTGTCCAGCTGCAGGGAGTACCATAGCCTGACACTCCCCATGAACACCCCGGGGGAGAACGGCTGCGTGAGGTGCGAGCAGGTGGCAGACCTGCTCAGCATGGTAGTGGAGCTAAAGGAGGAGGTGGAAAGGCTAGGGAGGCTATGTATAGCAGAGAGGGGGGAAAACGGGGCAGGCAACAGGAAGAGCCCAGCAATGAGTTAATACCAGTTCTATCCCTCAGTCAGCACAAGGGGAAGGAACCCAGAACAGCAATGGATGGATAAGAGTCTACTCAGCTCTACTCAGCCCTGGTGAGGCCACACCTTGTGTGCTGTGTGCAGTTCTGGGCTCCCCAGTGCAAGAGTGACGTGGAGCTGCTGGAGAGAGTCCAGCACAGGGCTACAAGGATGATTAAGGGCCTGGCACATCTGCCCTGTGAGCAAAGACTGAGAGAGCTGGGCCTGTTCAGTCTGAAGAAGAGAAGACTGAGAGGGGGCCTGATCAGTGTCTATAAGTACCTCTATGGAAGGAGCAAGGAGGATGGGGCCGTCTTCTTCTCAGTGGTGACCAGCAATAAGACTAGAGGAAACAGCCACAAATTGAGGCACCAAAAGTTCCACAGAAACTTAGGAAAGATTTTCTTGACAGTGAGGGTGAGAGAGGCCTGGAACAGGTTGCCCAGAGAGATGGTGGAGTCTCCTTCTTTGGAGATCTTCAAAATCTGCTTGGACACCACCCTAGGTCTAGGTGACCTTGTGTGTGCAGAGGGGTTGGACTAGATGACCCCTGGAGGTCCCTTCCAACCTTAAGCATTCTATGATTCTATTACTATATATATATATATTTTTATATTTCCGATGGAGTAGAGACCAACTGATGCTGGGGACCACAACCTGATCTCCTGCTATCTGCTTCTTCTGTCCCACCGTCGTCTCTTGTAAATTTGAAGGTTAGCATTGAGGTTAAAGTTGCTGCTCTGTGGCAGCTGGGTATTGTGCTGCAGCATCCAAGGAGCAACTCACTCCACCTTTCACGGTGGCTCCTTCTCCTTTGCATTAAAAGTTCTCTCTCTCCTCCCTCCCCAGAGTGCACCAGTATCTGACCAGGGCTCTCTTGGAAAGGATGCCTTCCCTTTGGAGCAATCCCCTCCTCCTGCAGTGTCCCTGCAGGAGCATGGTGAGATGGCCAAAGTTTTGGAGGCAGTTAGAGCTCAGTGAAGAGCATCATGTTGTGGTGGCTTGAAGCCTTGAGGGTCAATGCCCCTGGGCCTCCTGGGCGCTAATTCTCTCCTTGAGGCTATGCAGTAGGTTAAGAGATGAGCCGGGTTCCGCGCTTGACCCCAGCCCCATCCTGCAGGGCCATCCTTGAGAAGCTGTTTCCCACCTAAGTGCCTTTCCTACCTGTAAAAGAATGATAATCCTACCGACCTTCTTTGTAGAAAGCTTTAAAACCAAGGGGTGAAAATCACTGTATGAGAAGCGAGCGTTATTATCGTTGCTCCTAGCAACTAGCAGCCTGCTTCCTGACAGCTGCAAGAGCAGTTCATAAGTGACAAAAATTCGAATTTTCCTTCTCCCCGCCCCGCTTTTTTTTTTAACTTTTCTTGTGAAACTCTTCCTTTCACCCCTTTTCCCAGTCGTGGGTGCCAACTACACGCTCACATGAAGCAGTGTCGGGGGAGAAGAAGGGGGGGTCCTTCCGCCTCCTGCTGCTGCTCTGATTTTTTTTTTCAGAGAGAATAGAAGGATGTCAGGATCCTGGATTGTATTATAGAAATAGGATTTCTTTTTGGGTCCTTTGCTGCTCCAAAGATATTCTTGCAGTACTCTAATGAATAACAAACTGATTCTAATGTGGTCTAAATGTCTGCTAGTAGCTCAAAAGGTAAATTGAAGGACAGAACTGTAAGTAGTGAACAGTGTTATTATCATTTTACTCCCACCAGAAAATCAAAATCTGTGTTTGTGCAGGCTTACTTTGTGCAGCTTGTCATTCCCCTGTGAGAAGTGATGGGAGAAACGCTTGGCACACTGACTCTAAAAGCAAATGCTTTTTAAAATTATGGAGTGCATTCCAAGCTTGATGAGGGTGTATTAATATGTGTTATGACAGGAGCTGTGTCAAATTCCATGGTAAAATGAACAAAATTAGGAATATGCTTGTATGTAAGTCATGGGGCTGCTATGAAAATGTATTTCCTGCTAAAATAGCACGCACCAGGAGAAGGAAAAAAACCATTAAAGTTCTGACAAGACACTCTCACTTCTTGGGCTTTTAATGGTGATCTGAAAATTGTTAAAAAGTATTTTAATGAATTTTGCTGAAATGGGAGAAGGATATTGCAAAGTGGTTTGCTTTCAGTGGGGATGGTGGCAGAGAGTGAGGAGAGTGAAGGAAGTGTTCCTGAAGATCCTCTGTTATGTGGTGCTCAGTGGCAGCTGGTGGGTTGAAGAAGCGCTTGGATCCCTCCAGACCTTGTAACATTAGAGAACTGCAATAGTGTTGAGAACTCTCCTTTTCCCATTTTTTTTTTTTCTGTGGGAATTTGATGAAGATGTGAAACTGAATTTGGAAGTGACTTTTAAGTAGAATTCAGGCCAGATCTCTTCTGCTTTGAATTATGATTCATGAACTGAAACTTGGAACTGTAAAATATACCTTCTAAGAGCAGCCTATGATAAGAACACATTTTCTTATGTTCTTCAGCATGCACGTAGTTGAATGTGTTTTGTACCTTGCCATGCTTTTTTTTCTGTTAGGCAAATGCCGTTATTTGAATAGAAGTGGTACTTACTGTTCTTGTTTGTTAACTTTTTATGCATTAAATAATTTTATGGTCGATTTTTAACCTCATATGGATAAAATAACTTTATTATTTATATCTATCTACATATATATATACACATGTATATATACATCCACACAAATAAATACGCACCTGATATTATGCATGCAAGTAACATCCATGCTATGTTATCTGGAATAAATGCATATGGAATTTATCTTTCATACATTTTAGCTAATCATATAGAAATAACTATTATTGTTACTTTTCCCAATTTGCTAACAGAGGAAAATGATTTCCCCATCTGGATTTTTTTTTTTCTGGGATGGCTTTAGTTCATCTGCAAATTCATTTGTAATACAATAATAACAAAACACTCCAATATGAAATGACCAAAACCACCCTCATCTATTTTGTCGGCTTAGTGCAAGTTAAGATTGAAGAACAAATTTGACTTTATTTTTCATGAGAATTTGTTGTTTAAAGTTATTGAAATTCTTTAGGCAGAGCAGGAGGTGTTAATGCTAGTTGTCATCAATGCGTAAAAGATTTTTTTTGTTCAGATAGCCTCTGAAAACAGCCATTTTGTGTACTGACTAAAAGTTTCAGGCATGTTTACGTCTGGTGGTAGTTAAACTTAGGTTGCTTAACCTGGCATAATGAGGAGACAATTTCAATACTCCATTGAAAGGTGCAACCTGCTGTGGAAAAGTGTCTGTTAAAAAATATAGTTTAAATGCAAAGAAGTAGAAAACACTTAAGCATTACAAAACAAGATCTTTTTTTCATGTGCTCTTTTTTTTTTCCTTTTCTGCTTTCAACTTAGATTGCTGCACTTTTTTTTCTTTGCTTTTTTTTTTTTTTAAACTCAGTATGTTCTACCGTTTTCATTTTTTTTCTTCTTTTCTGTCCTAGAGAGGATCAAAATTGATTAAACTTGTTTGCATATGAGGATTTAACATGTTATTTTGGAACTTGGCAGCCACAAGCAGTGTGACTACAAGAGACCCAGAACTGGCCTCATGTCTCCTAAGAGTTTCCAGCTGCTTCTGCTCCTTTGGAGTGAACCACAACATATCTGAATGGAAGGAGCTTACCCAGATATGGATCCCTGGTAAGAATAAAGCCATGAAAAAAGGATCTTTCTTATTCTTCTTGAGCCTGCTGTGAGACCTCAGGACTTTGAACTTCCCAGCAAGACATTCCTAACATTTGGAGAAGTCCCACAGACCTGGAACATAGCTAAGGGAAGAGGATTTTACAGAGGATGGAGATACGCATACACATGTCCCAGCATCATTTCCACCATGTGAGAGAGGAACATCTGAAGAAGTTACCTTTCTTTCCTCACCTCCAACCTACTCTTTTTTGCTGTGACTTAGTAAGTGTTGTCTATTCTACTACGTCAATCCTGAGGTAGGACCAATGTCATTCACATTAAATGACTGAAGCTCAGTCTTTCTTGGAGATTTTGTCTCATGTACTTAGCTTCACTGGCACCAATTTATATGAGAGTTCAGAGAATTTATATGAGAGATCAGAAAACTGCTCCTGTGTTGGACCTGTGTCCCAGGTCCATCTGAACTCTTTCAACTGTGCTAGATTAGTAGACTCCATGCTGGACCTTGCCTGACTCCCTCATATGTTAGTCAATCAGTGAGTACCATTGTGCTCTGAAGACCCTCTCAGCTTTAAGAGTCCAAGTAGAGGCATCTAGGTTTGATGACACATTGGGATTTAAAGGAATCTTATAGCCGTTTCTTTAATTACAGTGAAAATGAGATGGTCCTCCACTAATTGATTTTGAAATGAGTTGTCTGCAGACACACTGCTTATTATCCACTCTCCTTTCTTTCTCCCTTAGGATTCACGTTTATTTGGGGAGTAATGGAACTAATGGTTTGTTTCACAGAAATATTGATTAAATAATCAAAGAAATAGTGCATCTAACCACATAAGGCTGAATATATTACTGGAAATTAATCACAGTGATCTGCAGCTTTTCTACCACCTTTGTAAGGTAGAATTCTATTTCTACTTTTGCCACACAAATATTTATTTCTGGCCCTTTGCCTGTCCAGTCATAGAAAATGTGAGATTTTTTTTGTCTGTAATATCCATGTTCAGCCTGAGCCTGCCAGTATGACACGACTTTTACAGAATAACCCACTGACGTTTCAGGCAGGCAGACTCAGAGGTAGAGTGGCCACTGTCCTGGCTATCAGTATGGTGCATTACAGTTACAGTTATTGCTTCATAACAGACTCCTGTGTGGAGAATACTCTGGTTTACGGTCTGATTTATGATACCGGAAATATCTCACTGCTGAAGATACTTAGAAGATCAGTATGTTGTATATGGCTGTCACTCATTGGATCTGTTATAGGAAATGCAATCAGGAGAGCAAATTATTTTGAGAAATGACTTCATTATATTTAAAAATGTAAAATTTAGTAATAAGTAAAGTTAGCAAGTGAGTAAAATTTGAGTAGTAAGTTTGTGTAGGTCAACATTTAAACATATGACCCATAAAGGGTCTTAGACTCACCACTGAAATAACAGGGAAGCCTAGGAGGGTCATATTCCCATGATGAAAACACAAGATAAAATTCCTTTTGTCTTTGCTATATTAGAAGTGACCCAACAGATGGGAAAACTAGAGGGAGAGACGCAGGAAAGGGGACTTTTTGAAGCCTTTTTTTTAAAGTTCCTGATATTCTTTAAGTACTATAGTGTAACACATGACACTGAGGATATATCCCAACCAGAGCACTCTCTCTGGCAATAGAATGCTTAAGGTTGCAAGGGTCATCTAGTCCAACCCCTCTGCACATGCAGGGTCACCTAGAGCATGTGGCACAGGGTGGCATCCAGGCAAATTTTGAAGATTTCCAGAGAAGGAGACTCCACAACTTCTCTTGACAACCTGTTCCAGGCCTCTCTCACCCTCACTGTTAAGAATATCTTTCTCAAGTTCCTGTGGAACTTTTGGTGCCTCAATTTGTGGCTGTTTCCTCTAGTCCTATTGCTGGCCACCACTGAGAAGAGGCTGGCCTCATCCTCCTCACTCACTTCCTTGAGGTATTTATAGACACTGATCAGGTCCGCTCTCAGCCTTCTCTTCCTCAGATTGAACAAGCCAGTCTCTCCCAGTCTTTGCTCACAGGGCAGATGTTCCAGGCCCTTAATCGTCCTTGTAGCCCTATGCTCTCCAGCAGCTCCACACCTCTCTTTGTACTCTAATAGATACAGTAATTCTTTTTTCCTTTCTCTCAATTCTCTCTGGAGAAAAAAATGGTAAATAACAATAAATAAATGGGTGAATTTCTTTATGGAAAAATAAAATCTAAATTAAATTCAAATATATTCAGAGAAGAATAATGTCTCATATAGTTTCTTACAAGCTGCCTTCACCAACAGCCTCTCTCAGTCAGACTGATAGCCTTTGATGTGTCCTGCACCAATCCATAGCATTTTAAAACCTTACTTAGCTTCACCAGTATATACCTTGCTTGTTGCTGGTCTTGCTTGAGAATTTTCATTTTCTTCTCTCTTGGCATACTGTATCACTATGTGATATCCAGATTTCTGATGACAGCTTGCAAAATTGCTTAGAGCTCTCCTTTTAGTCCCGTCTATTTTGTTGCTCACTAAAGGTAAATTTTGGGTGTATAAGTTCAAGTCTGCAAGATTTTTCAGGAACATAGTTGCTTTATCACATGCACCTTTTTTTTCCCATCATATGTTAAAGCAGTACCTTGAAGTTATGTAGACTTCATTGAAAGACTAATGAATTCCTGTGTACTTACACTTTGCCAATCACACTTATAAAATCGTATATATCAGTTTCTGCTTTCATTATTGCCTCCAAAAGACACAAAAAGGAAATAAAAATTTGTATGACATCAAACTTAAATTACACCTTTACAATGATGTTGCAACATCACATCACATGCTTTTTTGTATTCTTGCTATTTTACTTTGTTTGTGCTAGGGATGTTTCTTGCATGTGACGTACTGCTGTAGACTTGAAACTCAGTGCACAGTGAACTACTCAGGCATCTGCTTGGAAACTTCCTGCAAAATTTCAGTATTGGAAATAATGAGATGTATTCTTGGAACTGGAAAGAGATAAGCTGAATAGGTGTAAAGAGAGATCTTTGAAAAAAATGAAAAATGATATGATAGAGAGGAAAATATTAGGCAGGAATATGTTCTTATATGTGAAAGAAGTAACCTTGTAATAAGGCCTTTTAATTAATGCTTTAGCAACAGGAGGGTACAACTCTCACCCCATTTTATTGTCTTTTAGGTAAAAGTTACTTCATATAGAGTCAGTAAACTAAGCAGGAATGTAAACACTAGAAGAGTTTTGAAGTCCTGTGTCCCAGGCTTTGTCTTCTTTTATGTGGGATTCTTTCTTTTGTCAAAGTTCTGGGTGACTGTACAATGTGATGATATGATGTCATCGATGCAAACTATAGGAAGTACATATTTATGACAAAAATGCTATTTTGGAGTATTAAAAATCATAATGAGTAAGTGCTATATGTTTTTTTTTTAAAAGATTTCTGACATGTAGCACTGCCCTGAGGGTATATTTCAAGTTTCTTTTTTAAAAAATCTGAATATTAGCCAAGTGATCTTTTAAATGAGATTATTTTGGATATCTCTGCACATGCATTTTCAGTGAAGTTAGTATCAAAGAAAGAATGCTATGTTGATCCTAAACTATTGATGTCTTTGATTCTTTTTCTTATATTTGTGGAGGGAGATGGGCACTGTTGTGATTTTTAATAAATGTGGTTAAACCTTGTAACTCTCAGTTCTATCACTCTTAATTTGTATCATAAATGAAAATATATTTCTTAAAACCTCTTTTCATAGTTTAGCCAATAGATTTTAAGTACAAATATATATTTGATTTTTAACATTAACACTTTAAAATACATGCAAATGCATTGCATATATATTTGGATTTTTTCCTTTGGAGCAAAAAAAATACTGAAATGTTTAATAAAATGTTAGTTTCACTTTGTATTTTTCTTGCTAAGCTAACTTTGATTTAAAAATAAGCTATTAGTAACAAATAATAGTAACATATTTGCCTAATTGCATCAAAAATAAAAATGAAACAAGTATATAGGAGAATTCTTTTGATTGCTGATATTTGATTACTTATTCGAACTATTAAAAGGCAAATTATAAAATTACTTCGTGACCACCAGGAAAAAAAATCTTTTGTTATTCCTTAAATCCCTAGGAATATGTCAATTAAAACAGTTAAAACCTCTCACTGGTCAACTATTCATGAAAGAAAGTACATATGGGGGAGCTTCACAATCCAACTATATTGTTAGGCCATATATTAATACAAATTGCAAGTAACACTGCATTAATTTATAACCACTTTCTCAAAATCATCTCTTTTTTTTCTACACTTAATTCTCATCACAGAGAACTCTATCCATATCATTCTAGCATATACATTTCTACTACAAATTCAATCTAAGGAGACATATTTGAATATAAAGAATTTCACAACAAATATTTTTCTGCTGTTCAAAAAGTTTGGACAGTTCCTTTTGATTAACAAAGTACATAAGTAGTGTTTTTATAAATACTAATTTATTTAATAAAAATACAAAAATATAAATATACATATATAAAAATATCATGATGAATTGACACACAGACATTCTTTAACTCAATAAATATGGCAATAATATCAATCTTTTTTAAGTATAATTTGAGATGATGTTACAATGCAGGTGCACCATGTTCCAGCTAGTAGGAAAGGTAATGCAAAGCGTCTAAAAAAAATTAATTTTCCATCTCATTATTAAAGGCACAAAAAGCCTTTTATTCCAGTTTTATTGTCAATGAAAACCTTTTTTTTTTTTCCAGAGGTTTTCAGGCAAAGAGGGTGAGTTATAGATTTTCAAAAATCTAAATCATTCATATTCATTCACGTTGACTTATTGATTAAGCAAACCCTTACTAAGACAACACCTATTTTTTGTATTTTTTTTTCCCAAGTAAGAGAGTAGGCCACTTTATCTAGTAATATAAACATTAATTCCACTAACACTGACCAGGTCACAGATTACTTTCTCAGTCTCGGTCACTTTCCTCTCCACCATACATATCTGCTAATTTTTTAAAGCGAGGTCCCCAGTCACTGAGGTAATCATAATCTTGGTTGCCATCTGTGGTAAGTGACTCCAAGGAGCTGAGTGAATTTGCTATGGAATCATTTCCTTCATAGGCATACGTTGCTAGTGAATCATAAGGAGGTGCGCTTGGGTCTGAATCGTTTTCCTTTAGCCTTCGATGAATAAAATCCTGCACATCGATGTTTTCCCAAATAGGTGCCGTCCGTCTTATTTGAAATATGGTGTCTGGGATGACATCTCTTCTCATCTTACTTTCCTCCCTTGCTTCTGGATTTCTTAGTGTGCCAATGTCAAAAGCCTGAGTATCTTCTTCCCCACCTCCCTCATCATTGTAGGTCACTATGTTATCCCGAACATCATCCTTTGAGATAATCAAGGGCTCTTTCTTCCGCTGTCTCTTGAGGGCTGCAAACAAGACAACTAATACTGAAATGAAACAAAAGATGAATACAGAGATGGGTAGTTAGCAGTGAAATAGAGGATAAAATATTTTGCATTATCTGTGGTTCGTGAAAAGTTTTATAGTTAGGATAGGCTGCTTAACAGGAGAGTAATGACAAAAGCTAGCTCAGAGTTAAATTGAAAAGAAGAAAATATTAATATATTTATAACTGTTAATATTTGTTCTGACATATAGAAATAATTAAAATATTATGTATTTGATGTAGATACACATTTTACTGTTAAGATGAAATTGAAAAGCAGAGAAAATAAATTGTCCTACTAATGCTTGACTTCAATTTAGTTTTGTGCAGTGCTGCCTTCCTAGCAGTCTGCAAGGGTAATTTTATCAAAAAGTAGTTTATTTCCTTTGCAAAAGTAATTTATGCTTTGAAAGCTAGGTTTTAGGTATTCCTAAGTGCCTAATTCGCTTTTGAAAATGGGATTCACAATTTGTTCTGAAAATAAGAACCTGAAGGCCTTATTGACAAAACTGTTTTTGCTTTGATGACTGCAGGAATTGAAATCCAATCTTTGCTGCTGTTTCTCTTTAAAAACATGATCCCCCTAGTTTAAGAAACTTAGATGAATAGTTCTTCCTTTTGCAGGGGCAGGGATTGAAGCTGAAGTCGGTCTCTTTCGAGGGACATGAAAAACTGCTGTTAAGATTTGTAAATACATTCCAGTACCTAAATACTATTGATTTCAGTAACAATTCAATACTAAAATGTGTTCAAGAACTTGAACCTAACTCCAATATCTGGAGTAAATACTGGAGGCCGTCAGAGTCATCTGAGCATGAGGCATAACAGTGAATGCCAAGCCATACTTAAATGCATTACAACAGTGCTGAGCACTTGTGCTCAGTCTTAGGAGCAAAGCTTTTTTTACCCTAAATAACTTGAGTGCTGGTGAATAAAAGGAAAGGATGGACATGCTGAAGGCGGAGATGAACCAAGATCTGCATACAATGTTGTGAATGTAAAGGCTGTTCTGTTTTCTTTGTGGCTTTATGTGCATGGGAGCCATTCCTTTGATGTTTTTCTAGGGCTAGATGAGCAATAACTCACTCAAGTGTATTTAAGACCTTCCTATGAAAGAACAGAGACAACTAACTGTGTGGGCAGATCAATGAAAGGTCGTTATGAAAAAGTTATATTTTCTCTACAGGTACATAATGTGCCTCTCCTACTCTGCGTGAAGTGACACCAGTCTACTCTACTACCCTCTCCCTGGACGGTAATTAAACACAGCACTGGGATCCACACCAGCCGTACACCAAATGTTCTGTTTATCCACTTTTCAGCCTTGCACCACTCCAGCTTTTATGTCTGCAACACTAAATAAATCAGGATCTCTGACCCTGAGGCCAAGAGACACAAAATCTTTTGTTTTGCATAGTACACTGGTCCCTGAGTTTGTTCTGAGTCTCATGCAGTATTTCTATTGTCCTAGGACATCACTATGTGTGCAGGTGGGGTTTGTTTGTTTTAAAACAGAAGTTTCTCTAATAAAGTACTGCATCCCTTAAGAGTGATGTTTTCATAATAATAGAATTGGGGCAATAGTTTCATGATACATCTCATGCTCTGTGTTGCAGCATGAAGTGATGAAGTATTGGAACAGGCTGTGGAAGTGATGGAATTACCAACCCTGGTAGTGTTCAAGAAATGTGTAGATGAGGAACTTAGGGACATGGTTTAGCAGGCATAGTGTTGAAGGGTTTACAGTTGGACTCAATGGTCTTAAAGGTCTTTTCCAGCCATAATGATTCTATGATTCTGTGAAAGAGGCCCTTGAAGTCACAGACACAGCTGTGATGACAAAGCAGAGAGCCAGATGCAGAGCATGACAGCCCGCCCCACAAGTGCTGCCTCTCAGAATGTGCCAATACATTGTCCTGAGGAACCAAAAGTGCGCCCAGGAGGTGCTCAAACCTCAGCCATATGGAAAACCAGCTCAAGTTCCCACCCTTCCCTGTGCTCCACAGGATAGATCAGGATAGATATAGTTCCCATATATTGTACTACTCTTCTTATTCCCTCTGTAGTCCTCTGAATATTTTTTATGGGTAGTGTGAATCCATTTCATCTTGCTAGTAGTCTAACAAACAAAAAAGTGCCCTCTTTAGAAAGGCGTTAATTGGTGTGTATGCTTTTCACTTGGTGAGCTTTTTGCTAGGAGATGTGGGAAGAGAAAGAGATCAAACACAAAATTTGACAGGAAAGCAGAGAATGAAGGGTCACTTTTCCAGTAATGCAGGTTGCAGTTTTCATGTCAATAATCCCAGGTTATCTGCTAGCATTTATTCTAGGTCCTTCATTTATCCTCTCACCTCTCTATTTCTTCTGTTCCCCAGATATCCGACTCATTTGTGCTCACACTTTATCCAATCAGCTGAGCTCACTACCACTCATAAGCACTTGAATGTTTCTCTGCTACTCTTTTAAGTTAAATATTTCCTGAGAACAAAATTACAAATGATTCATGATTAAATAGCTAGTATAATTCATTATCTTTTAATCACTGATAAATGTACCATGCAGCAAGAGTATGATTTAAAAAACCTAGATTTAAACAAGGTTCTGTATGTAATGTATAATATTACTCATATGAGCATGGTGTCTAAAACTGGTCCTAGATTTTCAATTTTTCTTAATTTAAAAAACATTATTTCTCACATTTTTGTGATTAGTAATAATGAGAAACAGCCTATATGAATCTTCCTTTCTCACTTCCCCACCACCTCTCCCACTTTAGAAAACAGAGTTGTATATATATATAAATAGGAAATATTTCTCTTCAATGTCATATGAATAAAAGATTGGAGAACATCAGGAGTCTAGGAGTGACCAGCGCTTCACCTGGTTGTTAAGTACCCTATCAAAGGTGCTTACCCAGCAGAATGAGGATGCAGAGGAGGATGGCGATGAGTGCCCCTGTGCTGAGGCCAGCGGGCAGGAGCAGGGCCTCGGCATTGCAGGACTGCATGTTGCCCCGGCTGTCGCACGCGCACACACGAATAGTCAGTGTGCCCGTACTGCTCTGGATCGGGTAGTCATTGTCAAATATAATGATAGGCAAGAGATAGGTGCTTGTCTTGCTGCGGCTGTATCCGTTTCTTCTAGTCATAATCCCTGCTGTGTTATCTAGGATGGAAGAGCAGAATAAATGCGCGCTCGGGTATGAAGTTGTATGTGGTCCAGGGCATAGAAGAAGAAGGTGTTTTTTGATCAGTACTTACCTTTATTGTCAACAATGGAGAAGTTTGGATGAATGGCAAATTCTGGTACCAACTCAAAGAAAAATTTGTGTCCTCGAGCAGGCTCATCCTTGTCAACTGCACTCACCGTCTGTATCAGCTATAAGGAAGACAATATTTCATGAATTTTGGGAGCCTTGTTTGTTTGAAACAAGACCTCTGCTTTCTGAGTCCAGTAAAAATACAGTGAAGTTCTATTTGAAGGCACAAACTGATGTCCTAGGAGAAATATTCTGCCCATGAGCATAGGAGAGATTATAGTTTAAAAAAAAAAAAAAAAAAAGTTGTTTAAACATGGAGACAAAAAAAGGACCCAGTCCTCAGTGAAAGACCAACAACTGCTTTGATTTGTAATCTATGTCTTGCAGTGGTGCAAGCACAACAACCCTTCTGAATAAGATCTGAACCTCCTGTTACCTTACATAGCAAAGATGCAGAGCTGAGTGTAAAACAGGTGTTAAGTGGGTGTAACTCTCAATCCACCTCATCTGCTCCTGGAAATAAATTGGAGTATTGCACTGGCAGGATGCTGGGCTGTCCAGAGGTAATAAAGGGAGAGGCTTTACATGCTCCTCAAGCAATACCTCTGGCTGTGGAGTTTTATAGCTGGTCTAAAAAGGGCTGTCAAGCTGAGAGAAAAGGACGATAGCTCCAGCAGAGATTCAGAGTAGTGTAGGTTAAAAAGAGAGGCCTTAGTGATAATTCTGAATTAGGCAGTGTTCCCTGTTCATAAAAATGTATGCAAATGTGTACCAATGTACATTATATACACACACACTAAAGATCTTCTTTCTCTCTTTCGCTGTCTCTCTCTCTCTCTCCCTCAAAAGAAAATGCAGAAATGAGGAAGGAAAAGCTAGCCTGGAATAGCTGTAGTTTATGAAATGACTCACATGTTAAAATCACATACTACTAGTATGTGACTGCTGCTACTGGCAGTAACTTCAAGGGGCAGTGACAGGCTGTGATGTCCTTTGCATCCCCTGTCTCACTGGAGAGTGACCTTTGCTCTGGCTTGTTGGGGGTATGTCTGAGTTTTACCAGAAGATAACAAAGTTCACTTGTATGAGAATAGGAATAAGCTTCAATATGGCCCAAAAGAGAAGTTTCTTCAACACCTAATTGTAGAAAAGGGAAAGTTGTGCCTGCTTCCCTGGAAGCTGTGAGGCAATACCTGCCTTGAAGTTTCTAACTACTTCTAGTATGTCAGTGTCCTAAAATCCCACTGATATCAAAGCCATTTTTTATCAAAGGCTTACTTTGCCGCTGATATTTCCAGGGCACATGTAGCACAAATTCTCCAAGAAAAACAGCAATTGACAAATAACACTGATATGACTTTTCAGCTTTGCAGCAATCAAGTTAGGAATGGCTTTTTCTTGTGTACTTCTCTGAACATTTAAGTGTAGATTGAGGATGCAGTTAAATTTTTAATTTTTTGGCATCTCTTGGGATGGAAAACTGTATCAGGCAAACATAATTATAAGGCTACCGAAAATGCCAAGATGTTCTTATACCTGAACATTATATAACTTAAATGTCTTATACCTTAAGTGCTACTATAGCATTCACAAGCCAGAAAGCTGCTACTGCCAGTGCTATACTAAAAAATGAGTAAAGAACAAGTTGTCTCTATTTGGTTCATTCACTTTTTAAGAGAAAAAGTGAATGAAATATCTGAAGCTTAAATATCTGCAAGAGCAAAAGCTCTTCTAACCCCTCTGCTCCCACACCACTCTATATGAGATATATTCCTGGATAACCTGTCATCAGTGAGGGATTTTATTTGGAATTTGAAAATATTAGGAAGAGACTATGCTGAAAAATATTAGGAAGAGACTATGCTGAAAACAGGATTTTTTTTTTTTTTTTCCTAAGTGTGATTAGAATCAGAACTACTTTGTTGTTAAGATTTCTTCATTTTTAAAGCATGTGATGATCAAGGCATTTGAGGAAATTTTTTAAATAATTTATCAAGTTTCCAAGATTACCTAAATCATTGTTTGTGGTACAGCAACTTTCTCAGTATGTCATGTATACTTTGATTATACCAACATTTGCAACTGTTACATGACTCACTCTTTACTACAATATCTCTTTGCTAGTGACTGTGTATAGACTAAATCCAAGATGATGCTGCAAATTTGTCTTGTGTTGTTTAATATAAAAAAGTAATATATATTACATTAAAGAATCCTTATAATAGAAGTAAAATACCAAATTAACATGAGATTTATTTTCTAGTATTTTTAGAAGATTGAGAACATAGGGAGAGATAGTAAAAGTATCAGATATAAGAAAGTTAAAATGTGTGATATTTGTGTATTTATTGGTGAAAATTTCAAGGAGAAAATATCCTGGTAAAATAAGTGCCAGAAATCACAGTGGAGTATCATGGGGTTTTTAGAGATCTATCATTAGGTTGTTTGTAGGATTTGGATTTGATTCCCTTCCCTTCATGTGCAAATCACACGGAGCAGACAATTGCAGTTGGTATAGAGGAACCTAATTACATTGAAAACTTATTGCTGAGTGTAAGGCTGAAGGAAGGAAAAATTGAAAAAAAAAGGTTATTACCTGCTCTAGCTATTGGCTTCAAAAACTGACAACCAGCTGTTCTTCCACCAGGAAAGACAGAAGAATAAAAGAACAATGAGAAAGGAAGATTATAGGTGAATTTTTCCAAATGATGAATAGATGAAAGGAAATTAGAAATGTTATCTAATTAGGCTTTCTTTTCAGCTATTCAGTCATAAATAAAAGAGACAATATTAATGATAATCACTGCAGAAATTAAAGAGATTGGCTATTTTTGCATATAGTGCTTTTAAAGGTCAATCTAGTATAGTTTTGTGTATGTTTTGTAATTTTACATTGGAAATGCATTATTCTTCCCTTTTGAAGCAGTTCTGGACATTGAGTTATGATCACACTTCACCACGACGTCAGAAAAAGATGTCTGACATCATTGTGTGATTTATGAAGGAAGAGTTGTTTTAAGAAAATAACTTTTCATCTAATACGATTCAAGCATATTGGACTTAAAGAAAAAACATATTTTTTAACTTTTGTTTTTTTTTTTTCCTGCCATAACTTCACGCAAGACTGAACTCTGTTTGGAAAATGCAGCATTTCTGTCATTCCTTCTATTGATCTGAGTGTGTGTATGCATATGTTCTCTGTATGTGTTTGAAGAAAGAGCATCATACTCTTCAATGGCCTTTATCAGGCAAACTCCTATTCTTAGGGGTCACTTATCTGTGAGTATAATGAAAATTCAGTCTTTAGCATTTGATATACAGCCTTCTTTCTTATATTCAGGTTAAAGAAGTTTTATAGCCTGGAAATAAAGGGGAAGTCATGAATAAGGAATTATTTCTCCTGAAGTTGGAGGATTTCTTTCGTGTCAGGTCCAGGGATTCTATTAAAGGATTTATGACTATTTCCCAGTGGCATACATATGTTTTGGTGTTAATACTACTTAGTCTTTTTCTCCAGACTACTGTGTTCTTAAGGCCATGACTTGTGCTGCAGTCAAACGTGTCTTTAGGTAATGCTCTGACTCTTGTATGGGTATTTATATTCATATTTATATTCAGCTGTGAAAAAAGGAATCTGGAAAAGTCAAAAATACAGTCTCCACTGATTCTGTCTACAAGGCTGCCTTGCAGGTTGCCTGAGAACAGATTCCCTGCATATATCTGTTACTTCCCTGTACTCTTTTTTGTTGTTGTTGTTTGTTTTAATCTCTTTGAAAGACAGACAGTGGGCAGGAGCTAGTTAGGAGTATTTTGAAATAATAAGGGTTCCTGGGTCCCTGAGCATCTCAGAGCGTATCCTGCTCTTCTTGAGACCATGCTCCAGGATTAGGCAAGCTACACAGATTCAGGAATCCTAAGTCAAGGACTCAGCCTTGCATTTGCCCCTAAAAGGAAGCAGAGGGATATTTAAAATAAAGCTAAGCTAGCAGAAGAGATCAGCATTAGCTAGTCTCTCTTTAGGAGAGTTTTTCAGCTCACAGTATTCTGGCATGTCTAATGTACAGTTGACAGCTGCATCTTGCCTCCAGGGTACAGATTTTACTGATGCAGTAACATGCTTTAGATGCATACTTAAAAGGCTGTTGAAGAAAGTGGAAAATATGGGGACTATCAGAGGACAGACACAGCATGTCTTCAGGTTAAAAATTTCTTCCAATAAAACTAAATTTTAGACAATTATAATATTGTCAATGTATTTTGCCACTACTTCTTTTCAAGACATCAGGTAGCATAATTAGTCTTTGATATATATTTTTAAAACACTTTCCCCTCGCCTCAAATTCCTTTCTTTATAATTCATTTCTTTGAATAACACAATGAAAAATAATAACATCTTCACAGGACTTTTAAGGATTCTGTGCTGGTTTAGGCAGTGTTTTTCTGAAGCTTTAAGACAATGCAGTTGTCATATAGTATGAAATTTGGAGAAGTAATGCCATTGGAGACACATCGTTAAGCTAGACATGCTTAGCAGTAACAGCTACTGGATTTTTGTTCTTCTTCAAGCATGGGATTATACACTTGCAGAGAAGTAGGCCTTGAATTCATTTGAAGTGTTTGAGCTTCTTCTGATATTATGTCCTTACTTAAACCTGGATACTGTATAACACAGGACAATTTTTCAACTGTCATTTTCTCTAGCTTTGCCAGCTTCCAAGATAAGACTTAAAATATATCACTAGTCACTTGCAAAAGGGATGTCTGTGGCATTTTGTTGTTTGGTTTTGTTTGTTGGTGTTTTTAGAAGTTGTTTAGGAGGGAACAGCACAAGTCTCAGATCATGGAGCCATGTCTTTTTCATTTCTTGCAATTTATTAAGCTTGTTTTGTTCTGCAAGTATTTTTTTCAGTGAGGATCCACACATGCTTTATCTGTGAAAAAACGTGGAAAAAATACTTTTGGAGAGCCTATGCTTCTAACAATCGTGAGAACATAGTTGTTCACGGAGGTGATGGGGAAAAAAATGGAGAGCATTTTTCTCTTGTTCTGTCTTTCCCTGCCTTCATGCACAGGCAAGACCAATCACTAAGTGGTCTTGAATATCATACTAACATAGTACAGTGGTAAGCTTGTGAGATGAAGATTTTGCAGGTTTGGAAGTGGCTACATTTCTCAACAAGTGGTAACATGGTTTAAGATCTCTGCTACTGAGGCGTTTTTGAAGTCAATACAGTTGTAGATGGATACCTTATCATGCTTGATCTCTGGCCTTGAAAGATCAAAAATATTCAGGCATATTCAAAATATTCAGGCCTGTGTTACTGTATGGTGTTAGCTGCGGTAAGCAAGAGCGATCAAGCTACTGCCATGTGTGCAAGCACAAATAGGCCTTTGACAGTGCTTTCTGTCTAAATGTTCTAAATGTTCTAAAATACTTGTCATTTAACCAAGTTTCATGCTTACTAGTGAAAAAAAAATGTTTTTCAAGTTTTGACTTTGCTCCATACAAATTCTGACAGTTTTAAAGCAAGACTGAATGCTTTTTGGAAGTTGGAAGAGTGACCTTTGATCTGTTACCTATTTTAAGAGAGACAGAGTATTAAAATGCATCACTAAATAAGTATCTACCTAGAAAAGGCAGCTATAAACAGTTTGATTCTGCTAACTAAATAGCCACATGAAAAATGTCATCTCTTTCTGCCCCATCTTAAAATGAGAATATGTCCAGAGTAGTGAAAATCTGCCAGCTTTCCAAATGACAAAACTAACTCCTCCTCTGTTCTGATGTTTGAGGGCCCCTAAATGGCAGGAAAGAATATAGCATCAAGGAAAAGAAAACTAAAAGAAAAAAAAAAAGACAACAAAAAACATAGGTTGTTAGGACTTTTTTTTAATGTTATGGATGGATGTTGAAGTTAAATGAATTGCTAGCACTTTTTTCTTTTCTTTTTCTTTTTTTTTTTTTATTGAATCTCCTAGTTAAGTCACTTTTCATGAATTTCTTGGGAAGGACTTATTTTCTAAAAAAGTCTCAGTTAATTCCCAGGACAAGGACACAAGAGAACGTTTACCAGGGAGTACTTGGGGAGTCCCTGGGGCTTTTGCTGTCCACCGAAGGATTAGAGGTTTCTAAATTGTGCTAGGGGAAGGCTAGGAATCTCTTTAGCATGGCATTAACCAGAGGGATAAGGTTCATGTGGTGACAAATCGAATGCTGATCCTCATATATCTCCAGTGATAATATTTCTCCCAAATTATATTGTTGCTTGGAGACAAAAGAAGGCAGCAGAAGGGGAGACACTCTGTAGGATTTTCTCTCCCCTGACCCTCTGAGGGCTGTCCTAAAAATCACAAGCCGAACTTCTAATATCTGCTGATATTGAGAATGAGTAATGCAACTTGGCAGTGGAGAGCAATATTTGATCATTCTGACTGCTTCCTGTTGTGACTGAGATTTAGAGAGCAGTGTGATTAATAGCTGGGCCGGTTAAAAAAAGAAAAAATCTTTCAAAAATTAACTAAATATATTTATCTTCTCAATCTGGCCCTCCTGCTGTGGGCACCAGAGGTAGAAGCACTACTGTGATGTGTCAGGAAGCAATTATGATACTAATAAGCCAGCTGCTTTAGCTGGTCTCTAAAACGGAGAGGAATAGTGCTAAAGAAGCACAACATGCTTTAATATCTTTATGCTATTCTAGGAAGATTGATAAACATGAGCACTAAAGAGTACAGGATATCCGGAATATACTGTCTGTGCCCAGAGTGTTCAAGTTTATGTCTCTTTATTCTCTGCTAATCTTTTGGGGTATCAAAATAAAAGTAATCTATTGAAGGTCCTCTGTTTCTGAAAAGCTAAGTCAACTATATACCAACTATGTGCCCAAATATGAATTCAGATTTTGAAGAATCCAATTGTTAAAAAAAAAAAAAAAAAAAAAAAAAAAAAAAAAAAAAAAATCTGTATCTCCCATTCTTCTGCACCACAAGTTATGTGTGACTGCCACAGGAACAGGAATGAGAGCTGAGGGAATTATACTAGATGCACACTGTCTTTCTAGTATTATAGATTGTTTTTTCAATTAGGTAAAATGATTCCTGGAATTACACTGATATGCTAGACAGGTGGGAGGTCTGAATAACATTAGATCTGTCTAATTAATAGGCCTCTGTCATCTCTGTATTTATAAATGTGTAAAATTTACCAGAAAGGTCAATGAAATGCTATATGTTCCTTATATTTCAAGTGTGCTAAACCATCTAGAATTTGATTTAATATAACTGACAGGTTATATGCCTAGTCTAAACTTGTTCAAATATAAAAAAGAACTAATATTTTCTGGTTCAGAATCTTGCATCTGATTAATTGCATTAGAAACTTTCTTTTGTAATCTTTGGAGCATTTATTTATATTATTCAATTAAAGTATAGCGCTCCTGATATCGATCATTATACTAAAGATTCCAGATTTACTTATTTTCAATATCTTGTCATGCAAAGAGATTTTGTGGCTTGGAGAGCAGTTAGGTTGCATGCCAGTTATTCAGTATAAATGGCTTGAGTTTTCCGAATGTACTCGGAAGTATTCGAAGTTTCCGAATGTGCTAGAAAAACAGATTATAAATCACAAAATGAAATTATGAAGGTACAAGTTTGTGGAGAACTTTGCTTATTCTGTAAGCCTTGAACTACATGATTATATGATAATTTATACCACTGGTTAAAATGCTATGTTTTGCTCATAAACTGTAGTTGTTTTGAAAGGAGCACCTTGCTCATTTTTCTGATGTTATAATTCTCTCAACTGTTAATTTATCACTACATTTTGGTATACATATTTCTCTGTATGTCATTTGCCTGAAAAATAATATGACTCATGAAGAAAAAACATAGCTAGGAACCTTTTGCCAACTGATTTCACGAACCTTTGTAAACCAAATGCCTAACTTCCAGAATTAGTTGTACTGAATGAAAAGTGGGTAGGGTTGAATATAAATTCCAACATTTCACGATATCCTATCTTCTGCCTTTAGTATAAGTATGTATATATATTTACTTACACTAATATATGTGTACCTTTTAAATAAATGATAAAATGTTGTTAGAATTTCAACTGTTAAATTACACATGCTTCCTCTTTGTACAGTTTCACAGGACCCAAGATTGACCTTCAACTTCAGGTGGCATCCATACTATTTTCAGGATTATCTACATTATCTATCCACTGTCATTATTTATTACTATACCTATATTATTTGTATTGCCTATAAATTTTTGTGGTAGTATGCAAGACTAGTTCTGAAAGATATTTTCTGATATAAATGGTGAAAAATAAAACCACCTTAAATTACAATTTTATATTATGTAGTGTCAAATTTTACATCTCTTTATTTCTTTGAAACAACTGGCAATTTCAGTAGAAGGCAGGAAATAAAGAAGAGAAGGGTTAGTGTTCAGCCACTTAGATTATGATACACTTAAGTCTTTGCAGTATTAAAAATATCTCTTTTTACAAGTTTGTACAAGTTTACATAGTGATGTAAATATTTATTTACCTGTCCTGCTTTTGCATTTTCACAAACAAACGTTTCATAGTATTTGGCAAATTCTGGTGCATGATCATTTATGTCTAAAATCTGGATGAAGACAGGTATCTGGCTACTTTGTTTGGGATTATCTGTAATAAAAATAAAAAAAAAATTAAAAAAGGAAAGAAAAGAAAAGAAAAAGGAAAGAATTCACAGTCCACTGTAAACAATAAGAAATTTGAAAAGATCTGTAATTATCAAATATGTTTTTTTCCAACATGCATCAGAAATGCTCATTTATCTTGATCATTGTGAGAGGTCTAAGAGCCATACTTCTGTTTGAAACAAGTGCATTCATTTTGAAATAATACAATGTCTATTTAAATTGATTTTCATTAAAAGTAGGCCACTGAGTTATTATTGATGTCTGACTTGTATTCCACACATTGGTGCAATAAATGAATCATTTCAGAAAGGTGTTTCCTAAGGTAAAGCTGTCGAGTAACATTTGTTGGTTCAAAGCAGAAAAGCAGTTAAATTGTGTCAGTCAGTTAAAAAATTAATAAATGTTGTCCCTTGTTGCTCCTTTGGATGTCAAAGCAAAAAATAATGATAAAAAAATGTGTGTATGTAGCTGTTATCATTAGTTGATATTCACAGTCTTGATCCCCTACGTCAAGCTACAGCTGGAGATGAATCTAACAGCTGAAATATTGAAAATGAAGACTGTATTTGTCAAAACAATGAAAGATATGTATAAAGAAAAGATATTATTCGTCTTGAAAATGAATATATATCTCTCCAAATATCTCTCCCTCCTGTTAAGTTCCTAGATGCTTGGAGTTTGTAAAGAGGTAGTTTTGCTTTAGGCCTTGGAGAGAAGTACTTTTCTCTGGTCATCAGCTGAAGCTTTTGCCCAAGATAGATTACAACAGACTGAAGATAAATATATCTTTTCCCCTGTCTTGAGGGGTCACTGTAACAATGTTTTATCTGTTCCGCCATGGACAGGGATTTCCCAAGGATATCCCCTGAACTAGGGACTGAGTTTAGGACAAACCCAATATATCTCTTGGCACTTAAATAATCTTGGCACTTAAATAATTTCTGTTCACAGAGAATTTGTCTAATAACTCGTCTATACAGTTTTGTTCAGCCTGAGAACTTCAAACCATCCTTTTCTCCAGTGGTCAAGGATGGTAATAAGCTGAACTTAAAGATACTCCATCCGTTGACAATAATTGTATAAGGGCAAACTTAATGAAACAAAATAAATCATAAATACTGGAAAGTTTTATTTATTTATTTTAATTCTAATACTCTTCTTGCTAAACATTCTCTGACTTACTTATTTCAGTTGCTATGACAGTGATATTGTACCATGGAGTTTCTTCCCGATCAAGTGGCTTGGAGATAAATAAGGATCCATTTCCTGAATAGATGTTGAATATTCTGTCAAGGTCAGTATGCCGATCCACAGAATACCTGTCAAAATAAAGTACATATGAATGTCAATGTCTGCTGTTACAGTTTGTCTCATAGCCACCTATAAAAATTTTCTAATTTTGCCTACAGTTAACAGGAGGTGTTTTCCTAAAAAGTACCTGAGCTTCCCTGCAGTTGCCTAAGGAGCACAGCACGTTGCAAATTTTGAGAAACAGGTTTTAAAAACAGTGAGGGAGATGAAGATAAAAACATTTATGTAGGTATTTTTTTAGAGGTTGATATTCTTCGTTTAGTTTATAATGTGAATTTCAGAATAGCAGCAGCTTAAATAAAAGTGAACATCCTTAGATAGCATTTTCACAAGTTAATTGCTTTCTGGAGAGCTCAGCCATCAAAGGACACACATTTCAAATATCGCTAAGTATCACTTGAAAACCAGATACTTTCAGTATATCATAGGGACCATCAAAATCATAAGAAAATGTTTGCATTATGCAGTTGTTTAAGATGAATGTCCTTAAAATTTTAACACTTTCTCTTGCTTATTTCTTTCCTATGAAGGAAAGAAGTTGCTTTTATGGGTGTTCTCTCATCTAGAGGCTAAAAATTTTCTTCCATAAACAGCTTAAATTAATGTGGGTTTTTTTTCATAGTTTACTTAAAAATATTTTGTTTCTTTTTCTTCTCTCATAGCTCCTTCTCCAAATTGTGCTGCGGGTCATACCTGTTTTGTTCAGAAGTGTAGAAAGCAGGTTTCCTAATCTGCTGCATGCTGAATATACAAATTTCACTGGTGTATTTGTCACTGCAGATAATAATAGCAGATGGCTAACAATTACAGCTATTTCACAGTACTGAGCATTTACCTCTAATTGTTATGACTTTCTCACAGTCATTTCTTATTTAACATACTGTACAAATGGTGATCATTAAATAGTTAAGTATGGAGCAGTGTAGTCAATGTAATGTCTAGGGGGCTATTTTCCTCACTGACTCTGCCAAAGATGCAGAAGACTACTATCAACCAGTGAGGAGGTGGAAATATACGATTTGAGTATCTTACGTAAGTTTGACTTTGGAAGCACAGCTTAAAAGCATAATTCTGTGAACGGTTTGGTGAAGGTGCTTAAACATGATGCGTTTAACAAGCTGATGCCCTTGCTTTCCCTATACATTGTGCCTCTATGCTCTCTTTCAGAAACATCTCCTATATTGTGTTACCTGGGTTTGTCATATAGCAATAGGTATTTCTCTACTTCACATTTTTGAGTGACCTTTGTGGGGGCTAGCAACTTGTGGGGTTAATTACCCAAGTAATTAGTCACTCCTACCTTGCACACATATCACATTTTCTGTGTGAGATTCAATCTAAATCTAAATCACTTTATTTTGTGTGAGGGCTTACTTTATTGCATTCTTGGTTATATCTGGATCTTGGGCTACAACTTGCCCAATAATACTTCCTTCCTTGACATCTTCATCTACCTCTATTAAATAAGAGGTTCTGCTGAACACTGGAGGCTCGTCTATGTCTTCCACAGAAATTTTGACCAGAGCTGTGTCTTTAAATGGTCCCAGCTGAAGAAAGCGGGAATCTGGATGAGTGTTGGTTGCTACCACTCTTAAGGTGTATAACATCTTGTTCTCAAAATCCAGCTGCTGAGGAGCAAATAAAAATAAGGAAAATTATGTCATTTTACAAGAAAAGTGAATCAGTTTTATAATGCTGATTTAGAAATCTAGGCATTATTAAGGTGCAATTAAAATCAAATAAAACTGGGAGTTTTATAATTTTATCTGTCTACTACTTGTTCTGATTCCCAGAAAAACAGATCTTTTGCAAGAAGGATCAAGCTACAGAAAAGTAGGAAGATATGTTATAGAGGTAGGAGCTACTCATAATCTTATTTTTTCATCTCTATGACAATAACCCAGTTATGCCAGTTCCTAAAGGTTATCTATCCTGCATGCACTTTCCTCCCTCCCTTACCACCTACCCTGCCTGTTCTGTATCAGGAGCAAACCAGACTTACCCCGGGCTCTAATTCCAGAGTGAGAAGAAAAACTTCCAATTATGATGGTCAATATATGTAACATTTACATTATAACTTCAGTGTCCATACTTATCCACATGCTTAAAACTTATTCAAGATGTTATTAAATATAATGTCAAGATTTTACGTAAATTTAACATTCAAAAATTGGAAAATGCCAGATTTAAAGTAGAGCTCTACAGAAACTGTGGAACCTGTGCTCTTTGATGAATGACTGACACCGACATTCCGCTACAAGGAGAAACATTTAAAAAATGTGCTTTTCATTTTGAAGCTTGTGTCCCAACATATATTTTTTTTTTCACGTTCAATAATACCACCTGTCAGTGTTTCCTAGCACATCATCCAGACTTCTGGCTTTTTAGAAACAAGAAATACAGTGTGTAGATTCTCCAAAACCCTTACCTGGATAACACAAGTTCCATGTCGAGCAGACGTTCCAGTTTTGGGGCAATTATGCTTATTAATTAAACAAGATTATCTCTGAACTATTCATAACTCATTCCATATATACATAAGTGTGTATATATATATACACCTGTACCTTCATATATACATCAGTATGCATGCACACACGCACACATACACACACACAGAGTCATGTACCTCTCCGAAAATGTTTGCACATAAATCTATGTTCCCTATAAAGATAAACTTTTCACAACAGACACAAATATGAATAGAAAAGGGCATAATGTTCATAGTTGACATTATCATGGGAGTCTACCTTACAGAATCTGTTCTGATGTCTAATGTAAAATAACTGTAACAGTAGTCTGGTAACACCATCACAAGTTTTTTGTGAGCTTAATAGTTTGAATGCTCAATACTTTCTCAATTATTATTGATAAATAAATAATGAGAGAAGGCATTTTGAGCTGAATTTCTTCCTATTCCTTTGCACCTTAGGCTTCTATAGACCTGATATGCAGCAACTTAAGTTTTACCAACTTTAGATTTAAACCAACAGAATTTTCAAATATTCAAAGTCTGAGCTCTGAGTTCTAGGTAAGAGACTCCCATAGTTTTCGAGGCAGATTAGAGAGGAACAGGTTAGCCTTTGAAGTAGAACTTCGGGAAAGTTAAACTGTCAGACAAGCCTTGCACCCTTGTGGGCCTGGCTGCAGCAGTCAGCTGATGAACCCCACTGCAAACTTAACTTCCCCAGGTTTTCACAGCCCTAATTCAAAACCAGCGCATGTGAGAGTATATACACCAAACAGAGGCCACAGAAATATTGCTTTATGTGAAGTGACATACCAGGAAATTTCCCTCAAGACCTGAAAGTAACAGAAAGATGCTGAAGAGAAGAACAAAACTAACACCACAACTCCTTGGCAACTTGACCTCTTGTGAGATCTACCCTCCCTTTCCCTAGAAAAGGATAAAATAGCCTTAACACCTGGGGAGCTAAGAACATATAGAAGAGAGGGAGAAAAAAAATAAACCTTTTTGACAGTTATAATCCCTTCCTGTGTGTCCTTGTCAGTGATGATGTCAAACATGTCTGATCCATCCCCACTGGAGATGCTGTACTCAGTCTCTGCATTCTCACCCACATCAGGGTCATAGGCTTTAATTCTGCCAAGAGGAGTCCCAGGTGGTGCAGATTCAGGAGAACTGAACTGGTAGGTGCCTGGAAGATTGAAATCAAATGTTTATTATTTTGAAGAACTTTGGTTGTTCTTCTGAATAGTAAATATCTTCTGTTTCACCTGGATTTTTTAAGTAAGTTGGGATTTGAAACATTTTAAGGAAAAATCCATTAGTCATCATAGTAAACTTTGAAACATGCTTCAAAGCTGAATGACAAACTGTCAAAAAGTTTCAAGGGATTGTGCAGAGCCCTTTAGTACTGTGCTTTTAATACTCTTTTTTTTGTTATTCTTCATCTATAACCAACACAAAACTACAATAATATGGCACTGATTTTAACATTATTTAATTATTTAATCGTGTAGTTTTGTTGTTGTTGTTGTTGTTGTTGTTGCTGTTGTTGTTGTTATTTTTTTGTGGAGCACATTGCTCTGTTTTCCCAAGGAACAGAGTTTTAGAGACCACTGTGGATTTTGGAATAATATGTGGGGGGGTTATTTGGGTTTTTTTTGGTTTTTTTATCTTTTGAGATATGCATTCAAAAGGTGTTTTTTCTGAAAGTAATTCATTCAGCTGTTATTGGTAATATATGCTAAAAAGTCATGGTAAGGAGCATTTGGATACATGTTCATGTTAACCACTATAGTTAATTGAAATGCAGACACGTTCAAATTTTCTTTAATTTACTCTGCACATACTTTTTGTGTTCTTTTAATGGTTGGCTTCATTTAATGTTTTTATAATCAGGTTTTGCTAGAAAGAATTCTGATTACATAGACATTTTAATCTTGAATATGTGTATGAAAAGTGAATTTCTATGTATTTTCTGATAGATTTGCAATGAAATGTAATTGTAAAGATCAGCTGTTGCAGAAAAAGAATTAATCACATTGTTTTATTGACCAGTTAGAACTAGACAATGAAGACTTTACATCACTGGTAAGACTCTGTATGTTTCCAAATTAATACTTTCAGCTGTTTATTAGAAAGAAAATGTAAGCTTTTTCTGATATTGTAAACATTTTATATTCCAGAACCTGATGTCTATTTTCATGTATTTACTCATGTTAATAATATTAATTTTCCTGAATGAAGTGGTATTATTGGAAAATGCTCTAGAGGTCTGGACTGGACAAAATTGGCACCTGACAGGATGTACAACAGTCTGGAAAGGATCTGTATAAATTGCACTGACTTACAGTATAATACAGTCAAGTATCTTTTTTGGAGCTAGCCCATTTCCTCTATTTACATGTCCTTTGCTTTCTTTTAAGGCACTTAAATGATCCCAAAGGTTCCTTTTAAGTACAAGGATTACAGCAGACCTTTGAATGCTGACTGAGTCTTTATCCCCAATTGTATTCTCTAAGTACAAAAGAGTGTCACAGGAAATACTCTGTATTTATATAGATACTTGTATAACAAAATGGAAGCTAATGCTTGATGCTAAATTGTGTTTGCTGTTACATATTCAAGGCTCTAAGGGAAAGTTCAGAAGTAGCTTGTTTGGCTGCAATCTACACAGACTAAAATGCATGTTATTCCCTTAAAGTAATCTGAAAATGGAGTGAAAATTAGGATTCCTAGTAGCAAACTGTAAGTTTGAAGGCTTGCTCAAATTTGAGTGTGTCAGGGGAGAGAGCAATACTGTAAGAACAGATATAATCATGTTACTTTTGACTGCTTCCAGAAAAAATATGTATATAAATGCTTTTTGCATCTAAAAGCATTCTGGCACACTGTGAGTGCTGCACTCTTGGGGCATGGGGGAGGGCTAGTTTGGTTTAGGATACAACTGAATTACAAAAGTGTGACGTTTTCATTCGGGTGCAGTTCTGAAGAGGGTTTTTCCCCTGCTCCATTAAAAGGCTAAGAGCTTTTGATTGTGTAAGGTCAGTGTACCCTCCGGAATATAAAATAAAGTAGAAATTAGTCAATGCTTCCTGCAGTCTGAACAACTGATGTTCTGCACTGTAGTCTGCTACTTTACTTTCTGTTTCCTCTCAGTACCAGTTGTTGGTTCTTCAGTACCTTAGCGTTAACTCCTTTTACTTCCATTGCTCTAGGCCACGCTTTCACTTACTATTGCCTCACATGAGATACTGGGGAAGATTATTGCTTTTGGTAGGAGTAGGTTCCCAGAGCTACTTAGATCTTTGAAGACATGCTCCAGTTCATAGCTACCTGAGAAGAAATCAAAATCTCCAGACGTTCCTTATGTTTGATTTACCAGGAAGTGTAGAAAACCACCCTTCTGAGGAAAAGGAAAATGAGAGGGAAGGATCATCAGCAAAATGAAAATTACACACCTGAACTGGTCCCAAAGCAGGTCATCTAAAGCCCATGCTATGTGTTTCAGTGAAGTTTAAAGTAGCAAGCTAATGAGAGTATTTTGTGAGGCATCAAATGTTGTGAATTTCTCTACAATTAAGGACCTAAATCAAATGTTATTGAAATCTTCAGAGTTCCATAGACTTCACTGTTTTTCAGATCAGGCTTCAGCTAAACTTGAAAGCATACCAGAAGGAACAAAGGCTAAGGAGCCCAAGAAGCCAAAGTTATTTTGCTCTTCTACACATTGTTCAGTCTTTTATCTTTTTCTTCTCTCTTTTTTTCTTTTGTTTTTTGTTTTTATTTTTAACTCAGCAGCCAAGCCTACAACACAACACACTGAATTCTAATTTAGGCTTAAGGTTTCCTATTTGCAAAAATATGATGGCTCCTGAAGTCAAGCATGAGAACTGGCTAAGAATTTGTGGTTTGAATTTGCCAAGTGTAGATGACTTTCAGCAATTAAACTCTGAGCATGAATTCAAATATTGATATTTGATTTATAAAATATTCAGTACTGTTCTTCTCCCCTCCTTTATAAGAGAAACAAATTATTATCATGAAAGGAAATAAAACCAGTGTATGAAACTTAAAGAAACCTCTCCTCTATACTTTCAGAATTTTTTAACACTTTTAAAAATCTGCCCTGGGTTGACTTGTTTATGCTATCCTGATTGTACTTATTGCCATGGTACTGGAGTGCTTTGTAATTTTCTGTAAGTCCAGAAATGTGTTTTCTAAATCAGCCTCTCTTGTTCTGTCCTTGGAGAATCTCTTAATAGAGACAGTCATGTCCCCAAACAGTGCCAACAAGCAATTCAAAATTTATAATGTGGACCTTTTTCAGCAGGTGCTAAACCGCAACTGCAAATTTCTTCCATTTACAGACTATCAAACAGTTATCAGACACTGATTTATAACAGCTTGAGATTGGTTTTAAAACAGTGACCAAAGATGAAAATATCTGTAGTATCTTGTGAAGATTTCTCTATTGTGCACCTTTCTGTTGTTTGTGAGTTTTTAGTCTACAGAGATATTTTTAAAAACCTTAATCATGTCTAATGTGGTCTAGATTATCAAAAGCCTTCAACATCAAGAGCTGAACACAAATTATAAGTACCTAAACCAAATGGTCAGATTTCCAGCAGAGCAGACCAACTACCGACTCTGATGGTACAAGCTGCTAGACTAGAAAATTTAGCAAATGCTTTGCTTGCCTAAGCGTGTGGGACTGTGTCTTCAAAGACTGAACCCTAGATTTTGTTATGAAATTTCTATAGGGTCTTTCAAATTCCTATAATTAGCTTACTTATTTTTTACCACTAACATTGTTGTGAAGAGAGGCTTGTTTTTTCAATAAATAATTTGCCTTTATAAAAAGGTGGCAGAAATTCCTCTTTGTCTTAACATTGCTGCAGCATGAACAGACACAGCAGTGGGCTTGTATATATTTTTTTTTAAAAAAAAAAGTAAGAAAGATCCCAGATGCAGATGGTGGCAGTGAAAAAAGTTGATCTTAAAGAAATTCTTCAAACCCCAATAATACTGTTAGATGTTCCTTACTCTGGGGGAAGCGAGGAGGATTGTCGTTGACATCAGTCAGGGTGATGTTCACGGTGGTGGTCCCTGATAGTCCTCCCATCTGGCCTCCCATATCTTTGGCCTGGATGACCACTTGATACTGTTCCCTGTTTTCCCTGCTCATGTCTGGTAAAGCAGTTTTGATTATACCTTGGAGAAAAGATAGAAAGTAGAGAAAAAAAAAAAAAAAAAAGAGAGAGAGAGTAAGAAGAATGAGAGAGACAGGGGAAGGATAAGGAGAAAAATAACTCCAACACTTTAATTTAATTGATTTATGTAAGATATACTGTGCGTAGCAAGAAAATACACTGCAGGGTGTATTTTTAAAGCTTTCAATCTGTTACTGATTTAATATGACTAAGAAAAGAGAAAAAAAATATAAAAAATACATCATTTACTCTTTGAGGTGTGCTAAATCAATGTAGTTATTCTTTTGATGACAAAAATATGTATAACTGTTGCATTAATGATCTTTTTCAGCTACTTTTTTCCAGTTGTTATTTTAATAACATGAGTAATGTCTAGCCCTGGTGAGATTTTGGCATTATAGCACAAGACTGAACTCTGTCTTGTCTTGGATTCATTACTTCAGACTGTACTAGTAGGGTCATAGATTTTAATGTCAAATGGGAGTCAAATAGGAGGTGTAGCATTCATAAACAAGAGTTTCATAAGCATAACTTAAGTGTCTCAACAATTTATACACAGGAAGAATAGAGACTATTTTGAAAGGTGGTGGCTTTGTCAGATGAAAGTGCTGCCTAACAGTTTAACCCCAGGTTAGTTCCCTGTTAATACTGTAGCAATGTAACTCTTATTAATCCTTTGGCACCCCCCTTGTTGATTTTCATAAAGAAATTGTTTTGAAAAGAAATCTTCCAAGCATGTCCGTGAAACTGAGAACTTCGTGGACCCTTGGTACCATTGATCTTAAATTTTAAATTCTCAAACCCAAATGATTTTATTCATGTTCAGAAGGAGAACTGCTAGGCAAAACAAGATTGTGCCTACTAAATCCTATTGCATTTGGATTAGGTGTCTGCTAACATTTGGTGGAGGGAAAGAGGTTGAAACAAAATTTTTAATATAGGTAACAAAAGTTTATCTTTTTTTTCGTTCATTTATCTGATTTTTATCTATTTTCCCTTGCAATAATTTCAAGGGCTTCCACTGATTAAATCTTGTTTCAGTTCTAGTAAGTGTTAGGACCAGAGCATAGTTTCATAAAAACACCTTGACTTAAAAATTGGCAGTGATCAAGAATATATTTCATACATTTATATAGCTGTAATTGTTACATTTGAAGACTTTTCCTCCTGATCCGAACTTGCTCAGCTCCCTTTTTTAAAAATGAACAGATGAAACACCCAGAAAATGGTATAAAGTAAACCTTTAATTACTTTCATCATTCACAGTATTCCACATCTTTACTCGACTGTAAACTCTTATCTTGAACTTCTCACAGTGAACAAAGGGCAATTGTTCTTCTGCAATAACTATTGTTTTAAAAATGTAGGTATTTCAAGAACATGTCATTTCATGTCATAAACCAGCTGCAATATTGGAATAAAGATGTCTTGATCCTCTCATCCTATTTCTGTCATTGCAAAATGTAGGACCGCTTGAGTTGCTAACCTGTTTCTGGATCCACTGAGAAATATGGCTGTCCTTGCAGGATGCTGTACACAATTTTGGCACTGTTTCCATAGTTGGCATCATCAGCGTCTGTGGCTGTCACCTGAATAACAGATGTACCTAAATGGATACAGACAAAGAATCAGTGGATTTTAAGACAGCTACTTCTTGTCAACCGCATAGGCTTGTGTTCTGGTAAAAAAACTGAAAGCTCCCACTGGAGGAATCAAATGTTATTCTCTGCAAACAAAATAGTTCATTCTCAAGCAAGCAGTAGAATAAATTCACATCTTTCTCTTGACTAAAGCTAAAATCATTATCACGTAATCTCTGTGCTTCAGTGAAGCTGAAGAGAAGGTGCATAGGGATTGGCACATGTCTTTGAAAATGAGTGCAGATTTAGTTTTCTTGTGATCAAACAGATTTGAAGATTGCTTCCTGGTAAAAGCATGACATCAGTTGAAACTCTTCACAGAAGTTGTAGGTAGCTTATGTGCAAATGGAATTATTAAAATTTTAAATCTAGCTTAAATGATACATTGAAACAAAATTTCCCATACTAATTTTCTGCTAGATTGGCAATCTCCAAATGAATAATATTTTTTGCCTCATCCTAATTAATTTTAAAGATATTTCAAAAAATAGTTCAAATTTGGAGTTAGAAATGTAAAGAGTGATTTTTTTTTTTTTAACAAAACTATTCTATTTGGCAAAATAATTACAATTCAACAACAACTAATTTTTTTGCATAAAAAAAGGCTCACTCAGGTCCTAGACCAAAATGAGGAAAATATAGGATATACTGGATTAAGAGCAACAGGAGACAATGCTTTGGATGTAATTTATGGATTAGAAGCAAATGCAAGCTTCTGTAAGCCCTACTTCCGGGGTTGATAAAACCCCCCTGGTAGTGTGGCAGCTGCTGCTTCCTAGTAAACTAATAGTACAATTGGGAAAAATGAGCAGCAGTAGTGTATACTCAGAAAAAAAAAAAAGTATTATTATGTAGTTCCCTCTCTTCTCTGCTTGCAGGGTCTGCTGCATCATAAAGAAGGATTGTTGTGGACAATAGGCAATGCTTGTACAGCTTCTTTTTCTTTCTTTTTTATTTGGAGAAAATAAACTCTGCATTTGAGGTCAGGAATTCAATGAGTATGAGCAGTAGAATGAAGCGGTTCAGAACTAGCTATGAAGTTACTGGTAATGGATTAAAAAAAGATTTTGGGTCTTTTTAAGTACAGTCACTTATATCACTTGTAGTCACTTACAGACTATTCCAACTCTCTCCTCCTCTCGGCCACCCCCTAAAATAACCTAAAAACACCCATAGAAAGAGGATTTTCGTATATATTATATATAATATATATAACTAAATATATATTTGGTTAGATTGCCTCACCAGAAAACCCTTTGCTCACAATTGCAAACATTATTTATATTATGAATCAGACTGCTAGGATAGAAATTGAATCGTGCCTCTTCTGAAACACTTCTACCACTCCCACCAAAGTCACAGAGAGGATCATCTGAGTCTGAAAACTAGAAAAAGAGGTATATGTGACAACTCCCTTTTGATTTTCACCTTGTGCTAAAACTAACACACTACTGATCACGCTTGTCAAGCTTTTAGCTAGAGTCTAACTTCTATTCCAGTTAAGTTGCTTTTGCACCATAATTAACAGAGAACCAGATAGCTGGTAAAGGTGAGCTGGAATAATGACCCATTTCTCTTGAACAGCCAAGTTTAGCAGTCACTTGCCAAGGTAAGGTTGAATGGAGTATAGTAATGAATCACTAACTCGATGTTAAATAGAAGGAAGAATCTTTTCTTTCTGTCCTGTAACATGTCAGAAGAAAGTATGTAAGGGCAAGAAATATGATACAAATATGGCCCTCATATAAGGGCCACATTTTAGGAAGAGTTATATCCATATCCATCTCTGTGTCCTCCATGTCAGAACTGTCCAGAAAGATATCCTTATAACTAGATCTCCCAAACTGAAACATTTCTCAGAGTGCCTTTCTTTATAGCCAGGTAAATAAGTTGGATAGGAAACTGGTGCAACAGATGCCAGAGAAAATGTGATATAGACTGCAAAAGCAGTCAAGTGAATAATAAATACATCATTCATCACCAAAACAAAGTGAAATTATGTTCCCACGTGAACTCAAACCTAGCTAGCATGCCTATTCAACTTCAGGATGGGCACTAACTGTGAAAGTTTAAGAAGCATAGCTTATTTTCTTTTCATTTTATTTTGTTTGGTTGAATTACTGTTTTTTTTTTTCAGGCATCTTCCATTTTATTTTATGGGTGTTGTCTCTTAAAATTTCTATGTCTGCCTGCAATGACCAAGAAATAGCAGTTGCTTCAGTGTGTTGGATTTGCCTCATGAGCACTGTAGCTTCATTATTTTCTGTTTTTGTTTTGATCACAAAACAACCTTAGATGGTGCTTTAAGTCTGGAAGCTTAGGCAACATGATGAGACATCTGTTGGAGATGGAGTCCTATAATGAGGGTGGGAAAAAAAAATGCAGGAAAATAATCCAAGAGAAGAAAAATCTAGACTAAATATGTCCAGAGTAATTTTGGTATGGACACACTTTTTCATGTAAGGTCTTGCTCTTCAGCATGTATTCATTTTGCAGATTTTTTTTTCTCCGTAGCTTTTGTTTGAACAGTAATCTCCATCTTGGGAGTAGCTCATGCATATGTTATGTTCTTAGTCTGGGGTTTTTAAGGATTCTACTGTGACCCAAAAGTGGGAGCAACACTTTAAATATTGTTGAGAACCAGAGAAACTTTGTTTCTGGAATTTTATAACTTAAAAATGCTCCTTGACTTTGATTTTGACATTTTTCAACACAAATATGATTTTGGATCAATTAAATCATTTAATTTTCAAGAAAAATAAAACAGACTTTGGCCTTATAATGTAAAGTCTTCAAAAATATCACTTGGAAATTAAAAAATATAATCATTTTGAAAATGCTGAAACAGGATGTTTTTGACATTACCAGAAAGCTCCATTTCTATTTTTTCTCAACTTCTGTCAAAATTGACAGTTATTGAAAAGTTCTTATTTTTCCATAGATTTTTTTTTTGCCCAGCTCTGTTTAAGAGAGAGCTCCACTCAAAGCTGAAAGGCTGTTTCATTTTCAGAAATAGAAGACCAGCTGGAGTAAGTGGAGAGGCAGGAAGGTCTTTGTCTCCCTAAAGGACAAGCTCTCGTGCTTGCTTCCTGTTTTCAAGCACAATGACAATCTGCTGTTCATCAAGTTTATTCATGGAGAGAACATTTTAGAAGTGGGTTACTTTTACAGGCTGAAAAGAATCAGGAGAGCTCTGGAAAACCTCTAGAGGAAAATTTGGGAATTATCTTCTGATAGAAGCCTCAGGAAGATAAGTGAGGGACGATTTTCTTAATTAACATGACTCCAGGGTTATTTTCATATGGACATAATATACAGGTATCCCTGCTGAAAACCCGATGAAATATTAAACCAGTTATAGAAATATTAAGGTGTATTAAAGTAGTTTTTGAGAAAATAGTTGTTGTTGTTGGTTTTGTTTTTGTTTTTTCTTCTTCTCAGTGAGTAGAAGCAGTATGAGCCTACACAATGAACTGGAGAAACTTTGAACTAGGAGCAGTCATATACAATTCTCCAGTAACATATTCACCACTAGGATCTTGTTACCACATCATTTAGACTACACCACATCAGAATGCTTCCTATCCAAAGGGCAGGACTAAACAAGATTTAGATATAACCTTTATGATCCTTTCAGTCTGACTAGAAGATAAGTCTTACATAAAAAACTAGAGGACTAGGGAACTGCAAAGTGAGCTTTGCTCTTTTGTACATGACCCCAATTTACAAGAGATTTAGCAAGACTGTTTTTTCTTTGATATAGAAAAGGTTGAAAGGTTGGTAATATAAAAGGTTTGTAAGAGCAAAAGCAAAGAAAAAACAGAAAAAGAGCAAACATCAATAGATAAACAAATAAATAATCCCAAACTAGCAGAATAAATAGATGTGATTAAGAAAACCAAATCAAATAAAATTGTAACAAATAAGTAACAGATTCAAAGGAGCAATAACATGACATTACAAAAACAAGAATGAACTTAAAATATAGTTCAGTCATATACATTGAATAGAAATGTATAAATAATAAAAAAAAGAGAAAAAAGATGGCATAAAACAAGAGATTGTATGCTTTGAAACTTTAGTTTTACCCATTTAATTATTTTGAATAATTTCATGTATAGCTGTGATGTAAAACTTCATTTCACTTGAAAGTCTGCTGTCTCATTTTTGTTCATAGAGTCTCACACAATGGGTGACTCGGAAGTCAGCTGACATGCTAGCACCTATTGGTAGGTCCTATTTATTTTTTCAGAATGGCCTTTGCCTCTCTTTGGCCCTCTACTAGTAAAATAAAATGAAACTTTATCTTCCTTTTCCTCAGACACAAGAAGCTGGATTTGCACAGGTTTACTCAGGAAACACTCCTCTCTATTTTACAAATATAATGCAGAAATAATACACACCACTTTTTATGTGTGTTATGCTTCGAAGTTTGTTTGTTTGTTTTTTCTCTAAAGTTGCCTTTTATGTGACAAAATTAAGTCTTGTTTTAGATTATGCTGAGACACTCTTTAGCATATACTTACTCTAATGTGAGTCCTGATAACATGTGGATGTAATGTGGTGAGTCTACTCTGTCTATAATCTCCCTAAAATGCTGTGTATGGAAGAGGCCTTTGCCACTGAATACAGTGCATGCACCATTATAAGATATCTGAGACTCGACTGGAAAAGATGGCTAATACCTCTTACCCTTGCCCTCCTGATGATACCTTCATGATATGTATGATACCTTCATACATGATACCTTCATTCCGTTTGCCTGTGGTGGTAATTCTAACTGTGAAGTGCCTTAGATGCCCTGGGTGAGAATTTGGAAAGCATTATGGACAAAATAAGAAGTGCAGAATAGTAGAAAGAATGAGAAGTATTTTGAGATATTGGCGGCTGAACAAATCCGTGTATGCCTATTCTTTAGGGAAGCTTTTCTTTCTTCTGCTGTCACTATAGAGTTACTCAACTTTTGGAACAACAATCTTGGTGCCATCAGAGGGCATTAACAAGATAGAGGAAAAAAAAAAAAAAGTGTGACTATTTCAAATTTTAATGTTGACTAGCTATTACTAACCTAGTGGCTAAAGAAATAAATTGATCTGTAAGTGATCTACCATCCATAATAAATGAACAGTAGCTTAGAAATCTTTTCCACCTTGTCTGTTATGCTCTATATAATTGTAATCCAAAAATACACTGGGTTTAGGCAGAACAAGTATTTTCAGTCCATATTCCAAAAGAAAGAAAAACCAATTTAAAAAAAATTTTAAAAAATCTTAAAATTTCTACTCAAAATAATTCAAAATAATGAGAAAACTTACCGGTTTCTGGGCTTGGAGCTGCTGTGCATATTGTAAGGCTGTTCCAGCTTGAATTAGTTGCTAATGAAACCAATAGATTGAAACAGCAACAAGTAATGCCACAATATGGCGGATAATTACCTTGGTTATTTTTTCTATGACCACATTAATCCTTTCACAGAGCACCTGAACACAAGCCAGCTTTATCAAGAAGCATCTGCAGTCCATGGTGCATAAGGCACAGGAACTCTACTGCATGAATCGCTGAAGGATTGCTTCCTTTTTAAAGAAGAGGCTTGGGGACACATAGGGCACATAAAGGCATAAGGCATAAGGCACAGGAACTCTACTGCATGAATCGCTGAAGGATTGCTTCCTTTTTAAAGAAGAGGCTTGGGGATCTTTCCACTTTGCCCAACATTTTAATTTCTGGAATTCTCCAAGATAGGGAAACAACTTTCACCTGTATTTATGAAAAACTTAAGAAGACCTTTCTCTCTCTCAATCCTCTTAGATAGTAAGTAGACCTAAACAATATTTCCTGAAGGCTACACTGTGGCTATACATTAAAACACTTATTTCATAAACAGGAATTCTGTTTGATTTTTCAGCTGTATTTATCAGACATATTAGATGGAAGCAATAACAGGTTTGTTATTTCTTTGCTGCTGTAAAGACTTGTTGTTTATTTAGCTCAGCTTTAAAAATACTATTTATTTAGTTCTCTTTGCATGATATCTTGCCCCACTCTCAAAACTCTGATTGACTACCACACCCTTTTTTTCCCCCATCCAGAAGTTTCTTGAGGACCTCTAGTCTGCTTTCACATTAAAGAAAAAAAGCAAGCTTAAAATAACACTTTTCAATAAATGCTATTTTTTTTTAGGATTAAACTTGGAGTTCATGAGGATCATGGCTATGTATGCACTTTAGAGGACCTCATGCCCTATTTCACAGAACAGAGAGACATATGTTGTTGGAGGCGACTGCTTAAGTTTCCTTGCTTAGCTTTCATCTACTGTCTTAGTTTAAGCTTGGCTTTTTCATTTCTTTACCGGTCTCTTTGCTGTGGATTTCTATCTATGCCTGGGGCTGGAATCTCACTGTCATTTGTATCTTCACAACTCGTTTTTAACCACAAGGGAACAGCAATCATAACAGAGTCCTTAGCTTTTCTACAAATATGAAGTCATCATCAGAAACTGCCTGTGAATCTCTGTTATGGTCAGGAGAATACAGTGCATTATTATTAAGACAGAAGACTACAGTCCTATTTGTTTGAACTGGGGGTGTTTTTGTCATCCATGGGAATTCTTGTTTGGATGATGATAAATTCTGTCTCTTTTAACATTAATAAAACTGCAAAAAGTAGTAATTTTCTATGAAAATGAAGTGAAATACAATATTATTGGTAAACTCAAATTTACATTAATTTAATGTGTGATTCATGAAAGCCTCTTACTTCTGTCATGGTTAGATACTGTGGGTGTCGTCTGAGGAAATGATAACAAAGCTGTAATTTGAAAGAGAAATAGATTCTAAAGCAGAGACAATGTAACACATTCCAGGATTATCTTAGTCATGGACTTTTTTGAAATTGCACTACTTAGAGCACTATTTTTAGACAAGAGCAAAACAGTTCTAGAATTCACATATGTATATAAGCATAAATGTAAGTTTGTATATATACATGTATTTAGGCAAAATCCCTAGAACTTTAAGAAACTTTCTTCTTTTTCTAGAAACTTTCCTCTTTTTTTTTTTTCTAGACATTTCATTAATCTTCAGAAGTATTTAAATGTCCCAAGTACAATCTGCCAAATGGTTCACATGCACAGTCTTCTGCTAAATATTGCTGACTTCCCAGTATGCTAGTAAATTGATCTGTATATCGATTGCAGACATATAGTGTTTTGGTCATAGTGAATGATGCACATCATGAGGACAGTCTAATTTGGCCAGACTCAAGTCTCACAGATTTGAAAACTTCTAGCTGGAAAATATTACATTTATTGATTCAGAATCACTAGTGGAGGTAATATTCTTAGACATGCCGAAGTCCATTTCCAAAATTGATTTAGACACTGGGATGTCTCAGTGCAAATTAATTGGACATACGGTCCTAAACAGCTTTTCAGCTTCCTCAGATGAGCAGAGGTTCCTGATAGCCAAGGTATCTTTTAAAATATTACCCATGAATTCATTACATTTGAGTCTTCAAGTCCATGAAATATTAGACTTTTTCCTGTTCTCTTTCTTGCAATCTCAGTGCACTAAAGAGGTGGTTATTATTTAGGTGTTTTGCACAACACCTAATATTTTCACCACCAATATTTTCACTTTATTGGGAAATAAACCTTTCGATTTTTTGTTTATGCCTCCAATATACTATGTACATAGTCCTATTTATCACAGGCTATTTATCATTTGCCTTGGGGCAGAGCAAAGTAACTGTTATTGAGTTGACTTTCTGACAGGAAGCTTTGATCAAAATTTGTGGCTTATTGACAACAATACTGCTTTATAAAGTAGATTGTTCACACACATCCCTACATAACGCAGTGGATAGCAAGTTAAATATGTTAAAAGAGTTACCACGTATACTATGTTAAATGTGAACACATGAACAACTGTTTCAGAAGGATTAAAAGTGATATTGCAGAGAGCTTAATCATGCTTGATGTTAATTTCTCTGTATCACATATGAAGTTCCTGGGAAAAGCTATTCTGGAAAATCTTCTGAGGCACCTGATTAGAGGGAAGATAGTAAAGCAAATGTGAACTTCAGACTTGCTATCTTTGTGAAAAAGTGAGACACACATGTTTTGCTAGATATTTAAAAAATGTGACTGCAGTGAGAAATGGTTTGTCTTTATGTGCTTAATAAACCATGAGACTCATTAGGAATAATATATACCTGTTTTTGAATAAATATTGTAATCTAGGATAAGAAAGGCTTGTGCTTGGACTTGATCTTCAGGGTGTTTTCCAACAAAAACAATTCTAGGATTCTGCTATTCTATGACTTTTCTTACCTTCATTTTCTTGACTGTGAAAACCATCTATGGCACAAGAAATTTACAAAGTGACTGTGTGTTTAACATGGAGGAAAAAATTATGAGGTAATATTTCATTCAAGCTGAGTGATCATTAATTGAATGAAGACATATGCTAATGTAGTAACTGACATTTCTATAGTTTATCTTGTATGTTGTTGGAAACTTCTTGTTATCAGTTTTAATATCTGTTGTTTTTGTTTATTGAAATAAACTCAATTCTGCAATCTATGATTGCTATTTTAAATGAAGAAGCAATTGATTTGATTATATTGCATCCATTACAGGCAGACACTCAAATTCCTTCCATTTCTTTAAGAAGCCCTTTTCTGACCTCTTTTATGGAGAATAGTAGAGTTCTGGGGGGAATAATGTTTCTTTCTTAGTCTTGCTGGTTTAGGTCGTGTTACACTGCTACAAAACTGTCCAGATCATTCTGTTTCACACAAGATAAAGCCTTCATTTCTCCATAGTTCTGTTAAATTGAAGGCTGGCATGGAAGGAGATAGCTCATTAAATGAGGTACCCAAAATGAATAAGGATGTTGGAGACTGGGCTTTTGTTTCGTGCCTGAGATTAATCTGTTTGTTAAAATATCTATCTTTTTTGAGCATTGAAAGTTATGTTCAAAGCATTTATGTGTACACTGTACGTGTGCAACACTTATTTACTTCATTTTTAATTGCATTAAAATAATTTGTTGTATTTTATCTTCCATATTACAGTTTAATGTGCCTTATTTATACATTGTAGAAATACTAAGTAAACGTAGAGAATATGGCCGTTGTGTACCATTTGCAAAATAGTCATATGTTAGCATGATTTTAAAGAATAAGCATGACATATTACACTGAGCTGCATAATGTTAGCAGCATGTTTGTATCAAAGCGGAAAGTATTGACTGAAGCAACACAGATGTCCCTTAACATTTTCAGTAAGCAATAGCTACACTTGCTTGCTGAGTACATTTCTGCCCAAACGACATCTTTTCTAGAGCCAGGAGTGAGCAATTGCTGGCCCTGGGTCAGCAGATGCCTCTGATTTCCTCATCGTGCTACCGTAGGCTTTTGTCTTCATGGTAAGCCAAGAGTTTCGTGTCCCAAAAAAGAAGAAAAAAATAATAGAAATCCTGTTTAGAATATCTAAAGATATTCATGCTGGAAAAAAAAAAAAAAAAAGCATACATGCAGCTATTTTTAGCTATGGCTGTCTATCACCAAATGAAACAGTCTCTCCCAGCCTTTCCCGCTTTGTTCTGCATGCTCTCATTGCTCTCCTAGCACCGGCTCCTGTGCTTATCTAACCTCCTCTTGTCTGATCCAAAGAATAAAGCTAGCAGAAAAAGAATATGGCAATCAAATAATATTTTTTTTCTGATGATCAAGTTCCCTAAACTGGTTTATTGTGGGATTAGACAAGCAGTAAGTAAAGCATAAGATCACACAGCTTGGAACAGAGAGATAATAAAAGTATAGCTGCTCCTTTTGGCTCTAGGTTAAAGATCTGCTTATCTACAATGTTAAAGTATTCTGTAACTCTAAGTTTGTGTATTATCTGAATTCCTCAGAAACACTGATTTTAATCTTATTAGCACAGATCTTTGTCCTTTGTTTTTCTGAATACTCCATGGCTCTCGGTTATTTTAAGTGTTGCAATAATATACTCTGAATAAACTTTAAAAGCACTGCAGTTTGGAGGCTGGTGAGAAATTTTTCAAACTTTTTGTCACAATTTCTTTATTAAAGTTTCCTCCTTTTATTTATGTATATTCACATATATTAATTTTGAAGTGATTACTTATAGTATTTTTTTAAGAATTTTTTAATCAGTTTCTTCCTCAGCAACAATGTTAAACACTAGCGGATAAAATGATTCATGTAAAAACAAAAATGCTAAAGCTCTGAGGGAGAAAGGAAAATATAGAAATTCAATATATCCTTTTTAATTTTATATATATTATGATGTTGAGCAGAAGTGTGTGATGATCAATGATAATCTTCCCAAAATTAAACTATTAATATATAAGCATTAAGTACACTGCTTGATTTGATCCTAAGCGGATGTTGTTGTTGCTTCTGGTTTGAGTTGGTGTTGTTTGGTTTTTTTTTTTTTTTTTTTTTTTTTTAAGGGAATCTTGTAAGCTCATAGAATTGTCTTGAGGATAATTCCATTCCGATTCCTTCACAGACCCAAAGTCTACATTATATATCTACATTATATATAATTTTATGTATCCAGTTACACTCTCTATGAAGACAGATATACCTGAAGAAAAAAAATTGTTGTGAAGGGACATTTAACTGCTACAAAGTTTATATACATTAATTCTAAGATAAAATCCATTCAGGAATATCCTAACAGTTCTGCCATGTCAATGGAGCTATACAAATTTAAAGTAATCTGTTTATAGTACCCAAGCTCTAGCAAGTGAGTTTCTTACAGAAGAGAAATATTTTGTCAGCAAATTCCTATTTTATAAGAGAATTTTATAACAACATTATATAAAAGAGCAATTTATGGAAAAGAAATTTCATAACCTAAGTAAGATTCTGTTGAGTTTCAGTGATTCTTTTTTTAACTGTAAATTCATGGTCTGAAAATAAAGCACGCCCCTCATGCTTTTCTGAAAATATTCTTCCTCATGCCAAGTATAAAACATTTATAGAGAATTCTATGTAGTTTTCTTACAAAAAAAAAAGTAGTGTAAGTAAATTGGAAGAAAAAAAGTATTTGAATATCTAAAAATGAAAAATGCATCCTCCAAATGAACAAAAATTATAAGTTTCTCAGAACACTAAATCTATATATTATTAAATATTCAAAAAAAGTGTTCCTCACTCTTTTCACTTTGATAGTTTCTTTAAAATAGACCTTTTTTATATCATCACCTTTATTTTGCTGAAAAAAGGGAAATTTCTTTCTTAAAAAGTCTTGTTTAGCAAAAAGTTTAAAAAAATGTTAAAATAATCCATGTGGAGAAGAGAAGCCTGCTCTGGCAGATGTTGTCAACTATAAAGGTCTTGAAATTTTTTAGATACAGCGATAAATGCAAGTTGAAATATAAGTAGATATAGGAAGAATACTGTGCTTGACTGCAATCTGAAAGGAATTCTAATGCCATATTCTAACTGCAGAATGCAAAATATGAGCATGTGGGAAAAAAAATCTTTGAAATACAGCTTTCCCTTCTAGCTAATTCCTCAATATTTATTTTGGAACGGATTTAACAATTACTATTCCAAAATTTTGCAGGTCAGCAAAGTAGTGTTTGCAGGCTTGTGACAAAGCTAAGCTAGTCAGTCATATATCATTTCTTTGTAAGCTTTTGAAAGCAGAGAAAATATGCAGTGGAGAAAATATAATTATTTCCTGTTGAATTATCGGAGATGAGAACTGCCTCTGTTCACTCTTTTATATACATCTATAGATTGCTGCTTACTGGCATAAGAAATAGAAAATGTGATGTTTACTGTACCTAGCTAAGTTTCTTTTTCCTCACCCCTGCCCCAGAAGGCCCACTTGTTCCTATAAGAGCATCTCATATGAAATAACAAACTGGTCTTGAGGGATGTATAGTTATGATTATTTGGTACTGAAAAAAGAGTGATGTAACTATGCTAAAGCAAATCTCAGAACACAGAGAGACTGTGGGAGTAGTAAACAGTGATAATGTAGCCTCTAATATAATCATGGCCTTTGTGTAACTGATGTTGTGATATATGTATGACCAGATAGTAGTGTGGTAAAAAAGATGTCAATAGTAATGCATCTTTCCTTGTAAGTTTTACAGTATCTTTCTAATCCTCTCTTTTTTTTTTTTTTATGAGTATATATTATACACATATATGTATCTGTGTATGTGAATGCGTGCGTGTGTATATGTATATATGTCTAATATGCATTATTTAGAGTAGCTGTTAAATACAAGGGATGTGTTAGCAGGATGTAATTCTCTATGGCTACTTTAAACTTCATATTTATATTTTATATATAATGCCCCTCTATCTATCAAGCCTACTGAGAAGAAATCTTCTATCCTGGCTGTATTTGCAGTGAAAAACATTAATGAGTGAGTTAGTAATTTTAAATGTATGTTATCATGTAGAAATTTTGCAGTAGGAGCTGCCTTTGGTTAGATCTCTAAAATCCAAAGGAGATAAGTGGAGTTGAGTAGGAAGAAATGAATGCCAAGTTAAATTAAGCATTATTCTTTCCCTTGAAAAGATCAATTTAAAGATTAAAAAAGTGTTATGAAATACTTATCAGCTCCATGCTAAAGAGGCTTAATGAGAACAATGGTAAACGTTATCCACTAAAATTAGCAGGACAGGTAAGGGAGGATGTAGTAATGACCTAGAAATCAAAAGGAATTGAACTCCACAGGGCATCTTATTGATAGTTTCCCTCTTTAAAAATATCTTAAAACTTTTTGTGTGTGTGTATGTATCCTGAGAAAAGTAATTTTCACTGTGAGGAATTTTTTTTTTTTTTTTTTTAGGTAAGCATCTTTTATAAGGAAAAATGTAAAGAGATTATTGCAGCTTATATAATGTGCCTTTGACCCTTTATAAACAGTCTCCACAGAAATTCTCAAAAATGAAATGAGTTTATAGTTACGGCTATTCTATTGCTTCTGCATGGAGAGTAGACTCAGGATTCCTAGGATTCATAACTTGATTTACCGTCTTTGAACATTCCTCCCAAAACATTTCTAAAACATAACTATATCACAATAAGCTATGCTTTATGTCTACCTACCTTACACTGTGACCTTATTGTTTCGGCATGCCATCAGTTTAAAATGTTGAGCACTGTCGATTCCTTTACTTCCTGATTTTTCTTTTGATTAGCCTTTGTGGGATTATCTCACATACTGTTCTAATTTTTGTAACTATTTTATAGAACTCTTCAGACTTTATTGAGGCAATTTACATAGTTCTGAAATAAATCTCAGTAGTCTCTAATTCTTTCAGTCAGCTCTAGCAGTCTTTAAAAATAAAGTTACAGCAGTTATTATCCTTCCATCCTTCAGCATAGTAGCTTATTTTAATGAGAAATTCCATGTTATTGAGTTTTAGAATGTCTTAAACTAACTTTCTCATTTAATTTTTTAAGTTAATATGACTGTGAGCATTTTACATGATCATTTCCATAAAATTTATCTGAAATGGTATTGCAGTCAACTCAGTTCAATGGCTTTGATTACTTCTAGAACTAACTTCACTATGCAGCATTTTAGATATACCCATAATGCTATTGGAGATATAGCTGGATCACATTCAGGCATAGGCAAGCAAATTTATGCATGGCTTGACTGCTGCAATATAACTCCAGCAATAGGAGATCAGTAAAAACTAATGCACAAATAAGCATTCATGCTTGAATTGGGATTGAATTGTGCTAAAAATCCATGTTTCATTTTCACTGTCCTTGCTATCAAACCAGTTAAACAGGAGCAAGATTTGCTTATGTTTAACTGGTCACATCATGGAAAATCACATATTCCATCAGAGGTGTTGACTTATCTTTCTCCTTTGTGTGCTCTAAAGCTAGTTATTCCAAGAAAAAGACAGTAACACAAGTCGAAAATGTAGTATGAGTTGGTGTTTGAATAGCAGACACACAAGTTACTGGAAACACTGCTAGCGATGATTCCTCTTTGATGTCTCATTCTTAATATCATTATCCCAAGCTTTCATAAACATATTCTTTCACATTTGCTAAATTTGGAAAAAAAATGTGTGTGTGTGTGTATATGTGAACATATCTTTACATCTTTAGGCACAAAAATAGGAGAAAAAAAGAAAGAAGTGGGGAAAAAGTCTGGATTTTACCCCAAATTTTAGGCCTGCACATCATGAGCATACCTGTTTCTTAAAAAATGTATAATGTACTTGTATCCTTTTTTTTCAGTCAGGATATTATTTGCCTAAACATTAAAGACTGTGTATGCATAGTGATATCATATACACTTCAAGTTTCCATGTGTTTATATCAGATAATGCAGAACTACATTTTTTTTTTCTATGTAGTCTTAGTAAATATGATCGCGTTTTGCCAGGCATTTTTTTGTTTTTATTTTTTCCATTCCTATCCTGTTCCATGGATAGTGCCATGAGGTACTTTTAGAATTTAGGCACTTAATCCTTTCTTCTAAAGTCTTCTTTTCTCAATGCACTTCTGTGAGCGTAGACAAAGCCTTAAACATAAGCTTGTTTCTGTATCCAAACATAGCTTTTAGATTTCTACTTGATATCTCTCTAATCTACCATCAGGAAATGTGCCAATAACACTGAAGAAACTGGGTGAAGTGTAATGAACTTCAGCCTTGCATAAGGCTGATAGTACTGTAAATCTGTGATGCTTGACAATAAACACTGTTTCAAGAAAAAATGACATGGTCTGCCTATACAGACAAAACAAGAGCATGTAGTTATTCACTGACACATATATACTGAATAAAAAGCTTTATTACTACTTAAATACTATCTTCATAATTTGTTTGAGATTCTCTAGTGGATATCCTAGACACTGGAAAGTTTGCACCAGGAGCTATTCACACAGCTCATTGCCATGCTGTATTGGTTTAGAGGGGTTTTTTTCCCCTTTTTTTATTTTTGTATGCATTGCCTTGTGCATAGGGGTTTTTTTGCCCCTCCCATGATCATCTGCCTTTGTTGAGATATTTTGTGCACTATCTTCATGTTGTGTTTTGTGTGTTATATTGCGTATTTTATGACAAGGTCTGAATACGTACCACATGCTCACTTGCAAGTTGCATACCACTTAGGAGATACTTCTCACCCTCTTGCTCCCAAGTCATTTTTTGCAGTCGTGGTATCTTTGTCCTATGCTATCCTATCTGCTATTCCTATGATGTTCATTCCTTACCAGCGTGTTTAAAATTAAGCAGCAGGTGCACTACCTACACTTCTCCTTAATAGATTATCAGCACAGTAATTTCTGAATTGAAAGGGATTTCTCTATTCTCCACGTATAAGAGAATCACTCTTGTACTCTTAGCATCACTTAGTGTAGGAATTACCTTCTCATGATTATGAAGTACAACTTGTATGCTTCCACTACTGCTTTCAGTGACACTGATTAATTTCTGGGAATTATCTTGCAAAGATACATATTGGTCACAAATCTATACTGTTATTGTATTGTCTCTTTCATGAATTACATAATCTGAAGCTGGTTTTTATACCATAAAATAACTCATGATAAGTACATAACTGGTGACAACTTATATGTGAGTTGTTGCCCATAACCTATGAAGTTTATACTTAGTCATCTTATCAGAGAAACTATTTCTATTCTAAAAGTGTAGAGCACTTCCATAATCATGATAGCTTCTGGTGAATGCATGCTAGTGAGCGTCTATCACTTCATGTCATTTAAAAAAAATCCAGAGAAGGATTTTCTTTTGAGGTTATGTTTCTTATCTGGCTTCTAATGAAATTCCGCATTTTTGCCTTATGCTCCAGCTATGAAATGCTGTAGCCATTTTTTCAATTAAAAAAGAAGAAAAAAAGTTATTTCATTAGAGGAGGGATTCAAGTATTTACATCTTAAAAAAAAAAAAAAAGAAAGAGGAGAGATTATATTAAAAATAAAGAAATAGATGCATAGACTGATTTTGAGACCAAATAGAGAGGAAAAAAAAAAAAGTAGGTATTTTGCATTATTATGATACATGAATTGATTTACTTACATGTTTAAAGTTGTTTGCATGTGAAAGTACAGAAATGTTTATTGAATTGGACTTTACAAGCATGTTTTATGCAAGTATTATTCTCAGGTGTGGCAAAACCACATAGCAACTGATAAAACAACTTCTTTACTTGCTCATTACAGTGGACATAAAATAGCATAGAGTAAGTTATGCTGTGGAAAAAGGACTAAAAAGTGGGTGAAGATGTAGCAAATAAATAAATGCAGGAACCAATCATTTGTGATACATTGCAGACAACAAAAAAATTGCATGGATACTAGCAGACAGATGCTTGTTTTAAATGCCTCAAATAACAAGTCACTTATACATTCCAAATCCACCCAAATCTGCTTACGTTTTACTTAAAGACAAGTTTGTACCTACCAACTCCAGACATCTCCGGGATGCTGGCGGTGTATATGTCCTTCGTGAATTTTGGTTCATTGTCATTGATATCATGGATTTTAATGATAAATTCAGATTCTGGTTCCACTTGTCTTCCAGTCTTTCTGTCTATAGCCTTGGCCCGTAGCACATACAGTGACTTTTCTTCTCTGTCCAATTTCTTTGCAGCATGAATATCTCCTGTATTTTCATCTATAATGAACAGACTGCCAGCCCCATCTCCTGTTAATATGTATTTTAAATTTCCGTCTCCTTTATCTTGGTCAGTGTGTAGCTTCAGGGAGGTAGAAAAGAAGAATTCTATAAATAAATGTATTGTTATTACAGACCAAATGATTCAGCACATATGAATAAGTCTGTACAGTCTTGACAGTAATTGGGGTCAACAGTGGTTATCTTCTGTTTCACTGTTGAAAAAATTACAAATTTGAAACTCAGTTATGCACAAGAGTATATCTCTAAACAAATTTGTAAGGACACAAAGGAATATAGAAGATAATGCAGAAGTATTTAAAATGACGATCTGATAATTAAAAAAAAAAAATATTTCTTTCAGTAGTCTGTTCAGAAAGCAACAGAAGTGTCCCTTCTGAAGATAGCAGAGGTCTAATGCTCTCAAATTTCTCTTTGTCTTCTTGTGTCCTGGTTACTGGTAAGGCAACTAGTTGCCTTGTAACAGCAGTGAAGAAAAGGAGTTTAAAGATGAGAGCTTTTATAATGTCAGAAGATCATCTGTAAAAGTTCTGATTTCAGAAACTATCCTCTCTTTCTCTCTCTTTTATTTTTAAGGACCATCTTACCTCAGTTAATTACTTCCTTCCTTCTAGTCCTCTCCACACAGGGAAAATAATTTTCAAGAACACTAGGAGGTAAATTTTCAAAGCATTGAGTGGAGTTTAGCAGTTCTTTCCTTACTATCTCTCTTCACAAGAGTTCTAGACTATATTCCTGTGAACTTACAGGCACTGATTAGCTATCCATATATTGCAGCTACAAAAAAAATCTCAAAACGACAGCCAAAGTCAAAAAAGCTGACCCAGGCACCAGACCTTCCTACAAAATATTATTTTCTTGAATTCTGTCCTCATAATTCCATTTAAAGGGACATATAATTCCTTTTCATAAGGTTCTTTGATATATTTTCCTCAGATATACATTTGCAATCATATGTAGCCATAGCTTAATGGCCTGAGTGTTTTGGGGTTTTTTTTTTTTTTTTTTTTTTTTTTTTTTTTTTTTTTTTTTTTTTTTTTTTTTTTTTTTTTTTTTTTTTTTTTTTCAAATCTATGTAGAAAAAAACCTTATTCCTTTTCTTTTTTCTTCTTTTGTCCAAAGGCAACAGTACCATATCCTATCATTCACCTGGAATAAAACAATTTCAGCATCAGTAAAGGTATTATTCTAGAGCCAGAAAACTTATTTTATACCACTTTTTTCTTATTTGTGTGCTCGTACCTGTACTTAGTTCCATGTTTCCTAGCTGAACTATTTCATGTTTTTATTACTCTACCTGTATGAAGGGTGACTGTGGTGAATTTTGTTTACTTCCTTCATTTTTGATTTTCTTTCTCCAATTTTATACTTCAGTGGGCTGATTCTTACTGTAGTCTTCTAAGAGTACGGCATTTTTTTTTAATCTACAAAAATTCCTGAGGATTACATATAACAGGTGAAAGAATATGAGTACACAACCCTCCATAAAGATCCCTGAAAATCTGACAACTCTACAGATAATATTTAAACAATAATATACATAATGTGGAAGTATTTTCAGACACTGATTGTGGAACATTAAGTACCCGATACAATACAGTATAATACTAAGAGATTATTACAGTAATTCATTATGATAAATATTCTTATATTCAGGAAAAAAAATAGGTTAGATTTATTTACTTATCAAGTACAAAATATGATGTATTTCTTTTTGTCAGTTGAGTGCCTCTCTTGCCATGCAGGACAATCTCCTGTCCCTAAGAAATACTGCACATGTATCCTTTTTGACATATTCCTTACTTTGCAACATAAATATATTTTTTTTACATTCTTTTGAGTTAAATGCTTTTCTTAGCTATGCCGAAGTAAGAATCAGATCTCTGGATTGATGTCCAGCACCTGAACCTCGTTTTCTCCTAAGGACTCTCTTCTCTTTGGTCAGCTAAGTGTGCAAGTGTGGTGGCCAACCACAATACATGTCTGAACACCCTCAGCTTTTGAGAGTGATTTTAGGGCAAGAAGAGGTACATGGGAGCTGAGTGAAGAGACTTTTGAATCAGATGTGAAGGTATGAGGTGGACAGGAGCAGCTGGTGACAGAGCAAGTTTTGGTGAGATTGGGGCCTCCATGAAACCAGCTTACACTCTGTGTATAAGGATTTTTTTCTTAATTCCCACAAAATGGGCTCATCAATAACTTATCAGTAATTTGCTAAAATGTTTCTCCTATGCTAACATTAGTCAGACGAGTAAGTTCTGGCAAGCAAAGGGTTTGCACGTTATATTTTCATATATTTACAAAGCTATATCCCTGATAATTTCTGTTAGTCTCCATAGGGCTTTTTTTTTTTTTTTTTTTTCCCCTCCTGGATATGGGTACACTCCAACATACATTGTTACTGATAGAAATTTATATAACTTGCTTATTGTTGGATGGATTAAACTAGCCCCTGGCCCACAGGTATTATCTCCATAGCAGCCCGCCTGGCAGATTGCATAGGAAGAGACTTAACTGTCAGCAGCCTTAGACTTCAATTGTCAGGAACTGCTACACAATGAAAGAATGTAATCTACCCAAACACAGCAAAAGTTTCCTGCTTTAGAAATAAACAAAAATTAGTGCAACAGAATATGACTTATTTCTGAACTAAAAAATTAAAGGGATGAGGGGATTGAATGAGGTTTTCTTTTGTTTTTCCTGATCTGGAATAGAAAACAAAATTCTGCATTGAAATAAGACTATATTATATGTGTGGAATTTTATCAGGAAACAATTATCAGAATTTTGTCAGAAAAATAATTAATATGTATTTCACTAGAAATGGTACTTCAAAAATTTTTAATATAATTTTAATTGAAAGTGTGATAATAATATATTTACACCTCTCTTAAATACTTTTTCCACTCAGCTCTGCTAGTGAAAACATCTTTCAGGGAACATGAAATTAGTTTAAAGGCAACATTTTACTTAAATTTCAAATTTTGCTATTGGGAAACATTTATTCACACAAACACTTTTTTGACTTGGAGAATGAGCCTTCTGCTGAAAAGAGATCAGAGGTAATGGAAGAAGACAGGTGCAGCTGGATATCAGAGATCCAGGTTGTGAATTTAAATAAACTTAATGGAAACAGTGCTCACATGAACTAGGCCTGGGTCAATAACCTTGTGCAAACGGGCTATAATGAGCAAGTTACTGGGAGCTTTCTCTCCTACCATAACAAATGGCTCTGGAAACACACATCTGTCCATAGCCATTTGCTTATTCTGATGGTCAAACATATATTGATTCCTTGAAAAATAGGTTAAATTCTTTGATCGGTCTGTTAAAAATGTCCTCCAGGAGTTCGGGCATCTCAAACCATGATGGATATATTGAACCTCCTACTTGACTCATGTTTCTACCAAAAGAAGAACAAAATTTGCAAGCATAGTAAATTGCCATATCCTATTCCTTATTTTCTGTTAGCAGGTTCGCTTGAAGTACAGTGATTAACTTCAATCATTCTACATGTAGCAATTTCTAATTTCTACTAAATGTTTTATTTTTCTTTTTCAGGAACATTTTAGGAATCTTCATCAATCTGTGATACAAATTTTAACCATGATATTTTACCAAAATGCCAAAAATGGGGATATTTTCATATAAAAAAGGAAGGACAATGTCCTATAGAAATAAAATTGCCTCATTTCTAGTATCATAGATTGTTTAAACTACAGTTTCTGTGAGAACATAACAGGTCTGAGAACTGTGAAATAATTCAATGAAAATAAAAAAAAAAAAAACAGCTAATATTAGATTACTCAGATTAATCAGTGTATAGTGATCACCTCAATAATGAATGTCTTCATTAATTCAGCATTCAGTATCAAGTCATCTGAAATACGCTGGAATGAAGACATAGCTTAGGCAATGCACCACTGAGTTTCTAGTTTTCTTATTCTTTTGCACACATTTTCTTTTCTGTAGTCTCTTGTGTAACTGGCTTAATGCATTCTCAACATAATTTCTCCTGCGGATCATCAGGGACAAAAACATTGGTAATGTTATTGCGAGTAACAGTTAGCTGTTTCTGTAACAATGTGTGTTTTACAAATGTGGACATATTTGTAAACATTCTTCCAATATTTTTTTTCTCTCTATTTATAGATAAAAAGCATACATTTGAAATGAGTCTCTCTACCCTGTTCTGTGAAACTGAAATTTGATGTGATAGGGTAATCAAGAACTGTGTGCTATCGGGGTGGGGTGGGGGAGTGAAGATATAAAATTTACATGGGTGAATACTAGTGGAAATTCCAGTAAGTAAACTAGTAGACGACAGGTTATCTCAGAGTAATAATTTTGTAGCATATTTCTGTTTCCTCTAAATTAAATACTTTACTTCTTTGCCACATACGTGACACTCATCTAACTATATTTATTAGCAAGTGGTATTTGAAACATGTACCCACCTGTACTTCAGGAAGTAATTGCCTGGCATTGTTGGTACCGATATTGCACAGAAAAAGTATGAGCATTGTTTGGAGGAAATCTCATAAATGACCAAGCTAACATACTAGTATGAAAAGGCAAAAGGAGATAAATGCAAGACAAGAAAAAAAAATGTTGTTGTAGAAAATAGTTGCTTAAAAGACCATATTTAAAATTAATTGTACTGTTGATCTGGTTCTCAACTCTCTGTAATAGAGAATAACTCTTTTGAAGTTAGGCAGACATGTAATCAATGTAATAGGGAAGAATCAATGGGCAAAGCTAACACAAATTATACAGTGATATGAACAAATTTTCCGCATTTACAAACACAAAATTGCCAGATTTCATTTAGATTTCATTTTATTTGTAATTTATTTCTGTAAAACTACTGCTGTAGATGAAAAAGAAAGAAAAGAACAAGAAGAGCTACTTGCAACTTGTGACATTTTTATGAATAGAGTGGAAGCATGTACTTATTTGCCTAGGATCAGAAAACACAAATGATCTCATTGTGGACATGAATGCAGCAAAGAGAATGATAAAGACACATAAAGGGAAGGATATGCTTACAAGGAGGCAAGTGCTGTGCTATTGTGTAGAGCTGAGATGGCTCATTCTGCCTCTGTATCATTCTGCAGAAGGACCATTACTGCAGATTTCCACCCTCACTGCCTCCACCCATGCAGAAGATTCATGATATCTCACTCTTCTCTCGAAAACCCTGTTTGCTTGTAAATGCCTTGGAGAAAGTGTGAACAATGGTCTCTTCTACTTTTCAAGTGTGGCTGTGCTGCCGGATTACTGAGATCAAATTAACTCTTTTTTAGGTTCAGTAAAATGGTAAAATTGCATGTTTCTGTAGGAGAAGAAGGGCACACTGTTTGGAATGCCATTGCAGTTGAATTGGTGCCAGAACACAGGCAAATCTCTTCAAGGGTGTCCTTATGCAATCACATCCAGAATGCAGATGTCATTGGAAATAACACCCTGGGACAATACTGAGCTTTTAGTTAGAAATCTTACTTTAGGTGTTTCATAAAATGACCAGATAGGTAGGCCCATGATTGACAGCTGTACTGGAGGGCAAGTAAATCCATGGGCAGGCCAAATCCCAGTCCTAAACTCCTGAGCTCCTTAAAATCCTGTTAACATCTGAGAGAAAGCTGAGTCTCTAATTTGATTTGGCTGTTTATATTAATTTTCCTGAAACTAGAACTGGCAGGAGTGGGAGGAATATCTAAAAATGGAGACATGAAGAAGTAGTATCGAGTCCCAAAGGAAAAATATCTTGTTTGGATGCCTTACCTTTCTCCCTGTGTTTGGTCTTGATAATGTAACTTGTTGTGCAATGCTAAAATTGGGTGTTCGCCCTTACTTATTATTCAATAATGTGTATCGGTAGAAGAAGCTCCTCTGTGCAAAAACACTGTTAACTACATTAGAAAGTGTTACTGTTTTTACAGTTTTATTTGTTTTGTTTTTATTTCATCCTGTAGAATTGTCAAGGTGTTTTCATACATTCTGCAAATGAGCTATCATAGTCAAAAGGTCTTGATTCCTCCTAAAGTGTTATAGTTTGTGAAACACCTTCTAGGAAACATGCTGCCGTATTCTCTGTTACTGCTTTTCACCTTGACCAACAAAGTTAGATTGTGTTTACATCTATATATAATGCTGAAAATACTAAAGGTAAGATGTTTTATGTACTGATATATACTTTAAAAGTTCTGAGCACTGACTTTATGCATGCTCTTTATTAATTTTGGCTGTATCAGGTTTTATTCCTGTGTGTGCTATTTAAAGGCCTCTGTAAGGGAGAACATTGGGGTTTGTGTTTTCTTTTAGTTGCTGGAGGCATAGCAATAAAAATGTAAAGTATAAGTGCGGCTGGTTATTCTGGTTTGAGACTATCACAAGCTAGTCAGCAGGGGAAACTTGGAAACGATAAAAGACTTTTTTTGCTTTGTTTTATTTTTTTCCTTATGAAGCTGAAAACTAATTCAGAAGTGAAATTGGTACTGTCTTTTCATACCAAATATACTTCTACTTATGGTTTTACTGAACCATAACACAGCTGTCTGAACACATCTCTCTGTTCTACTGTTCTTTTTATACTTCATGTACAATTTATGCCCTACACAGAATTTTTTTTTCTCTCTCAAAGCACTATATATTCAGCCTCTTAGTTCCTAGTACAATTAAAATTCTTTCTACATGCTAGTCTTGCTTACTGCAATTTTTTTTTTCTTGATTTTACCTTTCATAACATAGTTCTTATCGCTTCAGGCAAAAGACTCATGCCATGTATAACTTCAGATTGAAAAATTGTTACATAAAATTAACATAACACAGGATTATAGTGATACCTTGACTGCCAGAAAATATTGAGTTTTGGCTATAATATCTCCAGACCTAATGACTCTGGGACAATTATATAGCCTATATACAGTCTAGTCTATATGCAGCATAAATGATCAAGTGGCAAAGTATCTTTAACTGCTGGGTTTGTTATGATTCTTTCAAAAATGTGTCCACTCCTTGAAGTGGGAAAGCAACAAGTATAACTACTAAGCAATATGAAGAGAAACATAAACAAATTGTGCATGTCTAAAGTGTGCACAGTGAAACTTTTCAGAAATGATGGGGTGGGAGGAGGTCTCTGTCCTTCTAGGATTTCTCATACATCCTTTAATCACACTTGTCTAGCCATAGCTCCTAGGTGAGGGGAGAAACAGGCAAAAACAGGCAAAAAATTCCTGCAGAACATTGGCTTGCATGTATGTTATTTTTACGGGACCATGTGCTTGGCTATATAAAATTTTATTTCTATTTGGTCACTGTACTATGCCATTTATTCTTTAGCAGTGGCCCAGAGAAGTCACATAACATGTCTTAAAACAAAAATTGATTTGACCTTAGGAAACTGGGCTGTAATTATCACTCTATCTTTTACTCCAAACCAAGAAAGTATGAGTGTAGAGCTGGGAAAGAAGACAGTTGTTGAGGAGGAGGAGGAGGAGAGATAAGTATTGCATAAACAACAAAGAAATTAATTGATATAGAAAATGCAAAAAAAATGCAGTAGAAATAATATCTTATAACATCACAGCCAACTCTGAAATCTCAGAGAAAATATGTTGAATGTTAGTGGCAGGTAGGTAATTAACCAATGCCCCCACTGTATGATTTCAGATCTCCTTGTGAGATTTACAGCAGCTGGGATGTGGCACCATCAGCAGCTCAGCCAATATTCCCCTTCATTAACATTTTAACTAATTAAAAATCTAAAAGCATCTTAATAACTGCAGTAGCTCTTCAGTGTGGATTGCGGTAGCAGTATCTGCTTTGCCTTAATTTTCTATTCGTGTGTGTTTAATCAAAAGTTTTTTTAGGTATGTGCTAAATGGCAATGTATTTACCTGACTTGAATTTGTGACATCAGCATAAACTTCTTAATTAAAACAGCCCAACTCTGTGTGTGATGGTAACCTAAGTGACTGTATATTAAACAAGGCAAATGACATTTACTTTTCTTATCTTCTGTTTTCCAGCATCTGGTTCTTGTGTTCAGCTGTCTATTGTTACAAATTCTCTAGGGAATGGTATTATGAAACACACTGCTCACACCAGCTGCAGTGCTGATTCCAACTTCAAATGGAAAGCTGGGGTAAATCTGCTTTTCACTTAGGAAACACCAAGCAAAATCCTTAGTACCCTATTGGTTCTGCTAAAATAACTTCAATATGAAGAAATTAATTCCCTTGGCCTGCAGCTCTTCCTCATATCTTGGGGGTGAAGTTTTGGAAATCAGGGTTTTTCTGAAGAATATCCTTACTCTATCTACTTTTTACTTCCCCTTGGTCCTATAATCCTAGAAAATTGGAAAAGTGTTTGTACTTCTTACTTTTGTACAAAGAAAAAAAAACCTCTGAATCGACGTAAGGTTTGTGCATGTGAACCCAAAGAAATAAGGCAAACTTAATTTTCATTTTAGTCATCAATTGTATCCATAGGTCAGAAATAATCACATTATAATTTAACATGAAGTATTGTCACTTTAGTCAATCGCTGGAACAGGTGCTAAGTTCCTCACTGTTTTGAAAGCTTCACAATAAGTTAAGGTATTTTTTTCTCTTAGATTTTCTCGGAGCAAATATTTCTGAGTGAAATTTTTCTGTGTGTGATGTCACTTGCTGTTTTAGAGGCACACAAATTTTTGCTACTATATTCTTTTTGTATGAACCCAAAGTACTTGAATTTATTTAGTTACTGTTGCCTTAATTTTGCACAAGTGCTGCAGTGATTAAGCTAAACTGTGTGATTATCCACACTGATCTGAAGAACATATCAATAACACAGTAACAGAATTTTATTCCTATTTCTAGTCACAGCACTGGTTTTAGTAGAGCATAGTTTGCACAGAGAGGTTATGGAGCCTCCATCCTTGGCGATGTACAAAAGCCCCCTGGACAGAGCCCTGGGCAGAGCCCTGGGCAGCTTGCTCTAAGTGACTCTGCTTATCCAGAGAGTTGGATCCCTGTAAAGATCCCTTCCAATCTCAACCATTCTGTGATTCTATGCCAGTTTTATAGCTGTCTGTGTATATAAAAATACACACACACACATAAGGTGATGTCTCCAGATCAAGACTGAATGTCTTTCATACACGGCATAGTGCAAGAGTAATAGAGTAGGCTGTCAAGATGCAAGGTAATGTGATCAAAGGGACTTTCTTGCTCTTAAAATCTGTAAACATGAATCCAGGTTGACAGCATCACATATACAGAAAAAAAGTGTAGCTCTGCTTATTCAAAGGAAGCAGATACAAAACTCTGCATTTTTCCTAAGCTGTCCAAAAATTTGTCCCTTCTAGAAATATTTAAGATATTTAAAGTTACTTATGAACCTTAAAATATATTTACTTGTACAAAAAGTATATTTCAACACTGAAAGCCTAAGCCTTGAGAGTTGTAAGTTTACTGATTCACAGGTACTTCTCTATATAGAGTTTCAAATTACTTAAAAAGGTGTATTCTTAATAAGCACCCTGAGTGCTTAATATATTTTGATCTTTAAAGCCAAGACCCCTAAGAAAGTGTATTATATTTATTACATTATTCAGTATTAGCAAACTGTGTCACTATGTTTTATATAGTTATATCTTTTCAATGATTTTATTTTTGCTCTCAATAATGGCAAGTTTTTTCAGGACAAAGTGACTTTTGTAGAACTGTATCCGACTGGACCTTAGCAAAAAGTTTTCACAATGTCTAAGAAAAAGCCTGGTCAGGACTAAGTTTTATCAGAAACTGTATTGTCAATGAAGTAGCAGTAATAAACTGCTACTGAGTAATTCAGAACACATATAATTGAAAAATAAAAGAGCAGGATCTTTTTAGCGGATGTATTAAAGTAATATTAGTTTAAGAAAATTGATAGACATAGTGTTTGGGTATGAATAAAAATCTTACTATATCAATGTTAATGCTGTATTAAGCATATTAAAAATAAAATACTTTTTGGGAAACTGAGGCCTTCAGTACTGACTGACTACATCCTTCAAAATCCATATTCCTTGTGGTAACTATTCAGTAGTCTGGAGAAGCACAAAGCACACACAGAGCACAACTGATTGCTCTCCAAAGTGTTGTTGACCATTTGGATTTTAAAATAGAACCCGAGATTTTACTGTTTAGGATAAAGAATTAGCAGTGCTCCTTTTTTAAAGTGTTTTCCATCTTCAGTTTGTGCTTTCATCTCTGACTCAACCTCCTTTTCCAAGAGACAAACCCTGTCATTACTCTGAATCTTTCCCCATGCGGGAGTGTTTTGGTGCTGTGTCCGATTGTTGTCATTGACTGGCTCTGTAACTACAAATCACTGCTTTGGCATCTTGACTGCGGTTTGCTCTTCAGAAAAATAGGTATTATGTCCTTGCCTATTTCACCAGAGGTACTGCAAGTTCATTTAACATAAAATGCTCTGAGATATTCTGATGAAATGTATTTACTAAAGTGAAGATTATTAATATTAATTACCATTACACAGTTTTATTTCTCCCTTCCTCTTCTATCCTTATCAAAGAGATTAAAATAAATGTCTTCAGCCTGATGAGAAAGCAATGTAAATAAAACGGAAGTATTTTCATAGCTTTTATGAAGCATAAAATTATTTCAGACTGTATTTTTATTTTTTCTCCCTCTTTTTCACACTTAGAAATTAATCCAGCTTTAGACACCTGCAGTACATGGAGAATTAGGAGTGTCTCTAAAGGAAAGAAAACAGAACGGATTATTCATATTTCTCTCCTTTAACAATATTAGTACAGGGCTAAAGAATTCCTTCTAGGGTGGATTCACACTTGACCTTTCACTTCATGCCCTTCTGCAAATATTTCTAAATCATTCATGTGAAATGGGTGGGCATCATACTCTGACCTCTTCCACTTCACAATTAGACTTTATAGAGATGAATGGACTTTTGTGTTCTGCAAAACATACAGTGAGAGTGAAAAATTAAAAAGATTTATTTTGTTGTTTTAAAACATCCAATTTCTTCACTTAAAATATATACAGAAATTCTTATTACATGCCACAACCCTCTCTTTCATCTAATTTATTGCCCATACCTTTTGTGCATATCTAGTTAGCATCTATTTTTAGAAATTATCAACCCTGAAATTAAAGATAAATATACACAGCTATTTCTTTTAATCATCTGGGTTACACAGAACGTAGGTAATACTTTACTAAAACACACACATATATATATGATTTAAAAGATCTTTAGTCTCACTAATTTTAAATTTGTGTGTTACACTGATAAAAATGTTTGTTTACCCTGTTTCTCTTTATTTTTCATTTGTTAAAGTAGTCCTATCAGGCATTTACATGACCCAGTTATATTTTAACATTTAACACTGTGTTACCTTTTGGATTGTGACAGTGTTTATCCATTACAAATGCTTACTAAAAAGAAAAATATACTTAATTCCAGAATCTCTATTAGACTGAACTATCCAAAAAGAATAATTTTCAAAGCTTGCTTCAGTATATGCTTCAGTATTTATTTTTAACAACTTGAAAAAGCAGTATAAATTCTTCTTAAACAAAATAAAAATTGTAAACTATAACTTTTTTTTAGAACAAGGACCAAATTAATTCTCAATGTTTATGAAAACTAAGTTAGTTTCTGACCTTAACTAGTAATATATATAGCAGTAGATACACTTCTAGAAGCAAAACTGGCTATGCGTAGTGACAGCCACAGATTTGTCACTATATGTAGCCACTTAAGTGCTTGTCGTTTTCATGCATTAAAAAAGTTAAGGCAGTCATTTATACCACAAAGTCATGCATTCAAACACTGTTCCCTAGGTAGCTATTAAATATTTGGTTTTATTTTTTCCCCTCCTTTTCATAATGTGATTTCATATCTTATTTAATTCAAGACATCCAAACACTCTCCTCAGTCAAAAGAACAATTGATTCATGACATTTTACATGACATTACAGAGTTTTTGTGCATTTTTGTATGGAGATACCTCAAACGTACACATGTTTGGAGGAAAAGCATCTTTAGGATAAGTATTGATAATGACATATTTTACAGTTAGAAAGACAAGGAAAGGCATAGATAAGGGAAAATTTTAATCAAATTACATTTCAGATGATTTTTCAGCTTCGTAGAGTATTTCTGTGGCAGGACTGGAAGTAAAACTTAATTCTCTTGGCTGAATAAGGGATCCAAAGGGACCTTATGTGATGTTGTTAGGAACCCCACAACTTAAACATAAAATTATGTAATTTCTTCGAAAAGTCATGCCATGGAAGTGGAGAATAACTCTCTTCAGTTAAAGCTAAAACTCATTTGATATTATCACCATGTTACGTATTTCCTGACAATTTGGCAAAAGTGTTATGATGGCTGCTATCTGAAATTGTCATGTTTTTCCTTGAGATTAGATGTTGGATGAGGATGAGGGCCATGAGGGCCAGAATGCTTTCTGACTCCTTTTCTTATACTCTGCTGTGTGAAAACAGACAAAAGAGACTAGAGCATTACTAGAATGTAAATAGGTGTAAGAGAGCAGAGGTTTGCCCAGTGTGTTTACGCTGCTATTTTAATACACACAGCAAGGATTTGCTCACAATATTGCATTTCTACAACTTCTAAGGAACCACAGATCCTTCTCCTGACTGGTACCCAGCATAGTGTTAAATTGACTGATTATGCTGGCTAGACTAACTTATTTTTCAGTTTCTGAAAGGCTGAAATGTGTGATGATTCCCGCAATGGACAGGATTTGATATATCAGACACATACAGGAAGAAAAGAGAGGACTTGCTGTTCTTGACAGTTGCTTGTTGACAGCTCCTCTTTTTCTTTTCAAGGTGACTATTCATAAGCCTTTCTCTGACAGACAAGTTGTTGCACAATACCACCATCTGATGCAGTCAAATTGCCCTTTCTAAGTAGTCACATATTGATTTGCTCTGATGGGTTTTACACTCTTTTTCTCACCAGACTGACAGATACTAGTAAACCACAATATAGTCAAAATGCATCCCCTTTTCAGAATCGCTCCCGTAATGTAATCGATGTAATAAATATGCCGCATCATGGAAAGTATCTTGCAAAATACATTTTCCTCACCCTCCCACTTTTTCTTGCACAATAAATGATTGCCTGATAACATATAATGATAGGTCTGCAGATTGCCACTAGTCTAATCTTCTGTTTCTGGTGGCTTAAAGCTGCAAGGCTGAGAAATTTCAGCTTAAAAAACTTTTAAAAGAAACTATGGCTAGTCTACAAATAACAGTAACTTTTTGTGGCAGAGTCCTTATCAACCAAACTTTAGTAGAAGACTAGCCTAGATCTTTTAGCATATGGAGCTTGCCGAGACCAAGATGCCTTTAATCTCCAAAAAGACAATTTGTGTTAAAATAATAATAAAGTATAGATAGTATAATAAAGATATTTGGAAATTGCAAATGGAAATTTGAAATTCGAAAGCACCTCTGATGAGTAAAGAGCAAGCACTGTGGTGAAGAATCAAAGAGGCACCACACACCAGACTTTGCTGCTAATTTGGGCTCAAGTTCAGTTCGATCTCAATTTAAAGGGAGAAATTCCACATCTGCAGGAGGGATCATAGAGAGAGGGAAAGGGAAAAAATGGTCAAATTATTATTGTTTTGCCTGTATAATATTGTATCATTTTGGTTTTGAAAACAACTGTGTTTTGTCATATGTCCATGTGTATGCTATGTGTTAAGATGGCAAAAATTGTCTTGTGAAATTCACAGAAAAATTTCTCTCGCAAATGCTGTTTTCTATCAGGTTCGTCTTTGATAGGGCATACATGCAAATAACCAACAGGTTTCTTCCCCTTCTTTTTATTTAACTCAAAGGTCTTGACTTGAAGATTTGGGAATTTCCTTGTTTCTTTTTAATTTTTTCACGTGCACTTTATCTGATTTAACATTGAACGCAGAAAAAGCACAGGATCCTTGAGTACCAAACAGAAAGGGAATTTAAGAGATAATCTGTACCATTCTCCAGCCTCCAAGCAAGATCAGGGGTTCTGGCACATCTTTGTTTATGCTGTTCTGAAACCTCCAGGGCTAAGAAATTTCCATCTCTTTGGGCGATCTTTTCCAGCGCTTCACTGTATTTGCGGTATTTACTATCAGACAGTTTTTCCTGATGTTGAACGTAAATTATGACAATAAGATTCTGAATTCCTGCCCTGAACATGACACGAAGATAAGGTTATTTTATTGTTTTCATCAGTCTTTCATGTGGTTAAGGAAATGGAAAAGATATTTCATGACAGTTGCCATATCGGTACCACAGAGTGACAAATCTTGTTTGTATGTGTGTATGTGTATATGTATGTGTATATTGTATATAAAGTTTATGTATACAAAGCCTCTGATCATTCTGGTTGTTTCACAATTGTTTTCATAATCCTTTATTTTTGAGCCTTAAAATTTCATTGAAAAAAATGTGCAAACTGAAGAATGAAGTAAAAGGTAGTCCTGATGCCATATATTTTTGTTGACTTTGGAACCAAAAAGTGGGGTTTTGGGGGTTTTTTTTATTTGTTTGTTTGTTTTGATAAAGGTCATAATCTTCCTTTCTTGATCTTTTCTATGCCAATGATGGTTTTAGTTCTTGCTTAGATCATTACTATATCATTATTTCTGCAGTATTCATTCATAGAACATGAAAAAAATGTGGATCAGAGAGATGGAGGTGAAGACAAAAGGATAACTCACTGAATTTTCTTCTTTGATATAATCTTAAAATCCTGATTTTTATTTTAAGAATAGAATTTGTAATGAAAAAGTATTATTCAATGTTCTTCAAAGGTTATATTTCAAAAGGCAGTATTCAAGTATAGTATATCCTCGATGTACGTGTTAAGAATGTTCATGACGAAGTCTTCCCTAAGTTGAATTATATTTAGAAATGATTATATTTCTGCAAGATATGGCTGACTGATTCTGTCATTTTTTTGAAACTTCGCATACTGCTACGTCAAAAGATGAAGAAGAAAGGCTGTTTTTAACAGAGACCCATTTAGATGATGTATTGACTGCAGCAGTCCTTCAAGTGAGACAGTTAGGTGTGTCTATAGGTGGAATTGAAGGGAAAGCATAAAACACTGACAGAATAGTGCACTTGGATTTTATTTCAGACTCAGAGCTATGCAACTGATTCTATTGAAGGAAAAGAGCAAATATTGTGAAGCATGTCTTTGAATTTATTACATTAATTGACTAAAAACTCAAGTGAAAATGTAGGTTCTCTGTAAAACTCTTAAAGCAAGAAGACAGTGAAATTCATTATTTACAAAAAAGCAACCCTTGGTTATTATATACATGAATAAATAAATAAAGGTGAGGGAACCATTATGCTTCTCAGTACATGTTTTGTTAAGAGTTGGACTGGTGGGACAATCTTCAAGACCATAAGGTGGGCTTCTTGCTTCCCAACTACTTAGGGCTGAGTCAAAGCACCACTGACTAGGGTGAACTAGGGTTAATGCAAGGACTTCACTGACCCTGTTTTCTGACTTCTTGGCTGCTTCACATATGGAAAGGGAGCCCACTTTGGCCTTTTGAGGAGTGTCAATGGCAATTTGCAAAGTAAAGTGAGACTAGGATAATTTCTGTCTATATATTATAAGGCAATCCAATCCCATTAAGTAAGAAAACATACAATGTGAAGAGACTACCGAGTGAATATCTGCCTTAAATAGCAGCAATTCCTGTGAGTAATCCAATAATGTGGATTCTAGTAATCCAATGAAGCTGCTTGTATTGTTATATGAGGTTCTTCCAATCTTCTCTCCTTTTTGTAAGAAAGACTGCTACAGTAGGAATCCTCATTGGTAGATATCTACAGACTCTGTAGCAGACTATTCTGCAGCCAGAAATAAGTGGTTGCATTTGCACAGATGCTGGGGAAAAAAAATACCCTCTACACGTTTCTGATTTCACTTTCTACTTTTGAACAAAGTGGATGGGTAAATGTCATGAATCAAACTCACTGGTTATCTGCAGGCAGAAAGAGATTTTTCTTCAGTTTGCATCTAATTTAAATGGTGCTTACGACATGCAAAACCCAACTCATTTATTTTTATGAAAGTTTTTAAACACGAAGCTGTTCACAAAAGCTAATTTTGAACAATGTCACTTTATTTCAATTTATATTTCCTCTCTTAATATGAAAAATTATGTTTCCTAAAGCCTGAGTACACCATAGGATTTCTAAAACTTCCAGGCTACAACAGATGTTGGAGCTGTTTTATCTTGTATAATTTATGATTATTCTAACATACATTGTATGTAACTTCATATATTGCCTGCCAAACAGGAGGCTTTGCTTTGCAAAGTACCCTGATTGCTATAGGGAGAAACTGCCCTTCCTGTGAAAAAATGTGCTTGTGTGACTGCTAATATGAGAAGAAGAAGCCTCTATTTCTCAAAATCACTTATTTGAACCATAAATAACTACATTTTCCAAAATGACTGATTTTTTTATTAGGTCAATTTGTTCCTACCTAAGGCTATTTTGTAAAGATTACAGTTAAAGAGAAAGCATGTTTAACATCTTCCAAAACTGATTCCTGTTCATTGGGTGTCAGGTAAGTTACTCAGAAATAAAGGCACATAAAATAAATCGCAACTTTGGGAAATAAAGCTAATTATCCCTGAAGGGCTATCTGGTTAGTGACTCTTTTGGTTTTTATTACCTTTTTCTTTAATTAATGAACATCATACCCATCAACACTTTAATACACTCTTAATTGCATGTCTCATCTTCTTTAGATTTTCTTTCTTTTTTTACCTTTTTTTTTTTTTCTTTCTGAGCAAATGTAGATTGCCTTTGTTCTCATAGAAGGTCAATGTTCTAGGTCGCATTTCTTGGACTCTGCATGGGGGTTTGGCTCAAGCCCTTTTCTGTCCTAGTAGTAGCAGCTGAGAAGTTGGATCTTTGACCCCTCTCTAGGGAATGGAGAAGGGATCTCTGAAAACAAGGAATGCTTCTTCTCTTTAACCCCTTGATACTTCACAAAATAATGTGAGCACTTCTTTTTCTTTTAATAAGATACTTCTCTCATACCCGTAAGTCTAAATGCCATATTGCAGAGTATTCCACTTCCTTTACTTTTAGTGATTTGGAAGTAAATGGACTGAGTTTTACAGTCTTATTGAAAATGTTCCTTTTCTAATGTATAAAAGAGTTAATGATCAAACTCAGCATTCACTGTATGAAATGAATATCTTTAAGTAACATGATGATTTTAACTGCCTTCCATTTTGTGCCATATCTCACTATTGTCTTTGCCTTAGTCTGAACTACCCAGCTATATCTACAATATACCGTCATATGGACAGGGAGACATGAACAATGTGCCCTCACAAACACAAACAATGACCAAATAGACCAGTGACCAGTTTTTGAAAAATGAATTAATTGAGGAAAAAAAAAATCTTATCACTATGCTTGTATTCTCTCTCCTTCAAAAGTACATGTCCTGATGAACTTTCTTGATTCATTTTATTTTATATCTAGAACATTGTTTATTATGAAGCTGCCCTAGTAATCCAGCTGCATGTGCCTATCCATATTCAAGAGGAAATGGATAATATTTCTCGCCAGCAGCTTGTGCCCATGGGTTGGAATAAAAGTGTTCTCTCTTCACATACGCCGGTTTGCTAATTAGCATCACTTTGAGCGAGAGAATACTAAACCTAAGAGTTAAGCCTTTCTCAGAAATAATATCGGTCAAAAAGATATTTTATTTTTTGGAAAAGACCTCCTTAGTTGACTTCTCTTTGTATGGGAATCAACTCTTAACGTTTCATGTCCGCTGTGACAACTTTATTTTTACAAAGAGTTAAATATTCTTGTGACTGTAGGTAGAATCTGAATCTAGAATATTTCATACTTGATTATGTATTTTCTGTGAAAGTTTATTCATTATTCCAAGATATCTTCAAACAAATTTTATTTAGAAATCTCTCTATGAAGTTATTTCAATTTTTATTTAAGATTCCTTTGATCACAAAAAACATCCCTGTTTTGTACACTGTAAAACAAACACAGCAGTAGCATTATTGGATCTCATCTTATTTCCACTATTGCAAACTAGAATTAATTAAATTGAAAGAGAATTGCAAGGGTGTAGTACTGGTACAAATGAGGGTCAGAATCGAGTTCACAATCACCACGATGGGCTTCACTGACATTTCTTTTTAATAATACTTCTTTTCCAGATGATCGTGCTTACCATAATCAGAGGTTCAAAAATACTTATGGCTTTTTCAATCAGAAAGAGTTCAATCAGTATTTAGGCAGAAAATGAGAGAACTACATTACAATCCTTGCTAGTGACAGCACTGTGGATAAATGACAGAAGCAAGAATTAATGGCTATTAGTTTATTTGCTTAAGATAAACATTTGCTTGAATCTCTGGGAACTTTACGTATTATTTTAGGTAATCACCAAGTATGCTTACATATGCCAGAATTCTAGGCAGATCAGATATGTGACAGAGCAAAAGACTGCAAATCTGAGAATCTTTCATTTGAATGTTTTCAGAAAAGACTGGAATCCAGAGAGATGGAATTTAGAGGCACTTTCACTTCGGTAGTAAAAACGTAAAAATACAAAATCTTTTAAGCCATTAAATTCTCTTTAATGGTCTCAGTAAGTTTATGGAGGAAATTATAAATAACTTTTGTCCTAAGTATGAATAAAATACATATGCTTTTCAAGGACAAAAGTTTATACACATATAGACAACAATATTACTAATAATGAGTAGAATTTCATATTTGAATTGAGAAGTTATACATCCTGGTATAGTGCCACAAGGTATATGAATGAAGACGTAACTTCCCTACTCCCTTACCTAAAATTTATGTTTAGTGTTTGGAAATGAACCACTGGTAAAACCTACATGGTCATATGTAATAATAAATTTGTAATTTTTATTCTAAAGAGTTCTCTATTTTATTCATTGAACTACTTATTTTCTCCTACAACTTTGAATAATCGTGTGGACAAAAATACTATAGAGAAGGAGGTAAAATACCAAAATTGTAAAATACATAACCTCTAAAGAACCCTTTAAAAATGAGGCTTACCTTGCCCACGTATTGAGTATCTGGACCAGTGTACTCCTCCAGCAAGAAAAACTGATTCCACATCCAGCCACGCTTGGTACGGTGCAGCGTTTTTCCATTATTATCTGACAATCCTGTTATCCTTTCACTGTGTAAATGCTTGTTAGTCCTTTTTTGGGATAGCATCATAGGAATTGCATGAAGCATAGAGCCCCAAAGCAAAACTGTCAAGGAGTAAGTCCTCATCACTTACAGAGATGTCAGGTTCCAATTCTTTAGTAATTCACCAGAACAAAATATTTAAATGTTGTATTCCTCTTGCAAATAGGACCTAAAGGATGGAGAAGAGTATTTGAGTAAATTACCATAATGTTGCTTTCCTAAGCCTGTAGACTATGTATCAGTAGCGGAGCAATCATGACAATGACTAATGAAAAGTACCTGGAGAGAGATATACCAAAAAGATGGATTGCATGTTTAATTGATCATTTTCCTCAAATAGTTATGGGCAGCAATTAAAGATTGCTAAGAGTTGAGTCTTTTATTGTCTCTCTGATCCTTTTGTTTGTTTGTTTCTCCCTGACTCCCATTCTATATAGATATTAATTTAAACCATAATTTGAGTAAAATATTTCCTGAACTGGAAGATTTAGGGGTCCTCAGTTACTAAGATACCAGGTTCAGAGACTCACTAAATATCAGAGGTAGTTCTCAGCTAGCACCAACATCTTCAGACCATGCAACTGTCCAAATAGTAGGAAGCCTTCCAATCTAATCTCTTCCATTGCTCAATCTGATGTCATCCCCTCTTGGTACTTGTAAAGAAGTTTCTGTAAAGCTGAATTTTTTGTTACTTCACAATATATAAGACGGTCGTTTACCCCTCACTAATGCCCAGCTGTATAGAGGATCCACTTTTGTTTCTGCACAAAGCAACTTGTGACAGAAGATGAAATTTAAAGTGGAGAACTAATGCCTTCCTTGTTCAAAAATGAAAGTGCTTGCTACGTGAGTTTCTCTTCACAGTAGTCTTCCTTGCATTGCATTTGGGACAAAATTCTTTATTTGTATGCATTTTTCCTTCTTTTCTACCTGAATGAAAGGGACATTTCATGACATAGACTTTTATTTGTGATAGTATAAAATGGATGTTAGATGTAGGAATTTGTAAATAATGTTTAATTAAAAGATTTTTTTAAAAAATCTTAAACCTCAGTACCAACACTCTTGATTCAAAAGTGCAATAGACATGCCCGATGCCCCAGTCTATTTCATAATCTCTCTCTGATAAGCCTGCTTTTGTTATAGAGCATAATTTACTGAGCTGTCATGGCATGTTACAGAAAATTAGTGTAATGCTGCACCAGGGAAAATATAGTTTAACTTGGGAATCCCAATCCATAAACAGTGATGGTCTCGTGAAACTGCAACTTCCACATAGTTTAGGACACTGAAATTCTGAAATGTTAGAAACCCTGTATTTCTATCTTCTTTTATCCCCAAACCTGACTTTATCGGCAAATAGTTTTTATTTTTCTTTTTTTTTCTGTATAAAAAAGTTAAAATTAGTGCAATATTGCAAATAGGACTTTTTTTTTGAAAATTATTTTTCACTTGAGAACCAAAACTTAGGGAATGGAAAACAGTCAGTGGATTGTACTTTGAAGGCTTTAATGATTAAATGGGTAGAATCTTGCTCTTGTATAGAGATCTCCTTAAAATAATGATATACTTTATGGTCTCAGGATCTTAAGTAGCCATGCTGAAGAGGATCAAAGTCTTGATGTTTTAGTAACTTCAAAAGGAGTTTTATCTGAGCAAGAAGTGAAAGCTTGGAATATTTATCACTTTCTTACATCATGTTCAAAACCAAAAAGAAAACAATTTAATAGGTGTCAAATTTATGCAGAATATCATGGATATAATGCAGGAAAACTCTTATTTTATTTCTTTATTTTATTTGAAAAATCAAAGCACAAGCTAAATTAACTCTATTTGCATAGAATCATGTATGTACGTAGCTCTTGGCATTTGTTAGAAGATGTGTTTTCTTTGAATTCTGTAGGTATACTCAAAGTTTTGGGTTTTTTTTCCCTTGTGATGCTTGATATGTTCCTGTTGTGTTCAGAGAACTGAAGAGAAAACCTCCTGTGACTAATTTAATGCCAGAAAATTTTAACGTTGTTAACCACAAAACACCCTGGGTACATGAGGATATTTGCCTTGTGCTTCAAACTGACTGAATTCAAATCAAGAGAGGTTTCATGAAAGAAATCTTCAGTCAGTCTTTTTTTCCTGAATGCCATATATGTCCAATATTTGATTACTCCAATCACTTCTACACTAAAAATAGATATTTAAATATTTTTATTAATGAATTATTTTTAATTCATGTAACTAATTGTATTAATGAATTAATGAATGAAAACAATTTGTTAATGTAGAATATATAACATGAACATGATCTGGATTGGATCTTCAAACGCATCCCACTGATTTTGCAGACAAATATGTCCTTTACTCCTGATCATAAACGTTAAAACTAGCTTAATGGTTTGTCCTGTGCTGCAAATGCTACAGGAAAGTCAGGGACCTCACAAAGCTTCTAGTTTTCAGCTTAAAAGTTCTTTTGGACAGATCATGACTGTTTTATTTTTACACTAACTTTTTTGTAGACTTCAGATAATTCCCTATCTTATGTTAGTCTTATTTTACTATAGTTTGGTTAGACTAAATACAATAAGCTCTACTAGTATCCTGCTGTATGACAAGATCCTAATCATTTTCTTAGATCTTCTCTGCATCTGCCCCAGTTCCACTTCATCTTTATTGAATAGCTACAATAATAAGTATACATATCATTATGTACATGTCCTGTATAATGGATATCAAAATTCTCATCTTTTCTTGAGACACCTTAATACACTCTAAGACAGTACATACTCTTTCATGACTCCTTAACATCGCTTCTTTACTGAGCTATAGTCCAAGAATTAATTTTGTATACATTCTGGAGGATCAAATCTTACTTTCATATTAATCAATTTATTGGAGATAGATATAGATGGATAGATAGATATATAAAAGCTTTCACTTTGTGTATGATTTCATGAATCATGATATCCATATATCATGGATATGATGTTGCTACTTAACTATTTTGATAAGTTTTATATGTTAATATAATTAAGATCATCAGATCATCACTGGAATCAGATCATCTTGGAATGTATCAGCACTTCTGTATTAAAAAAAAAAAAAAAATGTGATTTCAAGCATCTTTCAGTCAAATGACTCATGGAATACACAGCTTGAACACAAAAACAAAGATTTTTTCCTCCATATAGAAAATTGTTGGAAGTTTATATATTGATTTAAAAAAAAAAAAAAAAAAGAAAGTAGAGGTATTTGGCAAATTTCAATACAGTGTATCTATGAAAATATTAAAAACATATGATATATATTTAAAACCCCCTCAAGCCTTATAAGAAAATTGTGAAAAGTTATCCTCAAGTGTCAGTTTTAATTTTATCTTCTAAATGTCATTATTTAAAAACTTAGAAGAATCTAACACTCAAAAATTTAATTTGATCTATTTTTTTTTCCTTTTTTGAGACAGTGCTGGGTGGGAAAGATGGAGAAAGACAGTGTGTTTACATTTAGTCAGCTGATGATATGTGGTTGCCTATTCAATTTTGAAATAACATCAAAGTTTACTTTTTTGTTTAACTATTACTTTCTTTTCAAAATTAAATACTTTTAGTTCACCCAAGCTCTTCTCAATCTTTTCTCTCCAAAACCTTTTTGTCACACTCAAGCAAGTATATGAGCAGTTTTTATTATTCTTTTCTTTGTACTCAAGGAAAAGGAAATACTTGAAAAAGAGTATTGACAAATAGGTGTTGTCTGGTAACGTTCTAGCTACCAAGCCCTCTTGATGAGGACTACACCTGACAAATTTAGAAAGGGTATCTTATAAGCTCAAAGGTGTCTTAATACTCAACCAAAGGATGCTGATGCAGTCTGGAAAAATAAGATCAGTCTTTCAAAGATTGTACACAGCTGCTCTTAGCCAGCTATAAGACACAATTTCTGTGCACACCCTAATCTTTTAATAGAGGGGGGTTTTTTATTGTCATTGTTTTTATTTTTTTATTTATTTCCCGGTAGGAATCTACATTCCCCTATTTTGTTGCTGGCCAATGCAGAGCGTAATCTGGGATTGTTTAGTGTGTGGTTTTCTGTGTGGTGCTGCCCTCTACTGCTAATTAGAAGACGACATAAAACAGAAAAGACAGTAGCCTTCATCTAAAGAAGGGCAAGCCTCTCTTTAGAATGAAAAGAATATATATTTAAGTATATACTCCACTTTCTCCTGCTTTTGATTTTTACAGTAGTTGTGTATGCTGTCTGTGAAGAGATATATATTAAGCTAGATCAGTCTGGCCCTTCTGAACATTATGGTAAATATCTAATTTGATTTCTTCTAAGAGAAATAAGATATTGAGTATGAAATTGGAGATGAGAATTTTAATGATTTTCATTCTGAGTGAAGAAGAATAGTAACTGGTCAAAATTACATATATAACCTCTCTTACTTCTCTTCTATTTCCTCCATTCATTACAGTGATCAATCTATTCTTATTGTTAAACAGTGGAAAATTACTTTCTTCCTAGCTGCACTGAAAATTTCTCTAAAGATGTGCTAGTTGTACCTTAAACATTTTAATGTCCTGGGTTGTAAAGAACCTGTATTCTTTCCTCACATTGAAATGAGAGGATCTGAGTGGAGGAAGTAAATGTTTTTGCTTCTCCAGATTTGAGAGATCTGTGGAGACAGCCTAGAATCACTACTGCCTCTCCTTGCAGTAAGGACTCCGATATCAGAGTCCTACAAAAGCTCCAGGTAAATGAATTATCTCTGCATGAAAGACAAGATTTTCCTTAGCATATTAGCGATTGAAAAAAAGAATGTATCTTTTAAAGTCTTTTCAAATGTAAAATATTCTATTTAGATTCTTCAGATGCAGTGAGAAATAAGCCCTGCTGGGATCAATACTAGGGATTTGTTAGCAATGATGCCAATTTAAATGTTTCTATAGCAATTGCCATGGCAATGCTTTTAATTAGCGTAGCACAGGCACTCACAAGCATGACATGAAGGAAGGCTAACCTTCAGCAACTTGATAATATACCCCATATTTGTTTCATTTGTTAATAGCGAAGTAAAATTCTGTTCTAAAAGAAAGAGTCTGCGGTGTTCATTTATGTCTAAAAATAGTACAGAGTTAACTGCAGCTACAGTACTCCATATTGCTCTCACCAATTTTTACATAAAAAAACCCTGTTCCTGATGTTTAAAATAATTCAGAAACTCTTCAAAAATAAAATCTGCAATTAGACAGGGCACAGTAAGTGTAAATCTTGTGTAGCCTGTATGCATGTGAGGGGACTCCTCTATTTGGCTATTTTTAATTTCACAAAAAAAATCCAAGTGTAGCAATCTAACCTGAATACTAAGTGCAATCAAGCTATACAACATAGGCTGTGCTATAAAGTACACATGGCCATCAATAACATTATGGCTTAACTGAGATCTATGCCTCCCTCCCTGCATCTTTATTGTTCCCCTATCTAATCAAAGATAGTCCTGGTATGTGTATACACGCTTCTGACTGCAGCACTCAGATATCCTCCAAGTAGAGTCACACTGCAATCGCATATTTAAACTGTGTTGCTGATAGCTGACTTCCAGAAAGCAAACTCGTTTCATTTCTCACTCCCTAATTACATTCTCCCTCTCTTCTTCAAGGGTACAGGCAAGATTGAAGGCAACAATGGAAATATGAAAAGGCAGAAGAAAAAAGTCATTGTGGATGTTGACTATGACATCCAGTGTTGAATCTGGGAGTAGTCAAGCTGGGCATTTTCATTTATTTCTGCTAAATAAATGAAGCAGCTGAGGAAAGCTGAAGCAGTTTATAAAAGGCCATGGACAATTAAGGGACAGATTGTCAACTAATGAACAACTCCTCTCTGATGAAGATCTGTACAAGTGCTCAGATCGCATTCAGACGCAGGAGCAATGGGCAGGTTAAGGATGAAAGTTTTCCCTACTCCATAGCTCCTATTGCAAACCTTTGGGATCAGGTTTCCAGAGCTGCTTTTTGCCCATTGCTGCTTCATTGTGCAGGATGTACAGTAGAGGTAAATTCAGCTGAAAACTTTGCTGGGAAGCAGAGTAATATTATTCTTTTTTCCTGGAACACCAGTGAAATTTTCCTTAGATGTGTGCATAACAGGAATAAAAGCAATGTTCTAGGGAACATGGGCTGGTAGCAATTTACACTGAATATCTGTTAAACTAAGGTCCTTAGGCGATTAAACTATGGCCTGTAAGTGCATTATTAGAACCATTTTTCTTTTTGTGAATAGTGGGAGTTAGCATTTATTCTAGAGCTTTGGCAGCCTCTTGGACACATACACTGGGGATGCTGGTCCAAATTCAACCATGGCTTTAGCCATCCTTTCTACAGCACGCATAGCAGGTAACACCAGTCCCACAGGTGGGAGAATCTGGCAAGAGAATGTGTTGATTCGTGTCTGGACAATTCCCACTGGCAAAAACTTGTGTGGAGACACAGCTGTGACTCAAATGAACTATCCCTGACAGTGAAAGTACCATCTGGCCTTCTCTGGAGCAGGTCTCTTCTGTGGTGCACATGAAACCATTTCTGGCCTCTTTCCCAAGGGTTTGGACCCATCCCTCTATGAGTTAGAGAATGAAACCTGCAGCACTTCTGACCCATCCTGTATAAGAATGATTACTTGTAAGCAATGGCATTCAATTAGGCTAAAAAAAAGACTTTTAAAATATCTCTTCTTGAGAAAACAGCTCACTGCATTATAGAAGAGAAATGTTTTTAATCTCTTCACATTAAAAAAAAAAAAAAAAAGAAAACTTCTTCCCCATTAATGATCCCTTTTGCAGGACCTGCTTTTTAATAACATGAGGGGAGCTGAGAAACACAGCACTTGTACACCCTTATTGCAAGGCCTTTTGAATAACTTTCTTTGATCTTTAAGATTGTTTTTTATCTGTGGGAGCACATTTCACTCCTATCATATAATAAAGTTGCACTATATGTTTTTATGGCACTTTATTTACAAATGCAATCCGCTTGTTTTTTTACAAAGTAGTCTTCAGAGCCAAGAGGGAAAATACTGTCATCAAAGCAAGATTTCTTTTCTTGGCTTATGTCTCATTTATTTGACACGACAAGTCTTGCCACTCAGGAATTGGTTGTCCACGCCTTGATATTGATACTCTGCATTTTTTAAGATTTTTTGTGTTTTCTAAGCATCATAACTTTCTATCTGTCAAACGCAAAAAAAAAAAAAAAAAAAAGTAGTAGCTGGAAGTATAGAACACTGTTTTCCAGAGCCATCAGTTGTACTCAGTTTTTCTGCAGAAAGCTAATGAAATGGATTTATGCATTTATGATAGTGCTGCTAATGACAATATACTTACTTATGAATTGTACTATTGTACTGATAACTGAGACTGTATACTTTTGTCCAGTGTTTTCCTTGTTGAATTCTACAATGGCCCAATCCGGTTACATAGCTCAGTCCTATGTTTTCTGAATATATGCTTTGTATAATGGCTTAAGAGCAAGTTGGTATGCAATAAAGACATTCCTTCTAGCTAATACATATGTATTTTTGCTTGAGCACTTTTGATTCATTAGAAATCCTCTTCCTTTCAAGAAATAGTGAAACTCAGACTTAATTAGTGCTTGCAAGTGAATATATGTATTCACTTTCCTGAACTGGAAAAACTCGGGTGCCAAGGAACTAAAAGTTAGTTAGCAGATTCAGGACTGGTAATTTCAACCTGTTGCTACTGTTTTCTCATGAAGGAGCTGAGCTGAGGTTTCAGCCTGTATTTCTGTAACAAACACACACTGTACTACCTACCCACAAGGGTCAATTCTGGGGATTACAGGAATAATATAAGCCTGAGAAACATAAATTATGAAGATGATATTTTCCTTCTCTGTGTCTGAATCTCTATCTTAAAAAAAAAAATCACTTGTTTGTTTTATTTGACTGAATTAATGAAGGAGAAATGAAAAACAAGCAAATGTTCTGTGCAGGACAATGATCACAAGCAGACACCTTTGAAAGCTTATATGCATAGAGAGGCATATAATAATTTTTCCCCTGCATGTTTTCCTAGTTCCTCTCCAGAAACATTACATATTAGTCACCCAGCAGTAGATTTTCTTTTTCTTGACTTTCTCCCCTTCTGTCTCAAAACTACATAAGCTTCTAGAACACATATAAGAAAAAAAAAATGAGACTCACAGCTTAATAACTTGTTTTGACAAGAACCACCTCCTTTTATTTCTTCCTCAACAGTGTACCTGACACCTAGTCACCTGGTTACACCTAGTCCTATCTTTGGGAGTCAAAGAATAGGCAGACTCTCTTCACTCTTTTTGACTTTTATGGATATACAAACCTGTATTGCCTGCAGCCTTCCCTGAATCTCTTCTAGTTTTACAGTATCCCTAGTGAGATGGGAGATCAGCGTTTCGTGCAGTATGCAAACTGTAAGAGTTTCATGGATTATTGGACATCTGCTTCCTCACATTTTCTGTTTAGTTTCATAATGATTCATAGCATACTCTTTGCTCATTTAATTCCTAAAGGTCTCTGGGCTAATGGTTTCATGGAATTGTCTATTGTTACATTAGGGTGTTTTTGCTCAGTGGTAACAATCAGACTGTTACTTTAAACAGAAAAGAATGATGTTTATCATATGTATTGCTTTACGTAGCTTTATCTGTCATTTTGGCATCCAGTCACTATAACTTATGAGATAGTTGTACTAATAAAGCACTATAGTCATATTAAACCAGGCAGAGTCTGATAGGTGGAGGCTCATTGGAATGACATAACTCAAATCCATTTAGCTAAACTCTCTTCTTCTCTCCTTTTCCCCATCCTTCTAAAGTAGGACTGTTTTGTCCATATGTCCTTCTATGAGAAGTCATCCTAGAATTAAGAAGTCACCATTAAATAGTTCCAGTAATTTCCTGGGATGATGTTAACTGATACAGACTAAAATGGTGTTTGAGATAATTAAATAGGATGAATGAATGCATCACAAAAGCCTATGTCTTTGACAGGCAAAATATGTTAGTATAGTCATAGCCATAAGATGCTCTGCAAGCCTTCACAAATGCTCCTTGATTTTATTACACTGAATGACATTGCAAACTTTTTAATCCTGTTTTCTGTTTATTTATGTATACATTGCACAGTCCTGGTCCTAGCACAGATCCCTGTGGAACACCACAGCAGACCTTATTTCAATGGGAAAACTCATTATTCACTTCTTCTTTTGGTTTCAAACATTTAATCTACTGCTGATCTATGCAAGGACCTTCCTTTTTGCTCATGGCCACTTAAGAGCTTTTAGTAAGCAACTTTGTCAAAGCCTGTAGAACCACAGCTAGACCATATTAAACAGATCACAACTGTCCATGTGCTTAGTAATGCTTTCAGAGGACTCCAGGAGATCTGGAAGGCCGAACCTCTCTCCAAAAATTGTGCTCAATTTTTCCCAGTACGTCATGTGTCCACCAATTGTATTCTTTATAAGAATTGTTAATAATATCCTTAGTGTCAGCATTAGACTCTGTCCTTATTACTTTTCCCTCCTAAAACTGGAACTCTTTGTAAAAATTGGTATTACCTTATCAATATCAAGAAAATTAAAATGGAAAGTTACAGAAAATAATTAAGTGATAAAGATCTTTCTTTCTTCCTTTCTTCCTTCCTTTCTTTCTTTCTTTCTTTCTTTCTTTCTTTCTTTCTTTCTTTCTTTCTTTCTTTCTTTCTTTCTTTCTTTCTTTCTTTCTTTCTTTCTTTCTT